>JAXQQM020082833.1:0-189178 GCA_034641835.2 Pinus albicaulis | reverse complement strand
TGTGAGGGAGAGCTAAGAAATAGCAGATTGTTGTTTATTTTTAGAGAGATATTTGAGTGAATAAAAGATCGGAAGAAGTAATGAGTACAGAGAGAGAGAGAGGCAGGAGAAAAGAAAGTGCACAGAGAGTGTTTTTAGAAATATATTTGTTTGGACAGAGGTATTTTTCCTATGTAATTTGGCCTAGGGCCGAGACTCTGTATTGTTTAATGAAAATGAATTGGGTTGCGCGTGTTATTTCTTGACTGGCCCGTGGAGGTCTTGAATAGTTTTTTCTTCGAATGTTTGGATGCTGGATTTTATATTTCATTTTTCTTAAAGAAATTTTTGTATTAAAATAAATTTAGTGGCGTATTGTATCCTTGTGTTTCCGTAGGCAAAAACACCCAAATACACTAAGTATTGGGTTAAAACGCCAAATGAAACAGAGGCCGGACTTCAAGAAATTTTAGAGTGAAGTTTATTGTTATTGGGTCTGCAGAAATTAATCGCATTGGCTCTTTTGTGTTTTCCACATCGCATCGGTGATCCATATCCCATCACCGCGTTGCAGGGTAAGGAGTCAGGTAATAGGAATAGTGTGATTTAATCGCAACCGTAGGATCGCGATAAATCGGAAAAGCAGAGTCGGCATCGGAGTTAGGAATTGAAAGTTATAGATGCGAGTCTATATTCCATCGGGTCTAGGAGACTGATCAAATTGCTGCGTTAAAGCACAAGGAGTCAGGGAAAGTGAATGTTGCGATTGCGATGATGCGATTTAATCGTAGCCGTTAGATTGTGGCATCAACAACCATCCGATTGATAAAGGGGTTCCGCTACAGTGAATAAGGTTTTGGCGCGATAAAGGTTGTAAGTAATTTTTTTTTTTTTGAAGAATAGACCCCGACACTATTAAACCTTGCATTCGCACTAATATATTATTGGGGTTATTTGATTCTGCTTCCGTTGTGCGTCACTCTCTGTAACGAATGTTACTTTCCTATTCTCATACTGTGCATGAAATTTATAGTCCTGGTTCACATTTTATCTCTTGGAACAAAGATTTATATATAATTTCTAGGTAATGTATCCTCTTAGTCCCTCTTTTCTTCATTTCCAATTTGTAATTTGGTTTACAATATTTCGTTCTGCTCATTTATTATCTTTGTATTTTTCATTCTTGTTTATTAATTGTGGTAATGTAATTATTTTTACAGGGTTCTATTCTGGTCTAAGAACCCTGAGCTAATTCTTCCTCCCTCAGCATGCCGACTATGGCCAGGAGGAATAACAAGGTAAGAATTGCCACCTATGTAATTTTCATAGTTTTTTCGCTCATATTTTTCTTCCAAAATTCGCTTAACTTCAAATTTTTTCTTGGTTTTCATTTTTAATATGATTTTCATTACCACGAATTCAAAATTTTGTTTGCATTCCCTTTCCGCACTGTAAGACCTCTGTTACTTATTTATTTGAGGAGTTATCATTTTTAAATGTAGGATTTATTATTACGATTTTTGAGAAATCGACCTATGTTTACTTTCGTTATACTTAGTGTCTGTCCACAATGTTTTTTTTTCTTTTTGAGTAAAATTTTTCCCCTCTAAATAGATTTCTTTGTTGTAATTTAATTTCCCCAACTTTTGGGTTCTGCATTTTTCGTAAAAGGATTAATTAAGGTTCCTTCTGTAAGAATTTTAATTACAACTATGTTCATAGATTCAAGCTTTTATTCTGATTGTGTAGGAAAGCTTCGTTATTTAATTCCACGTTGTTGGGTGAAATTATACCCGTTTGGTGTACATATAAATGCTACGAAAATTATTATTTTCTTTTTCCATATGTTTCAGCTTACAACAAGGCTCCTTATTATGTCGAGAGGATTCTCTCTGATCTCACAGCAAGGTTTCTTAATTCCGTTGTTTTTCCTCAATAAGTTTCCCTACCATTACTGTGCATAACATCGATTTCAGACTTTTATTAAGCATATTTCTTCCAGCACGCATGTCGTAAATTTATAATATTTCAACCACCTTATATATTTTCACACTTAGTGACTTTAGGACAATTTAGTTTTGATGAAGATGTTCATATATTTTTTTGAATTATAATTACGATTTACTATGATATAATTATAATTACGATTTGTCATGCAATCAAATTATCTTAGCCCATCACAGAATTTGTAACTACTTTGTCTCATTTCGGTTTCCCCGCCTCATAATATAAATTGGAATATCATTAATTCATTCTCTATAGTTTCAAATTTAAATTCACATAATACAAAAGTTTGATTTTACAATTAATTTTAATTTTACAATGAACATACCTATTGTTAACTCATCAAATGGTTAACTTGTATATTACCTCTATGTATACGAGGAGCATAAAAATTCTATATATTACTATTCACTTAAAATATTTTATGTTTACTTTAATGGTATCCATATTGAAATTCTATAATAGGTTTTTGACTATATCAATATAGTCCTACTTTTGGTTTTATTTTGTTCCCAATTACATCTCAGCTTTTCATTTATAAAATAATACTCTATACATCTAGAGTAACTGTAATTGAAATTCATACTTCCAGAAGTTAATTATATAACCACAATATCCTCTAATATTTTTTTGAAACTAATATGGGAATCTCTTTCCCAGATTGTCATACTCTTTCACAATTCTATTAAGTACTAGTTCATTTCGGGATAACTCTTTTTTGAGGTTAGTATTTAAATTTACCCATTTTCATATTATTTACTTTTACATACTTAAGTATATTATTTTATGCAATTTTTTCTTACATTTTATCTTTAGGTACAAGAATAAATCTTCGAATAGGTATTCTTCTCACTTTGCATACTCCTAAAAGTTTCCTTTAATTTTTGCAATTGAAAATTCTAACTTTGATCGCATTTTTTTTCTTTTCTTTTCAGGTTTGTCATATTATTTTCCTACCATTATAATATTCTTTGCAATCACTAGTAAGAGTACCTGACTGTCACTATCATACTCTTTCAGGTCGGTTATCAGAACAATGGAGGCTCTTCCACCATCTATTCCACTCTACATATTTTATTGTAATTAATTGTACATATTATTTATATGATGACCCTGATTTAGTTGTAACATCATTATGTATAATACACTTATCATTATTTGTTTTTGTATTGTTTCATCCTCAATTCCAATGGAGGATTTCGAACGGATTTATGGATCTCCATTTTCTCTATATTATGTTTTCACATGAATGGCTGAGTTATGTATCATTAGTAGTATATGAAAATTTCCATATATATATATATATATATATATATATATATATATATATATATTTGCCTTACATTCATTTTGAATTTTGTATCTTCATAGAATAATCTAGATATGTATTTAATTTCATGTTATCTATCTAGAATTAATTCTGTTAAGAATTTTACTGGAGGATATATGCATAGAGAAAATTGTGATATGCCTCTTGCTATAACATATCAATTTTTATTGTACATATACTATATAATTTCAGTTTAATTCTATATTTTTAACTTGGACTTGAACAACAGATTTAGACCCCCGAAAAAGGGTTTAGAGATTCTGTTTGTTTGTCCCCTAATTCTACCAAGTCTATGTAACAACACAAAATAATTGAGTATATTAATTTATAGTTAAGACATTGTCAAATAAATATGGCAATATGACAATTAAATTTCTGAAAAAAGACACTGTACAATACACATAAATTCTATAATTTTAATTTACATAGTTTCCATCCAGAATTTATAAAATAAATAAATTTTATGTATTCCACTTCAGATTTATTATAGCTAATAACAATCGGTTAAAATAGAAAATTCCACAGAATGTACATATCATTGTATATAGACTGTTTTCCTCCCAACCTTGAGCTTAATCCACAATTCTCCCCCGAGCAGAGACCAATTCTTCCTTAGTGTAGAAAACCCCTTTGTCATACTAGGAATAACTTATTTAAGCTTGCTTTCCCTCAATTTGTTTCCATAACTGCGTCCAACTATTTTGGGATGCTGTTTACGTTAGCATAGGCTTTGCTTTTTTTTTTTCCACAAAATCTTCTTTTAAAACTAGATTTTCCTCATTCTAGTTTATTCTTACCCCTTCCCTTCTCAGTAACTTTCCACTTTACTGAGGATTTTATTAGATTTTTTTCTCCCATCTAATAATTTTATTTTTCTCCAAGGATTTCTGGAGAATTTTGGGAAAGTCTTAGGATTCTAGTCCATCCCCATGGATTATAATTCCTGGTCTCAATTTACTCTTGTCCTTATACAATAATAAAAATTCACATTCATTTATTAATTTCCAAAAATAATATGTCCATACATAGTTTTTCCTTAGATCCACCTAAACCTTGGGTTTATTCACTAGTTATAAAAGCCAAAAAATAGGGGTATTACACTTTTAACTCTAATTTCGTTTCTTAATATGCAATTTTATTCAACCATTGATTGTTTTTTATTTCCCTTTCATGTATTATATCTTCCATTTTCTGCAAATGAATTTCAAACCCTACAATTTTATTCTCTAAAAACAATATGAATTTATTGTTAAACAATGTAATTAACTTTATTTTAGGTTTCATTTATTTCCTTTTGCTTTTTGCCTAATAAACTTAATTTTAACATAAACAAATTTTATGATAAATTTGCTCAACCTACCCTCACTAAACTAAATTTTTAACCTATACATTAAAAAGGTTCATACTTAAAAATATAAGTTATGTAAGAAAATTAAAAAACAAAAAAATCCTTTAACAACTACTTTAAGTAATCTGTTTAATATTCTAAAATATTCTATTTAAAATAAAATAAATTAACCATATTTTAGTTGTAGAACCTCTATTAGAAGCATTCTTTATAATAATGAATCACACACACACACACACACACACACACACACACACACACACATATATTATTTTAATTAATTGTTTGTGATTAAAATACCTTATATATATTCCATTGGCTCTTGGATAAATGGTGATCAAGTGCTTTGCTAAGGCATTTATTGATGTGAAGTCACGAGTTCAATTCCCTGCCCTGATTGGGTTGATATATTGGACATGATGAAGATGTAGTCTTACCAAGATTACAAAATAATATAATACTTTACATGTAAGAACATTTCCCTCATTCTTAAGTTGTTTTTTTAATGTTATTTGGCTATTTTAAACCATTAAGTATATTTAATTTTTTTTTTTGTTAGGCTATGTGAGCCTTGAGATGACTAGCATGTCTAATACATGGCTTGATTAGTCGCGACTTAGGGGCATTTAAGCCGTTAAAATCACCCAAGGATCACATTCGGCTTAGCTACACTAACCCTAACCCTTAGCAAGGATAAATGTTCACCCACAAAAATTTGAGCATATGACCTTTACAATAGGTGTTGAGATTCAACAAGATGATGAGCTTAGTGAAAAGATTCGCCTTCACTAAGTGGGCCTGCAGGCTATTTTTGGTGCAAAGTCTATTTTTATACATGTCGATCATATTCTATGAGTTGCAGGATGCTATTTGTGGATGGTTGGTCAAGTTGGAAACATAGATGGACTTCTATTTTTAGACATATTGGGCAGAATCTATTTTTAGATTGCTAGTCTAAAAATATATATGTCAAATATTATTAGCTCTTAGTAATATTTGGACTCTAAACATTATCTTATTCTCTTGGAGCACTTCAGTTAAGTGCAAGGATGTGGCACAGGAGCTGACAGAAGGAATTACGCTATTCATGAGGGTTTACTGGAGCTATTTCATGGAGGACTTTAGTTATAACTCATGTGACAGAGTTTGGTGGAGTTATAGAAGTAGTTGGTGGAGTTGTGTCCAGTTTAAATCAGTTAGACTAGTTGTATCTAGTCTAACTGATTGATACACTAATGAGAGTGGTGTGAATTAATAAATAATTAATTCACTAAATATTAACTCATTAATCAATTGAAGAATACATCAGTTAACTATAGTGCATGGACAGTTTCAGTGGAGACCAGTGGAGAGATAGGTGAAGGGGAAAGATGACTATCAGTTGTGACTATAGTGATGCATTGATTGCATCCAACACTTAGTAGAGATGCCAATGAATATTGCGCAGTACAAGCCAGGTGGATTCGAGTTCATTCAGAGCCATTCTTCAGCAGGGATTGCACAAAAGAGGCAGGCTAGCAGGTGGTAGAGATCGGTGCATGGATTTGCTAGATCAGACCTGATTAGTGTGTAGCGATTGTATTATACTGAGAGCTTGACATGTTCAGCTTTGTATGAGGATTGTTACATGATCTCTATGACATATATTATATACAGATAGTTGGGGCTTTTAGCTTCAGGCTTTCCCGTTAAAACAACTGTGTTAATGTGTGTGAAGTTTTATGGTTTCATGTGTGCATTACAATTGATTTAATTTCCGCATGTGATGATCAATAGTGGAATAAATTCTGTATTGTGAATGAAGTTAAAATAGTGTGTGATCAGGGTAATATTGGATATATAACACATAATTTATATAATTTCTACATGGTATTAGAGTAGTTGATCATTGGAGCATATTGCAATTATTGAAACAACTGAGTTTTGTGCCGGTGGAATTCGAATTTGCTGCAGTGTTTTCTTGGTGTCGAAGTTGAGCATTCATTGAAATGTCTTTCAACGGATTGCGATTGGAGTATGCCCTTGAGGGAAGCTCAAATTATATTGCATGGAAGGACAAAATGGAGGCAGTGCTAGATGATAATGGGTTGAAGGAGTTCATAGATGCTAAAATTTCAAAACCTGCTTCTAGCGATGCTGCCGCGCTTGATGCATGGAAAAAGAAGATAGCAAAGTGTCGAAGAATTATGTTGGAAGGTGTGAAGGATCACATTGTGTCCAACCTTCATGGTAAAGCTTCTCCATTCTTTATGTGGAAATATTTGACAGACTTGTTCCAAAGTAGAAGCGACCATAGGAAGTTGGTGCTTAAAGACAAACTCAGGAAAATAAAAATGGAGAAAGGCGACAGTATACCGAAGTACCTCACTAAGTTTTTCCAGTGCAAGGATGAGCTAGGAAGTTTTACGGTTACCGTTGATGAAGAATACTTGGTGAGCATGGCTCTCCTTGGGCTTTTGAAGAGTTAGCATAGCTACGAGGACTCTATCAATGGTCGGGAGAAACTGCCAGGATGGGAGCGACTTTGGTCGGATCTTGTGCAGGAGGAGATAAGGTGGGGTACCAGGGATGGATCTTCTTCAAGGAATGAAGATGAATAAAATTGCGTTTTGGCTTCCAAAGCAAGGAAGGGGATGGGAAAGAAAAATCCTTCTCAATTTGGTGCAAAAGGAAAGAAGCAGGATTTTTCCAAGGTGAGGTGCTTTCACTGTCACCAACATGGACATTATGCCACTAATTGTCCACAGAAGAAGAAAAATAAGCAGGCTACTAGATCTGCAGCTGGAGAGGTCTTAGCCTCGCAGTTTGAGCTAGATTTTTTGCTGATCACATGCTTGGTTTCAAGTGTGATGGGATCAGTGTGGTTTCTTCATAGTGGTGCATCTTTCCATTTGATCGGAGACAAAGATTTTTTTGCTGATCTGGATGAGAAGGATCTTGGAGTGCACATCGATATGGGCGATGATGGTAGATACAGTATGACTGGTATCGAGACCATTTCCTTTGAGAGGGAGTTTGGAAAACCTTTCATCTTGAAGGATTTCATGCATGTTCCAGGATTAAAGAAGAATCTGATCTCTATGGCGATGTTGGAAGACAAGGGATATGATGTTGCTTTTAGCGAGGGAAAGGATTTCCTGCGTATTAAAGCAACTAGTGAAACCCAGAGGATAGGGGTTCGAGTTAAGAACCTTTATCAATTACAGGTAGATGGATGCACAAAAATGGAAGGCAAAGCAGAAGGAGTGGTGAGCCGGGATGAGGGCGAATTATGGCACAGGAGATTGGGCCATCTTCACCTTGGCGCTTTGAAAATTTTGCAACAGATTTCTACCGGGATTACCAAGGGTACACTTGCACATTCAGATCAGTGCAAGGGATGTACTTTGGGAAAATTTGTGAAGACCAATTTTCATGAGAAGGATAGTCGCACCATGACGATCCTTGAGAGAATTCACACAGACGTGTGTGGACCTTTCTCAGTAGCTTCGATACAAAAGCATAGGTATTATGTTATATTTTTGATGACTTTTCTCGTAAGTGCTGGATCTTCTTCATGCAGAAGAAGAGTGAGAAATTCTCAAAATTCTGTGAGTTCAAGGCACTGGTTGAGAAAGAGTCAGGGAAGTAGGTGAAAGCTCTTAGGAGTGATAATGGTGTTGAATTCATCTCTGGAAAATTCAAAGACTTTTTCAGCGCAAAAGGAATTCGAAGAGAGCTCATAACGCCTCATAACCCAAAGCAGAATGGGGTCGCAGATTGAAATAACAAAACGATCGTGGGTGTTGCACGGGTGATGTTGCATGATTAGGGCCTTCCCATACACTTGTGGGAAAAAGCATGCAACACTGCGATTTATGTGCAAAACCGTTGTCCTCATAGAGTACTTGGCATGAGTAGACCTGAAGAGGCATTTTCTGGTAAGAAGCCTGATATTTCTCATTTGAAGATTTTTGGCTCACCTGTTTACATTCATGTGACGAAGGATGCTAGGAAGAAGCTGGAGTCGACCACATAGGTTGGGATATTTGTGGGGTACACAGAAACACCCCACAATTATCGTGTGTATTTTCAAGACAGTCGAAAGACTGTTATGTGATGGCATATCAAATTTCATGAGGAGAAAGCGATGAAGTTGTCACTTGAGAGGGAGCTACACTTGCATGCAGATGAGGAGATACTTGTTCCTAAAGATGAGCCTCAGGATGTGGATCAGCCACAAGAGGAGGTTCATGGAGTGGAAGAAACCACTCATGCAACGCCAAAAATCAGAGGGGGGAAGCGCACTATAGAAGCTAAGCGACTGAATCTTGATGCAGTGCAGAATGTAGGAGCCCCTACATCATAGCGCATACAGAGACAGTCACCTGACCGATTTATTGGATACATGGCTCTGATGAGCAAGTGTATCGTGACAAAACCATCTTCTTTCGAGGAAGCTTTGGAGGATCCCGCAGGGGTAGATTCCATGGTGGAAGAGTATGATTCAATTGTAAAAAACAGTGCATGGGAGATTTTCCCAAGGCTAGAAGGGAAATCAGTGGTAGGTTTGAGATGGATCTACAAAGTGAAACAAGCTGCTGACGAGAGCGTCGAGAAGTACAAGGAAAGATTTGTTGCCTGGGGCTTCTCACAGATCGAGGGGATCGACTATGAAGAAACCTTTGCACCTGTCACAAGGTATTCTTCCATATAGACCATCCTTGCTCTCTCAACGCAGATGGGTTGGCACATTCATCAGATGGATGTGAAGACTGCATTCCTCAATGGAGTCATTGAGGAGGAGGTGTACATAGAGCAGCCTGAAGGATTCAAAATATTTAGCAGCGAGTCACATGTGTGCAGGCTCAAAAGAGCATTGTATGGGCTGAAACAAGCACCTCATGCTTGGTACACACAGATAGACAGTTATTTCACTGGACTTGGTTTCGCCAAGAGTGAGGCAGATCCGAACCTATACCAGATTGTGGTGGAGGGTAAACTGCTGATCATTGTAATTTATGTAGATGATTTGATACTAACAAGTGATGAACTATTGATACACTCATGCAAGGCAGATATTGAAAAGGAGTTTGAGATGAAGGACTTGGGCCTCCTTCATTATTTCCTGGGATTGGAAATTTGGCAGCGGAAGGATGGAATGTTTGTGTCTCAAGGCAAGTATGCCCGGGAGATACTGGAGAAATTCAACATGCAAGGCTGCAAGCCTATCGACACTCCTCTTCCTGGTGGTTGGAGGAAAGAGGATGCTACATCAACAGAGGTAGTGGATGCCACTATTTATCGACAGTTGGTTGGTTCGCTCATGTATCTAGTCAATACACGATCAGACATTTGCTATGCTGTTAACCAGCTTTCACAAGCTATGGTTAAGCCTACCAATCTCTTTTGGAAGGCAGGAAAGCATGTATTGAGGTATCTCATGGGCACATCGGGATATGGATTATGGTACAGATAGTCGGATGAGGTGAAGCTGCATGGCTTCACGGATGTAGATTGGGTAGGGAGCCCAACAGACAGAAAGAGCACATCTAGAGGGATATTCAATATCGGGTCTACAGAAGTTTCTTGTTACAACAGGAAACATAGATCTATGGTACTCAGTTCAGTGGAGGTCGAGTACATGGCAACAAGTTTGGTTTCATGCGAGGCTATATGGATGAGGAAGATTCTGGTCGAGTTGTTCGGTTCACACTTAGATCCTATTGTGATATATTGTGATAATCAGAGTTGCATTAAACTCTCGGTTAATCCAGTATTTCATGATAGATCTAAACATATTTACATCTAGTATCATCATATCAGATATTGTGTGTAGCAGAAGGTCATGTTGCTTTCTTACATTCCTACGGAGGATCAGGATGCAGATATTCTGATGAAGGCGCTCACCAGGAGAAAATTCGAATACCATAGAGACAGGATCGGGGTGGCAGATAATCCCTATCTTGTTGAGAGAGAGTGTTGAGATTCAACAAGATGATGGGCTTAGTGAAAAGAGTCGCCTTCACTAAGTGGGCCCACAGGCTATTTTTGGCGCAAATTCTATTTTTAGAATATGTCTATTTTTAGACATGTCGATCATATTCTATGAGTTGAAGGATGCTATTTGTGGATGGTTTGTCAAGTTGGAAAAATAGATAGACTTCCATTTTAAGACATATTGGGCGGAATCTATTTTTAGATTTCCAGTCTAAAAATAGATATGTCGAATATTATTATCTCTTAATAATATCTGGACTCTAAAAATTATCTTATTCTCTTGGAGTACTTCAGTTAAGTGCACAAATGTGGCATAGGAGCTGACAGAAGGAATTACGCTATTCATGAGGCTTTACTAGAGCTATTGCATGGAGGAATTCAGTTAGAACTCATGTGACACGGTTTGGTGGAGTTATAGAAGTAGTTGGTGGAGTTGTGTCGAGTTTAACTCAGTTAGACACAGTTGAGCTATTTGTATATAGTCTAACTAATTGATACACTAGTGAGAGTGGTGTGAATTCATCAATAATTAATTCACTAAATATTAACTCATTAATCAACTTAAGAATACATCAGTTAACTATAGTGCATGGACAGTTTCAGTGGAGACCAGTGGAGAGATACGTGAAAGGGAAAGATGACTATCAGTTGTCACTATAGTGATGCATTGATTGCATCCAACACTCAGTAGAGATGCTAATGAGGATTTCACAGTGCAAGCCAGGTGGATTTGAGTTTATTTAGAGCCATTCTTCAGTAGGGATTGCGTAGTAGAGGCAGGCTAGCAGGTGGCAGAGATCGGTGCATGGATTTGCTAGATCAAACCTGATTAGTGTGTAGTGATTGTATTATACTGAGAGCTTGACATGTTCAGCTTTGTATGAGGATTGTTACATGATCTCTATGACATATATTATATATAGATAGTTTAGGTTTTTAGCTTCAGGATTTCCCGTTAAAAAAACTGTGTTAATGTGTGTGAATTTTTATGGTTTCATGTGTGCATTGCAATTGATTTAATTTCCGCATGTGATGATAAATAGTGGAATAGATTCTATATTGTGCATGAAGTTAAAATAGTGTGTGATCAGGAGAATCTTGGATATATAACACATAATTTATATAATTTCTACAATAGGAAGTGTCTTAAATTTTTTTTCAACAAGTATATATACATTTTAAATTAATATAACAACATCAATATTTTAAATTATATTATTTGTTTGGAAAAAAATAATCTTATTAATAAAAATTTATCATGTATTTTGTTCACTTCATTGAGATGGAGATTTTCACAGAGTGGTATTTCCATAATATCCTTTCTGAAACTATCATTGCTTACAAGTTGAGGTTTCTTGGATAAAAAAATTCTATGTATTCAAGTTTCACATCCTCAAAAGATTCTATGTATTCAATAAAGAGAAACCTTCAAATCCTTAGAATGATGATGATTTTGAAACCATCTTTTCTTACAAGTTGAGGTTTATGGGATCAAAAAATTCTATGTATTCAAGTTTCACATCCTCAAAAAATTATATGTATTCAAGAAAGACAAACCTTTAAATCCTTAGAATATTAGAGTAGGATTGGAATAATATTTTACTTTATGGGATTTTATAGTTTATGGTTATATAAATAAGAATATATTAGTTTAATGTAAATTGCATTATTGTCTATTATTTATAATAAAAAATTATATATAAAATTAAATGTCAATATTAATGTTTTTTATTTTTATTTTTTTAAATAAATTTCTAAATTGATTTGTAGGTGAATTATTTTTTGTTGTTTCAACAACTATATGATAAAAGTAGGGGACTATTCTCCTCCAAGTCAGAAGCTCAACTCAACAACCCGTCACTTTCGAGCCTCAACTTATCATTGCCAGAATTACAAGTCATTTTCTCTCACCCAAAAAGTTATCTCTTTTCTTACTCCCCCTTTTCTTATATAGATCAGTTCCATCATAAAGGACTCTATCCCAAGACTCCACTTTTCATAATCATATTTTATCTTGAATTGTCTTTCACTATGTCTTTGTTTATTTTTTGTTTGTGAAATTTGTTATTTTTTATTGATTTGGTGCTTGACATACTTCTCCACATCAATGAAATTCATCCCAAATTTAACTTAATCACACACTTCATCATTTCATAATGTGATCTTCCACTAAGGTGGGAATCTATCACCATAACAAAAATATCATCTGCGGTGAAGACACAATTATCATCTGCAAACATTTGTCACCAAAACATGAACATCATCTACCACAAAGGAAATAATTTATCACTAAGTCAGAGATACTATATGGCACCAAGGCAAGCATATGCCACTAAAAAAGAAGCATCATCTACCACCAAGGAAGACATATTAGGTCCCTATATTACTATTGTAGTCCCTTATTGCTGTTAGTGTATCCCCATTATTGTTTTTTTTATACCCCTGCAGTCCCAAAATTATTTTTATTGTGCCCTATAAAACCCCACTATTGTTATTGTTGTTCCCTTACATTGTTATTGTTAGGTCAACTAGGATTATATTGTGACCCCATGGACTCCTATATATAGAAAGGAGGTTTTTTCATTTGAATCATCCAAGAATTGTTAATTTATGTAATGTAAAGGAGGTTTCCCCTCAAAGTGGCTGATTTATAAGACGTTGATATCTATTTTGTTCTATTTTTGGAGCTGGTTTCATAACATTTGGTATCAAAGCTTTGGATTCAAGGGTTTCACTGCTTATAACAGTTCATCCTGGAATTTCGCTATAATTTTTTTTTCTACGAAGGTTCATAAGCTAAAAAAAAAACACATTTACGAAGAAATCATGAGGAAAGTCTTGTAAAAATTTCAGATCATGGTTCGTAATATTTTTGGAGATATGATCTGTGGAATTTAAGGTTTTTGCAGGCTCCTGAATTTCATCTCAAAGAAGTGACCTTGGGAAAATTGTCATAACTCTCTCTCTAAGCATCAGATTGAAAATATGTAAAAAGTGGCCGAAAGTACACAACTATAGTTTCCTGTGTATCAATTTCAGAGTTGAAAGAGTAAACAATGACACATGGCACTCCGTACAAGTTCACTCTACTAAATGAGTCAATAATTAGGTCATTGTCAGAGATTGGGCATAAATGTTTCTTGAAGAATCCAAATTAGGTTAGAACTGTAGCATTGGAAAGAAGATTTAGAGGGCTAATAAATAACTGAAGATAAAATATTGGGGATATAAAGTTACAGAGATACATCAGTTTCAACATTGAGCTCCTCAAAAGCAAGAAAAATGTGTGCATTTGTTTTCAAATTGCATAAGTCTTGTTTGAAAAATCAGTTTGAAGTGATTCCAAGGGCATATTGAGGCATATATATATAAGTATTGGGTTCTAAAATTCCCCCTAAAAGGTATTCAACACCCATTAAGCCTTAAGAGGGCTCTACTATGACTCATTATGAGGAAGAAGTGCAACATGATATATCAAAATTACAAGAGAAAGTGCAACAACATTCACTTTCTTAAAGAGCAACAAAAAATGAAATGGAAGTTTTGAAAAAAAGGCATGGAAGGTAAGATGGATGGTTTGAATAAAGGCATGGAAGCTACGATAGACGGTTTGAAGAATTACATGGAAGCAAACCTGGAGGACATGAAGAATGATCTAAAAGCATACATTGAAGGTTTGACAAAGTTGATACAAGAAATGATTCCTAATGGCGAAAAGGTAGTACATGAAACTCATGATGAGAAAAAAATAAATGTTAATCATGATTTCATAAAATCTTATGTTGGATGGAAGACCCACCACATTCTAAAGATGGATATGACGAATTTTGATGGCAAGGATCCCGTAACATGGATACTACAAATGTAGCAAAATTTTGATCTCCATAATGAGCAAAACACATAAAAGGTACGCATTGCAACTTTACATTTATAAAAAATACATTTGTATGGTATTAATGGATTTTCCCTCGCAAAAAAAATGTGACTTGGCTAGTTTTTACGGAGGAAATGATAGCACATTATGAGGATACAAAAAGCAACACCTTCTTTAGGCAATTGATAAATCTAAAAAAAAACGGTTCAATGATGGAGCACATTGATGACTTTCAAAAATTGAATATAAGGGTAACTGATATTCTAGAGGAAAACAAGATTAATGTCTTCATAGGGACTAAAGGATAATAATTAACATGAGGTTCACCTTTGGGAACCTGATTCATTGGAGAAGGAATTTAGGTTGGCAATAAAAATTGAAAGAAAAATTATGGCAACAAGGAAGCCTACTACTCACATTTATAAAGATGGAAGTGTTACTACTCCTAGAATTACACAACCTACAAGGTTAAAACCACAATAATTGGAAGAAAAAAGAGAAAAAGGGCTTTGCTATGGTTGTGATATAAAATACACTAAATGTCATAAGTGTGCCGCGAAGAAATTATTTTACATAGATTGTAAAGAGGAGGAATAAAATGAATAAGAAACTTCAAAAGAAGAGGATATACATCACGAACCAATCCCAGAGAAAGAATAAATAATTCTGACCATATCCTGTAATGCATTGGCAGAAATTACCACTCCTCAAACTCTCAAGATAGAAGGACATATCAAGAAGAAAAATGTAATAGTGTTGATTGATTAAGGTAGTACCCATAATTTTATTCATTATAAGGTAGCCAAGGAATTTAATTTCTTCATATACCCAACACCAGAGTGTCAAGTGATGGTTTCAAATGGAGGGACTATAAATTTCTCTCGAAAATGCCATAATATCAAGCTAACCATGGGGAATATGTATTGAATAGTCCAATTCTTTCCATTCCAATGGGAGGTGCTGATGTTGTACTAGGAGTACAATGGTTACAATTTTTGGGGACGATAGATTTTAATTGTTAAGAAATTTTCTTGAATTTATTTTTCGGAAGGAAAGGAATTTGAATTATGGGGTATTGAAGGGAAGCCAAGAAAGATAATAAGCTCTAATGTCATGATAAAGCTTCTTAAGAAATAATAATGAGGCGTAATTGTTCAATTATTCTCACTAGAAGTTCCAACATCAAAATCATCTATTTCTCCAGATCTCCAAAAAGTATTGGAAAATCATTCCAAGGTGTTTGAAACTCACAAAGGACTGCCACCTATTCATGATCATGATCATGCTATTCATTTGATTCTAGGAAATTTTCCTCCAAACATCAGGCCTTATAGATGTCCTTATGTCCAAAAGAGAGAAATTGAATGTATGATTGCAGAAATGTTAGAGGCTGGTATAATTCAACCTAGTCAAAGTTGTTTCTTTGTTCCAGTAGTATTGGTGCACAAGAAGGATGGATCATGGCACATGTGTCTGGATTATAGGGAGCTCAATAAGCTCACTATTAAAGATAAATTTCCCATTTCCGTGATTGATGAATTATTGGATGAATTACATGAATAAATTTATTTTACCAAGTAGGATATTCGTTTAGGATATCATCAAATTAGAATGAAGACTAAAGATATTATGAAAACAACATTTCGAACTCATGAGTGTCATTATGAATTTTTGGTCATTCCTTTTGGCCTTACTAATGCACCTTCTACATTTCAAGGGTTGATGAATTCCATTTTTAAATGCTTCCTTAGAAAATTTGTTTTAGTATTTTTTGATGATATAATAATCTACAATAGGTCTTGGAAGGATCATGTTCAACATGTTGACAAGGTGCTCAAAATATTGGAGGAGAAACAATTATATTCAAAAACCTAGAAATAATTCTTTGGAGTAAAAGAGGTGGAATATCTGGGTCATATTTTATCTCATGAGGGTGTTAAGATATACCCTAACAAAATTAAATCCATTAAGGAATCAAAATTCCCCACAACCATAAAGTAGTTGTGAGGATTTCTAGGGTGAATAGGGTATTATCAAAAGTTTGTTAAGAATTATGGGAGAATAGAAGCACCTATAACAACATTATTGAATAAAGATGCATTTTCATGGAATCCTAAAGCAACTAAGGCCTTTGAACATCTTAAAGAGGAAATGTGCCTAGCACCAGTCTTAGTTATGCCAGACTTCACAAAATCCTTTATTGTGGAATGTAATGCCTCAGGAAATGGAATTGGTGTTATTTTAATGCAAGAAGGAAGACCCATTGCATTTGAAATTCGTCCAATCAAAGGAAATTATTTACGAAAATCTATTTATGAGAAGGAAATGTTGGAAATACTACATGCACTAAAGAAATGGCGACCTTACCTAATGGGAAGACACTTCAAGGTAAAAAATGATCATGATAGTCATAAATACTTTTTGGAACAAAGAATATCTTAAGAAGAGCAACAAAAATGGATCACAAAGATGTTGGGTTATGACTTTGAAATCATTTGCAAAAAAGGGAAGCTAAATGTTGTTGCACATGCACTCTCAAGAAAGGATGAGGAGGTGGAAGCATTTATTTGTGCCATTTATATTATCCAGCCATATTGGATAACTGAAGCAAGGGAGGAATGGAAGCATGGCGAAGAAGTATGGACACTCATTAAAAAGTTGTAGCAATATCCCAGTAAATATGATACATTTAGTTGGAAAAACGATTCCTTACAGTACAGAGATCTTTGTAAGAATTCCCAACTAAAACAAAATATTATTTTGGAATTGCACACCTTTCCCGTAGGAGGACACTGAGGATTTTTAAAAACTTACCAAAGGGTGAATAAATAATTTTTTTGGGATGGAATTAAATATGTTATTCAAAATTTTGTGGCAGAATGTTTGGTTTGCCAGCAAAATAAATTTGAGACAATTAATACCTCGGGTCTGCTACAACTTTTACCCATTCCAAGTCAATGTTGGGAGGAGGTTTCAATGGATTTAATCATAGGTTTACCTAAGCACGAAGGAAAAAGTGTCATCATGGTGTTAGTTGATAGACTTACCAAGTATGCACACTTTTGTGTATTATATCATCCATTAAGGCAAGTACATTTTCCAATGCATTTGTGGAAATAATTCAAAAGCTACATGGAAAACCAAATATTATTGTAAGCGAAAAATATCCCATTTTCACGATAAATTTTTGGACGAAATTATTTTCTTGTTTGGGTACTCAACTAGCCCATAACTCATCTTATCATCCTCAATCTGATGGGTGAACTGAGATAGTGAAAAAATGTTTGGAAGGATATCTTTGTTGTTTTGTATTTGATAAAAAAAACAAAATGGGTCAAGTGGTTACCTCCGGCTAAATGGTGGTATAACACTTCCTTCCATACTGCAACATAAATGACCCCATTTATGGCACTTTATGGATATCCTCCACCATCCATCACATCATATTTAAGAGAAAATTCTAAGGTTCAAGAAGTGGAAGATCACATCGAGCATCAACAACAAGTTCTCCAAATTTTAAAGGATAACCTAAAATTGGAAATCAAATGAAACAACATTCAGGTCAACATCGCAACGAGAGAAGTTTTGATGTAAAATACTGGGTATTTTTACGGCTACAACCCTACAAACAAATGTCCCTCAAGCAAGCTAAGAAGGATAATAAATTATCGCCAAAGTACTATGTTCCTTACAAGGTGTTGCAAAATATTGGTACTATGGCATGCAAATTGGAGCTTCCTGCTTCTTCTCGAGTGCACCCAATTTTCAATGTTTCATGCTTAAATAAGGTTATAGGTGACAAAATTCTAGTTCAAACAATATTTTGGGAACTTGATGAGGAAGGGAAAATCATATTTGAACCTAACGCAGTCATAGAAATAAGAACTTGAAAGCTACGAAATCAATCAATTTCAGAGTATCTCATCAAGTGGAAGAAGTTACCCACTGAATGTTCCACATGGGAGGATGATAATTTTATACATAAGCATCTAGAGCTACTCAAGCATTGATGAAAACACTTTTTGAAGGAGAGGGGCATGTTAGGTCCCTATATTGTTAGCGTAGTCCCTTATTGTTGTTAGTGTATCCCCCTTATTGTTATTGTTGTACCCCTGTAGTCCCCATATTGTTATTATTATGCCCCATAAAACCCCACTATTGTTATTTTTGTACCCTTACATTATTATTTTTAGGTCGGCTAGTATTATATTGTGACCTCATCGACTTCTATATATATAAATGAGGTTTTTTCATTTGAATCATCCAAGAATTTTTCATTTATGTAATGTAAATGAGGTTTCCCCCTCGAAGTGGATGATTTCTAAGGCTTTGATCCCTCTTTTATTCTATTTTTGGAGGTGGTTTCATAACAAGACATCTAGCACCAAGACAATAATTTCATTTGCCACCATGGCAGACATCCATCACCAATATAGGAATATATTTGCAAGAACTTGCCACCAAAGCAAGCTTGTATCACCAAGATAGGAATGTCATTTTCTACCAAGGCATGCATCTATCACTAAGACATGAATATCATCTATCAGCAAGGGGGGAATATATCACCATGATAGGAATGTCATTTACCACCAAGGAAGGCATCTATCACCAAGACATGAATATCATATGTAGGAATTTGTTACAAAGACACCCACCAAAATAGGCATTTTTCGTTGACATATAATTTCTTTATTCCTTCTAAAATCATCATCATGATTCCAATAAATAATTACAATAGTAGATTGAGTTGTCCCCATGCCATCACATTATGAAATATCATCATAATATTATAATGTCACTGTGTTTGTATTCAAGACATATCGACATAATAAACAAAATCACATGATATCATAATTCTCATAAGTTAGTATTGAGATTTGGGGCATGAGGGGACACCTCATGTTATCTTTTATTTTCATTGGTATTTCGAAATATGGGGACCCAAATCATACATAAGCACATATCGTATGGAGCTTTAACATACCCATAGTACTCATAAGCATAGGCTTGTCATGATTCGTCAATTTATTGAATGCCATCTGTTATCACTCCATAATTTTGAGGCTGAAGCAAAACTACAGAGGCAACATCAAAACTGCTTCAAGCATAGGAGCTATCCCTCCTAGTACTAGAGAGGGATCTCTCTATTAGATATAGATTTGTTTGAGTTGGAATTTTAGGCTAGCTACTAGTGCATAGGGGTTTGTTTGAAAATTTGTGGTTGAGACAGTAGAAGAGGGCCATTGGGCTATGGAGTCAAACATGTGTAAACAAATTCAAATGGATGAATAACCAAAATCATGTGAGACCAGGAAAGCTAGCCATGTTAATGGATCTCTACAGCTTGTGAAATGGAAAGGAGGAGGAGATTAAGGTTCAATGTGAATGCAGAGAAGACTATCTCTGAATTATGCATTCAAATCTAAGAAGAAAACATAAATTGTTGTTTCAAGACTGAGCAGGGTTCCTAATGGAAAATCCTACACAAAAAATTATTATCAATAGTAAATAAAGAAAACAATATGCGAAACAATAGAATAACAAATTACATGGAGAAAACACTTCACCACAGATCATAACACCAAAATCTGGAAACATCTGTGTCCCTTCATTCATAAAAGAGAGTGTTTACAACTAGATGAGCCTTTACAATGATATTTCCATTCCAGGGCCTCTCCCATACTGCTAATGCATGCATTATTTAATTAAAACTTAATTCGGTTACTCTATCTATTGCAGTGATTGTCATTAATTACATTCAAGAAACAATTGGACCAGTGGAACCATGCAAGCAGTGAGAAGATAAAAAATTTGCTGTAGTAGTCCATTATTAATTTCAGAGCAATCATAGTTTGGAGTGTGATGTTGAAGAGGTAGAAAATAAAATATTACTGAAATATGGCCCTGCTTCTTCAAAAAACGGTTGCTGGATAATCATATATGGTGCTTCGCTACCTAATTTAGCAGGTCCGATGGCTGTGCTGGCTGCCTTTACTGCCCTTTTCCGTTCTTTCTGTTATAACATAATAGTTTCGTACAAACAAATTTTCTTGACTTGACCTTTTCTATCTATCTCCTTACTACCAAGAAGTTCAAAATTACTCTGCCTTTTTCTCCTTGTTGGGTCCTACCCAGGTCCTTCTGCTGTGTTAGCTCTTTCTTCATAAAACAACACACAAACCTCATACACCCGGACTTGAAATATTTAGGATTTTTCTTTGAAATACATCGCACTTCGCATTTCGTTGTTTTTAACTTATCTTTTAATGCTTATTCTCTTGGACTTTGGAACTGCGATATGCGATTGGGTCCCACCCATATCCAAAATCACAGGAGTTAAGTTTATTGCACATCACAACCTTAAGGTTTACCGCACATCGTTTACTGCACATCACAGATCTTAATAGATAAAAATAACAAGGGGCCTCCATCAAGTGCAATATGCGATCACATCGCATCGCGACCTAGACCAATTAACTTTCGATGTGTTAATATGTAAATATAAAAAAATGTTGATTACGATGTTCTATGGGCGACATGGATAGGGTGACGTGGCAGGGAGGGTTTGAGCCATAATATAAGGAATTCAAAGAATTTGAGGCATAAAAAGGGAAATATGGGTCCCACTAATCCCGCAAATCGCATTTCGGAGGGTTTTATAGGAGACGAAAGTATGAAGTTTGGATCTGCAAAACGCCGATTGCAATGAAAGGTAAGGGTTTCCATATGTTAGAGTGTGGAAAGTGACATATACGATATCGTATATGTAATATATGATATGTATTAAAGGTTGGCTGTGGGGGGCAGAGCTACGGTAAACGACATAAGTGGTAATGTTTAAGGGATATATGATATGTCTGCCTGTGGGTGGGCGAAGTTGATTTTTTAACTATAAAACTTGAATTTTGATAGTTAAAAATGGTTTTGAAAGAAATGAAGTGTTGGAATTTAGATTTTTGAAAAATGAAAGGTAAAAGAGGGTAGTTGAAATGAATGAGGGTAGGAATGAAGTTTTCTCACCATTACACTTTATCAACAACACTTTCCTTTTTCAACTGAACTAAAAAGGTAGATTGATTCCTTTGAAGTTCTTGACAGTTAGGATTTCCCTTTCTTTCTGGAAATAAATGACAGTCATGGAATATTATTTTCAATATAAAATATCTGAAAATAAGTGTCTGTCACCTTGTGATCCTATAGATTATAGGGTACTAACAGAGGCTCCAGTTGGGATGGAAGATCCTTTAGGAGGTGTTAATAACACCGTATATTAGTAGCTTAATCCATTGGGCTGATCCCAAATTTGCAACCTAATCTGCTACAACCTCTATGGTTGAAAATATTCAAGCTAAAAACAACACTCTTGGTAGATTGAAGTCTAGAACACACTTGAACTGAAAACTGAAGAGAAATATGAATCTAAAATAGGAGAGATGCTCAGAGTATTGAAATTTTTCACACCTACCTACCCTACCCTACAAAAACTACTAGTGTTCTAAATGATACAATAATGCCAGTGCAGCTAGTAAAGTAGTAGCAGAAACAAATGGACAACTTGATTTTGTGTGAGGAAAATCAGAAGTATAACTTGATTATGTGTCCACATAATCAAGGTGGTAATAGGTAATGGAAAATGCTAATGTACTTGATCCTTATAGAGAATACATGTTTGAAAAATTGAGCTACAAAGAACCTCCATATAATCTTCTGTAGGATCGATAAAAGCATGATGTATGATATTTTATTCTAGGCCTTCAATGACTAGTCAATCAATTGTATCCTTGGTATTAAAACTTGAAACAACATCTTCAGTTTTGTACTCGAAAGCATAATCATCCTCAATATGTGAGTCAAGAGGTAGTAAAAATTCATCTTTCTTTGGAGAAGGAAGATTTTCTAAGAATTCTTTAGGATCTCGGAAATGATATGACTGAATTTGAGAATTAAAAATTTCAATTCCATTTTCGTATAGTTCAACAACTACCTCTAGAAAACATGATTTTTAGATTTAGGACCAAATTTGCTGGATTTCAAAATGAGAAAGACAACCTCTAGAAAATCTCCATCAAGCTAAAATTATGATAATTGATTCCTGAATGCATTTAAAACTTCATGAGATAAAATATTTTCCACAAACCTTGTCATCTTATTCAGTAAAAAAATATGGTCAACTTGTTTTGGAGTGGCCATGAATGCTCAAAATATGGGTTCTTTGAATCATGGAGTCTCCAGGTGAATAATTCAGCCTTCTTGTGTCTGGTCACTATCCACCATCAGTAATTAGATTTGAACTTTGATGTACTTTATAAGGAAGATAAATTTTGTCTTGAGTATGGTCGCCACTATGTTATCACTCCATAATTTTGAGGCTGAAGAAAAACTACAGAGGCAACATCAAAACTGCTTCAGGCCTAGGATCTAGCCCTCCTAGTCCTAGAGAGGGATATCTCTATTAGATATATCTTTGTTTGAGTTGGCATTTTAGGCTAGCTATTAGTGCATAGGGCTTTTTTGGAAAAATTTTGGTTGAGACAACAGAAGAGGGCCATTGGGCTATGGCGTAAAACAGGTGTAAACAAATTCAAATGGATGAATAATGGAAATCATGTGAGACAAGGCAAGCTATCCATGTCAATGGATCTTTACAACTTGTGAAATGGAAAGGAGGAGGATATTAAGGTTCAATGTAAATGCAGAGAAGACCACCTCTGAATTCTACATTCCAATCTTAGAAGAAAACATAAATTACTATTTCAAGACTGACCAGGGTGCCTGATGGAAAATCCTACACAAAAATTTCTTAGCAACAGTAAAGAAAGAAAACAATATGCAAAGTAATATAATAACAAATTACATGGATAAAATACTTAACCACAAATAATAACACAAGAATCTGGAAACAACTGTGTCCCTTCATTCATCAAAAAGAGTGTTTACAACCATATGAGCCTTTAAAAATGGTCTTTCCTTCCAGGGCCTCTCTCATACTGCTAATGCATGTGGTATTTAACTAAAACTTAAGTCAGATACTCTATCTACTGCAGTGATTATCATAAATTACATTTAAGCAGAAATTGGACCAATGGAACCATGCAAGCAGTGAGAAGATAAAACAGTGGTTGTAGCAGTCTGTTATTGGTTTCAGAGCGATCATAGTCTGGCTAGTGTGATGCATAAGAGGTAGCAAATAAAATATTACCAACATCTAGCCCTTCTTCTTCAGAAAATGGTTGCTGGATAATCAAATCTGGTGCTGTGCTAGCTGATTTAGCAGGTCCAATGGCTGTGTTGGCTGTGTTTACCGTCTTTTTTCATTCTTTCTGTTATAACATAATAGTTTCATACACATTCCTTTGCCCGACTATAAATTTTCTGTCTATCTCCTTACTACTGCGACGTTAAACATTACTTTGCCTTTTGCTCCTTGTCGGGTCCTACCTGGGTCCTTCTACTATGTTAGCTCTTTCTTCATAAAACAATGCACAAACCTCAGAAGTCCAAAGTTGAAATTTTTAGGATTTTTCTTTGAAATACATCGCATTTCGTACTCCGTTGTTTTTAACTTCTCTTTTAACGCTTATTCTCCTGGACCTTCAAACTGAGATATGCGATTGGGTCCCACCCATATCAAAAATAGCAGGAGTTAAGTTTATCACACATCGCAACCTTAAGGTTTACTGCATATTGTTTACCACACATCGCACATATTAACAGATAATAATAACAAGAAGCCTCCATCAAGTGTGATATGTAATCACATCACATCACAACTTAGACCAACTAACCCGCAATGTGTTAATATGTAAATATATAAAACACCGATTATGATGTGCGATGGGCGACGGGAAAATGGTGACGTGGCGACAAGGGTCCGAACCATAATAGAAGGATTTCAAAGCATTTGAGGGATATAAAAGGGAAATATGGGTCCCACTAATCCCGCAAATTGCATTTCGGAGGGTTTTTCAGGAGACAAAAAGTATGAATTTTGGATCTGTGAAATGCCGAGTGCAATGAAAGGTAAGGGTTTCTATATGTTTGAGTGCGGAAAGTGACATATGTGATATCATATATGTAATATATGATATGTATTAAAGGCTGGTTGTGGCAGGAAAAGCTGTGGTAAACAACATAAGTGGTAATTTTCAAGGGATATGTGATACAACTGTCAGTGGGTGGGCGGAGCTGCTTTTTTAACTATAAAAATTGAATTTTGATAGTTAAAAAGGGGTTTTGAAAGAAATGAAGTGTTGGACTTTAAAGTTTGGAAAAATGAAAGGTAAAAGAGGGTAGATGAAATTAATGAGGGTAGAAATGAATTTTTCTCACCATTACACTTTATCAACAACACTTTCCTTTTTCAACTGAACTGAAAAGGAAGATTAATTCCTTTGAAGTTCTTGACAATCAGGAATTCCCTATCTTTCTCGAAATAAACGACAACCATGGAATATTATTTTCAATATAAAATATTTGAAAATAATAGTCAGTCACCTTGTGATACTATAGATTATAGTGTATTAACATCATCCATCATCAAATAAATTGGTTTCCATGGATTCATTTAATAATTTTTTTCTCTTTTAGTCATAAATCCATGATGTGTAGTAGGAAATTTCATAAATTTATATGTCATCACAAAGAAACATATTTGTATTTCTATCAATACCGTATACATATATTTGGTTACTTGTATGCTTGAATCATTAAAGAACATAAATATGCATATCATTAATCAATGATACATATAAATACATGAAGTGTCATCTCAAGATGGACATATTATGTTAGACACATAATCAATTGGTTGAAAAAATTTGTCAACTAGACTCTAATATATGAGACTAACTAGTTGGAGAGAATCTATCAACTAACTGGGTTTCAACAAGCTCTTAACTAATAAGAAAAAAATCAATTTTCTAGTGCCGAAAAATCTACCTATAATAACTAATAATTCAATAATTAATTATGAGCACATTCATAAGACAATAGGAGGTATATAATTTAACAAGAAGTACAAGTTTTAATGAATATGTTAATAATCAAAATCTTATGGGAGAAGTAAAAAGTGATAAGAAGGCCAACTTTTCTTCAAGTGCTATATCATAAACCATCTAAGAGTCTATATTTATGCCTTGTAATGAAGTATGAGGTGGTTTAATATAATTTGTGCACCTAAAAACCCTAACATATGTTGATGGACCCACATCAATGGTTTGGATTTGGAATTAGATGTGAAAGTATAAGCAAGTTAATTATGAACAAAATTTACAATAAATGTAGCATTCAATGTTGATTATTGATAAAAAACTATTGAAACAATACACATGAACGCGATGGATCCAACATACGATATGGATATGAATCAAATTGAAATATGGTAGGAGGTAATAAACCATTCAATCCATTTGTATTTTGACAATGACACTTGTTCATTAGTAATTAAATATTTTGGAATACATCCTCAAATATATATTCGGTCAAGAGAAAGGGTTAAAATATTGTTATAAATATGGTAAGTCTATATATTAGTAAACTCCACTGTATTTTATACTATGGTGAAGTCCATACAAAATTTTCACCTAGGTTGATAAATCTAGAAAATTCAAAAGATAATTAAGTTGTAATAAAATTTTTGAGCTAGTGTTTTTGATACTTGAATATAATGGAGAACATAGGTTAGATTAAAGAGGAAGCTTGAATGAAATTCAAGAATAATACATATAATTCCTTTCTTCGAATCTTATGCCAATTTACCAAACATTTACAATGAGTTTGACATGTTCCTTATGATATCATAGATAATATGATTAGGCTATTAAATGAGGGTAAAAAAATAAATAAGTTGAAATTTCAGTAACAAACCAAAAATTAGTTTGTAGGAGAAACAAATATAGCTCTACTTATTTTTAACCAAAACTTGTTATCTCCCAAGCTATTTCCCACTAAAATTAACTCTTATAAAGCTTATTTCTCAAAAGATGGTATCTGTGATAGTAGTTGTCATCATATTTAGAGACATATGAATGGATTTTAAAAAAAAAAAAATGAATGGAACTTTCTTACTTCTAGTTTAACACCAACAAAGTTTAACCTTTTTTTTAATCATGCCAACAAGAGCTCTCTAGATGTAACAACCTTGGTAAAAAAATTCATGTAAGATATATAATAACCACGACTGATGGGACACATATTCCAAGTTGAATGTTGGGAAAAACATCCTAGGGGGGTGTTGATGCCGTTTATTATGGCTAAGGAAATTGGCAAAGGCAAAGGCAAAGGCATTCAAGAGGCAAAAAGTATTTTTAGAGCATTTATTTATGAAAATAATGGAAAATAGAAGAAAGGGAAGGTGAAAGGTCAGAGGTTGCATCTGAGGAGGAAAATGAAGGAAAATTATGGAAAATGAAGAAATTAGTGTTGGGAAAAATATTAAGAGGGGGGGGGGAGTGGTGAATCAATATTTAAAACTCATAATATTTTTCTTTATTTTATTGATTTCTATACGCGATTTTAATGAAGAAAAATAGTGTATGAACACAAATTTATATAAGGAAAATTGCGTATACTCAGAGAACTAAATATTTACATAGATCTTCAGAAACTTTACTTAGCCCAATCCATCATTTATTCATCAGACATTTAGTAAGAATTAAACATGTGCAGTAAGAACAAAAAAAATATCACACATAAGCAACACACATGAACACCAAGATTTAAGGTGGAAACATAAGTCAGGAGAAAACCATCCTTGTGTTGTCTCTGTCTTCAATATTTATTATATATAAAATTGCTTACATTATTGTACTTGTGCAGACTCATACCAGCATGCATGCACCCACCCGTAGAAGGATGCAACCTTCTCTTGTTCTTTAGCTACTACTAGAAGGGAGCTCCAACCCCGTTGATCTCATTTACCAACCACCACTGGAAGGGAGCTTCAACCCCCTAATTTAATCATCAACTCCTACTGGCAGGAATATTCGACTTCCACACTGAAGGTTCTGACCCTTAGAACCCCTCTAGACCACGCTTCATAAATTTTCACACTGGATCCAATAACCTTTAATTCAACACAACTTGTAGATAAAAAAAAACAACCATCAACCAAATTTGAACATAATAGTGAGATCAATGTACCTAGACCATAGAGCCAAACCCAGACTTCTGCATCAAAACAAAAAATCAACTGCAACCTTGATCATTCATAAAAACAATGTATATGCTACTTTACTTACGACAACCCGCGTGTATACACGCTTTTCTGTGGAGAAACCTGCATATAGATATTTAAATACTGATATTAGAGTTCTGATCAGAATCATAATAGGTCAGAGATATTCAGACACATTTTTTCAGATTTACAAAACTCTTATACAGTTAGTAACATCCATCATTTTCAATAAACCAATCACCAATATTTAAACACAATTAACTAGTAGCATAATCAATATTCAAACAATCCAGATCTATATTAAGACATCATTGACATACAACAAAAATACAAAAAAATTGATCAGAAATTTCCTTCGACATTCTTCAGAGAAATGCTAGCTTGCATACGTGCCTTTGGAGAGTCGAACTCATGTGTATACGTGCCTTCAACATGACTAACCCACGTATAGATATGTAAATAATTCAGGATTGCGCAATTATTCAGAACTACAAAATTACTTAGATCATACCCTTCACTTCAACAATCATGCGCTACACCACATATCTAAACAATTCATAAACAGATCATGCAAATACATACTCATTTCAGGTCTAGAGAACCTGATCCATTATTGTATTCATGAGTGCATCATAATATCAGATCTATATATTGATTATAGCCCATTCCATGGAGATATAATTCATATTTAAATATTCATTCAATTCATATACTCATGCACTATGATTTTCACCTCCTTATATAGTGTGAGCCTTAGCCAATACCATGAGCCAAAACCACACAAGTTCCGATGTTATTCTTGGACGGGATCAACGAATCATTATTGCGCTTGATACCGAGGTCTAATACCATGGCAAGGATCCCTGGTACCATAAAATTAATGTGCAAGCATATACACGACTTTGCTTCTTCTTACCTACGTGTATGCATGACTTTGAATTGACCAAATCGTGTATAGTTCCTTAAATATGCGCTTTATCCATATTATGGTTCTAATCTGTAAAACTTCTATCCCATCATTTTGACATTATTTTCCATCACTTTTCCACCTTTAAGATTATCTAGAACCAATATAATTGGTATTTTACAAATGGTTTTCCATCAAGGACAACACATGCAATCATAATTCCAACAATCTCCCCCTTTGGACTTGATGGCAACCATGTTGGTGTTTGATCATCACAACCTATAGACACATCAACATAAGCATTATTCAAACACCAAACTCTCCCCCTTTTACATCAAGGGAAAAGGGCGGACCAATGATGAAACAAGGTTTCTCTTTCCTTGTAGAGATAAGAGTTATGTAGATCTATTCTACAAAATACAGACCTTGCTTCCGCTGAACACATGTTGAATCTTCAAACAAATTTTCAATGGAATACATGACTCTATGACCTTTCCTATCAACAAGGGCTCATACTTACATCAATCACCCAACCAAGTGGGGTTACATATTTGACTCAACTACCCAACCAAGTGGGTTTACATATTTGACTCAACTACCCAAACAAGTGGGTTTACATATTTGAAAAAGTCCATACATGACTAAATATGAAAATATTTACATCATAGGTCTCACCATGACCCTTACATCAAATTACATATATGAATTTTATAACCCAGACCAAAGGACCTCAATAGAGAGATATCATTAAACATAATTCAACAACCAACATAATGCCAACAATGCATTATACCTAGGAAGACTAATGCTCCGCCTAAACCTGTGCATCCTAAACATTTTCAACAACCAATTCATCAAAGCATATTCATCAAGTAGATAAATATCAAAGAAGAAAATGTAACTTGAAAAAAATAACTGCAGATTGTACCCATCAACACCTGATCAATAGTGCCAAACCATATTTGTTAGCAACATGAAAAAGTCTATTGTGGAGGCCGACCCACTGATTTTATGACATAAAGATCCATATGCAACTCTCTGAAGAGAGACTCGTGTATATATGCGGCTATGAATCAAGCAACCTGCATATCGAAATTATTATTTTGATTTTTTTTCTTCATCTGAAAATAGATCAGATAAGTTTAACAACATAATGAGGCAGAGAAAACTCCCAGTTTCTATCTGAGATATTCAAATGTTTCTCTGGGAAGAGGTTTAGTAAATATGTCAGCAACTTGTTCTTTGGAGAGAACATACTCCAATTTAACCTTTTTCTCAAGCACTTATTCTCGTAAAAAGTGATACTTGATAGCAATATGCTTGGTTTTGGAGTGCATAACATGATTCTTTGAGATACTAATAACACTTGTATTATCCTATAGGATGGAGATGGGTGGAGAAATTTTAATTTGAATGTCTTGTAATTTCTTCATCATCCATAGAAGTTGTGTGCAACATGATGAAACAACCACATATTCTGCTTCTGTTGTAGATAAAGAAATGGAACTTTGTTTCTTGCTGAACTAGGATACTAATCAGGGACCCATATAAAATACACCTCCACTAGTGATTTTTCGGTCATCAACATTGCCAAACCAGTCTGCATCTGTGTAAGTATGAAGGTTAAGATCAACATTTTTGGGATACCATAAACCAAAGTATTGATTTCCTTGGAGATATTTTAATATTATTTTCACTGATTGAAGATGTGATTCCTTTGGATTGGCTTGGAAACGCCCAACAATCCCAACTGCATGCATGATATCTGGTCTAGTGCCTGTTAGATAAAACAAAACTCCAATCATAGATCTATACTATGGTTGGCTTACCATGGGTGAATCATCATGAGAATTGAGGTTATATTCGATCATCATTGAAGTGCAGACATGTTTTTAGTGTTCCATCCCATACTTCTTTAGAATATGCTTAGATATTTTGTTTTTGAAAGAAAGATGACATCTTTTGCTTGTTGCACTTGTAAACCAAGAAAATATGTTAGTTCCCCAATTAAAGACATTTCAAATTCCTATTGCATAACAGAAGAATTTTTTTTACTCATGGATTCTTCATTACTCCCAAAAATGATATCATCAACATAAACAACAATAATTAACATTTTTTCATGCTCAATTTTTGTGTAAAGGTTACTGTTTGTTGATCCTTTTGTGAAGCCTTGTTGTTGAAGATATTTGTCAAGACAATAGTACCATGCCTATGGAGCTTGTTTTAGCCCATATAGAGCCTTTTTGAGTCTGCAAACAAGTTTTTCATCATTCCCCAGAATGAATCATTTTGGTTGTTCTATATAAAATTCTTCCAAATCTCCATTAATGAAGGCATATTTTACATCCATTTGATAAACTTTGAAACGTTGAAAACTTGAAAATGCAAGAAACATTCTTATGGCTTCAAGTTTGGCTACTGGCGCAAATTTTTCTTCAAAGTCTATACCTTGTTATTGAGCATACCCTTTACAAACAAGTCTAGCTTTCTTTCTAATTACATCTCCATTTTCATTTAACTTATTTTTGAATATCCATTTTGTTCCAATAACATTTTTATCATGAGGCCTTGGAACCAATTCCCAAGTATTATTCTTCTCAATTTGATCTAGTTCTTCATTCATGGCCTTAATCCAACATTCATCTTTACTAGCTTTATTTACATTTTGTGGTCAATGGTGGATAATAGTGCTATGTAACTAGGAGATACCAAAAGTGTTCTTCTTGTTTTTACCCCTGATTCCTTTTCTCCCAAAATTTGAGATTTGGATGAATATTTTGAACATACCTAGATGGAGGCTTTTCTCTCTCTAATGTGTCTTCTTCTAATGCTTCATTAGTTTCTTCTTCTAAATAATTGTGATTTGATGTGGGAAAGAATTCATCGTCATCATCCTCATTTGTTGTTATTTCCCTTTTGGGAGCTGTGCATACTTCATCAATCACAACATCAATACATTCAACAATTTTCTGAAGTATCTTATTGTAGCATTTGTATCCTTTAATTCTAGAAGAGTAACCAATAATTATTCCTTCATCTGTTCTAGGTTCAAACTTACCAAGTTTTTCATCATTATTTTTGATAAAACATTTTCTTCCAAAAACTCTAAAGTGCTTCACAGTTGGAGCATTACCATACCAAAGTTCACAAGGATTTTGATCACTATTAACATGAACATGAGCCTTGTTGAGAATATTTACTATGGTATGTTCAGCTTCATCCGAAAAGGTGTTAAGAGTCCCAAATTCATCAAGCATAGCATGAGCCATTTGCTGAAATTTTCATTCTTTTTACCACGCCATTTTGTTGTGGAGTTCCAGCTATAGAAAATTGTCTTTTTATGCCATATTGTTCACAGAAATCAAATAATTCATTTGACATGTATTCTCCTCCTCGGTCAGATCTGAGACATTTGATTTTCAGATCTAATTCATTTTCAACTAAAGTTTTGAATACCTTAAAATTTTCAAATGTTTCATCTTTGTGTTTCAATAAACTAATCCAACACATTCTAGAAAAGTCAAAAATGAATAAGATATAGTATTTTTCTCCACGCGGTGAATTTTTCCTTACAGGTCCACACAAATCAATGTGTATAAGTTGAAGAGGCTTAGTTGTTGATCCTTCTTTGGCGTTAAATTGAAATATGGTTTTCTTACCTAATTGGAATGACTTACATATGGTACTTACTGGTAAAGTGATGTTCGGTAAATCACGAAAAACTTTGAGTCTGCTCGATTTTCTTATTTGAGAAAAGCTCAGATGTCCCAATATTTTGTGCTTTAACCATTTTTCTATAGATTTTCCTAGATAACATTGCTCTTGGCCACCTTTCAATATATATAGATTTCTTCGTGTTCTTGTTCCTTTTATTATGGTTTTACCCGTGTCAAGTTCGTGAACCACACATTCTTTTGATCATAAGACAACTTCATTTCCTTGGTCACACATTTGGCTGACACTCAACAAGTTATGCTTTAATCCAGCAACATACACAACATTACTAGCTTTAACCTTTTCTTTTAGAAAAATAGATCCTTTACCTTTAATGACAACAGGATAGTCATTTCCAAAAGTGACATTATTTTCTTTTTTCTAATGCCTTATATGAAATGAGTTTGTCTTTATCACCTGTCATGTGTTTTGAAAATCTGCTATCAATGTACAATTGATTTTATTCTCCTTATGTGAATAAAACTATGCCAAAACTTTTGAATTGTAAGTCCTTCCTTTTCCATACATTAGAATTTGTGGATATTTGTTCTTTTGCCTGTAGTTTTCTTCCGCATTCAAATTCCTCATGTCCAAAGTTATTGAAAAATTAACACTCAATTTTGTCTTGAAGATGAGAAAAAATATTATAGGTATTCTTCTTTTTTCCTATCTCATTTATTTGTTTTCTTGCTTCTCTGGTCATGATGGTTTTGTATGCAACACATTGAGCAACTTTGTGACTAAAAATATGACATGAGAAACATTGTCCATTAAGGAAGAAATTTCTGTGATCATAGAACCTTGTAGTGTTGTTTACCTTTAGACTGATGCTTCTTTTATTGTTCATCCTTGAATTCGAATGAACATGCTTTACTTGAGAATTGTCTTTGTTCTTATGCTGAGTGATGAAACTTTGTTGTTTGGCTTTTACTGCATTTAGATAGCTTGAGGCTGAGGATTTTTCTGACTAAGAAGATTCACCAATGTATCCAAGACCCGTCTTCACAAGAGGAGAGAGTGGAACCTTGATAATTTCATCTAAGGTTTCAGATCCTTTATCAAATCTAACATTTAGAGATTTTTACTTTCTCAAGTTCCTTTCTTAGGCTTAATATTTCACATTCTAACTTCTCATTATGCTTCTCATTTTCTATGAGTTGATTATTTAGAGTATCTATGGCTATTTTGTTTTCTTCCAAGCATATTTTGAGTTGAGTGATTTCTTCAAGAAAATTATTTTCTTCTAAAGCATCCATAAAATTATCTTTAGCCTCATTAGTGTCCTTTTCAAATTCCATGAGAAGTTTCAGATCTTGATCAGATTCTCCTTCTTCATTATTTTACAAACCATCACTATATTCATGAGTATAATAACTTTTTCTATTGTCAAATCGTCTCTTGTTACCTTTTTCTATATCATTTCCCTTATCATGATTATCTTTATGAGGACATTTAGCAGCATAATGACCCACTCTTCCACAAGCAAAACATTTGAAAGGAAGTTCACCTCTGAACCTTCTAGTGCCAAGTTGAAGTTTCTTTACAAAATTTACCTCATCTTCTTCTGATACATACCCCAATTCCTTTTGTTCTTCCTTTTCCTTTCCTTTCGTAGTAGCTTTAAATTCAACTTATCTGACTTTAGACAAACCTCCTTTTCTTATTTCAAAAGCAGTGAGGATCCCATGAAGTTGAACAACAACAAGAGTTTACAGATCCTGCTTCTCTTCAATAACAACCACTTTTGACTCGAATTTAGGAGTTAGAGATATTAATATTTTCTCTACTGAAGTTGTGTCTTTTATGTCTTCACCCATATTTCTCATACGATTTATGATTTGATCTAGACGCAGAAAGAAACTAGAAATAATTTCATCATTATGCATTCTAATATTTTCATATTGAATTCTGAGAGATTGGAGTTTGGCACTTTTTACCTTGGCATCACCTTCATAGCTTAGAATTATTTTGTTCCATATCTCGTTTTTTGTATCCAACTGCATAACGTTGACAAATTCTCATTCGTCTAGGCTTCCTAATAATGCATGGACAACTTTCGCATTGGTTTCATAGTTCTTCTTTGTTGTTGGATCTGTGGGAACTACAACTGGATATTAGTAATCTCCTTCAACAATTTCCCAGACATCTGATCCAAGAGACTGAAGATATGATCTTGTTTGTGTATTGCATAAGATTAAATTGTTTCCATTGAAGAGTGGTGGTTTGACATATGCTTTTCCATATTGATTTCTCATCTTGGTAGATGTTCCTTCTTTTGATCAGTAGAAGGAAGATCCAACAAATTTTAATTCAACACAACTTGTAGATCAAAATAAACAACCATCAACCAAATTTGAACAAAATAGTGAGATCACTATAACCAGACCACCGAACCAAACCCACACTTCTGCATCAACACACAAAATCAACTGTAACCCTGATTATTCATAAAATAAATGTATATGCTACTTTAATTACATCAACCCACGTGTATACATGATTTTATATGGAGAAACCGACGTATAGATATTTATATACTGAGATTAGAGTTCTGACCAGACTTAGAACAAGTCAGAGATATTCAGACACATTTTTTCAGATTTACAGAACTCTTATACAGTCAGTAGCATCCATCATTTTCAATAAACCAATCACTGATCTTTATAAAAAATCAACTAGCAACATAATTAGTATTCAAACAACCTATATCTATATGAAGGCATCATTGGTAGACAATATAAATACAACAAATCTGATCAGACATTTCCTTTAGCATTCTTCAGAGAAAACCTAGCTTACATACACGCATTTGCAGAGCCAAACCCACGTGTATACATGCCTTCAATATGACTAACCAAAATATAGATCTATAAATAATTCAGGATTACGAAATGATTTAGAACTACAAACTTACTTAGATCATACCATTCACTTCAAAAATCATGCGCAAGACCACATATCTAAACAATTCATAAACAAATCATGCAAATACATAGTCATTTCAGGTCTAGAGAACTAGATCCATTATTGTATTCATGAGTGTATCATAATATTATATATATCTATTTATTATAGCTCATTATATGAAGATATACTTCATATTGAAATATTCATTCAATTCACATACTCATGCACTATGATCTTCACTTCCTTATATAGTATAGTGTGAGCCTTAGCCAATACCATGAGCCAAAACCACACAAGTTCTGATGGTATTCTTGGACGAGATCAACTAATCGTTACTATGCTCAATACTAAGGGCTAATACCCTATTAAGGACCCCTGGTATCATAAAATTAATGTGCAAGCACATGCACGACTTTGCTTCTCCTTACTCACATGTATACACGACTTTGACTTGATCAACTCGTGTATAGTTCCTTAAATATGTGCTTTATCCATATTCTAATTCTGATGTGTAAAAATTATATCCCATCATTTTGAAATTCTATTCCATCACTGTGCCATCTCTGAGCTTATCCAGAACCAATATATTTGGTATTTTACAAATGGGTTGCCATCAAGGACAACACATGCAATCATAATGCCAACAATTAGAGGCATCAATAATAAAAAGGATATTGAGGATCAGTTGGCAAGCCTTTTGCTCTCATTATTCTCTCTCTCATACTCTTGGACACTTAAAGTATTCTTGGAGCACTCTTGGCAAGTGTGGCATACTTGGAGATTTGGAGCAAGAAGGCATATATCAAGCAAGGAGGAGCATGAATCAAGTAACTGCATTAGGATTCTTGGCATGTATCGAATAACATGTGTATTTTACTTAATATATTTGGCATGCATGTTATTGCATGTGGTTATTTTCTATATTAACATGGGTTTTTCCAGGTGTGACAATGTATTCAGCCTCACTTTTCCATTTCCGGATAGCCATGTTCTTGTGGTGTTCTCATGTTTTTGTTTAATTGGATCAATGAATCGATTCAGATGTGAGGGAGGTGGATCTCCAAATGATATAGAAACAATTCATTTTTTGCCTTGGTTTAGGGCCTATTGACCCCTGATTCAGCTTGTGGGTTATGATAAATATTGAGAGGTTTTGCCTCAGTTTAGGGCCTAGTGATTAGGGATTGGATTATAGTAAAACCTAAGAGGTGGTGGTTTAATCTCCATTACAGGCCTAGGAATACTGGGTTTGGGATGGCGTTAAATCCTGGAGAGTATGTATTAGTTTAGGGCCTAATGACTCTTGATTCAGACTATGGGTTGAAGTAAAACCTGAGAGACTAAGAGACAGGAAAATTCCTCATGGTTTAGGCGGAGAGAATCTAGTGATATTCATGCTTGTGTTGGCCTAGTGATTGGGGTAGATCACGATAAAGATGATATTGACATTTTTATTGATGAGGGTGAGGCATTTTAGCCTTGGGATGCCCTGAATGGTTATTTCAGTTTAAGTCCCACACTCATGCTTGGAATATGGGACGGGGGCGATTGGCTGAAGTATATTTGGCTCAATCAATTTATGGTCGGGTGGAACATGGAAGTCCCATCTCCGGTTGGTTTTTTTACATCCAATAATGAAGAGCTCATTTATCTGATATTTGGTATGAAATGTACTAGTTTATGTATGGATTTTATTGCTATTGTATCCATTGTATTTTTGTTATTAATAGGCTAGTTATGAGCATGTATTCGATCAATTATGATGTATGGATCTATTCATGTTTTTTCTTGTAAATGAATATCCCATGTTTCTATGGTGAACTTGATTGTATGATAGGTTATGATGTAGGGGAGCAATGCTTCTTAACCATTCTCAGATAATAAGGAGACCCCTTTGTTTAAATTTTTTGTTCATACCTATAGATTCTATGTTTGTGACATGTTTGAAGAAATTCCTGTCATGGATGGGTGGGGTTAGATGAATTTTGGTTGATGTGATTTATTACATATTTTTTTTTTATTGTTATTTACCCTCTCCTAAAGTTATAAGAAGTTATGGGCTGTGACCTGGGCTCAGGGGTTGAAAATGTGGCACAGATCTTGAAGCTATAGGTAGAAAACTCATTGTTTGGGCCTGAGCCGCTACCTTGACAAGGCTAGCCCGCAAATATAGTGTCTAGAGCCACTTCATTTCCCTTAAAATCCCGCGAATAAACCTCACAGGGGCTAAAAGTATGTTCCCCCTCAGGGAACGAGGCTCTGGGAGGTTGGGCTACCTCTTGGGGATGTGAATGTTTTAGTGTAAGGCGTGTTTCGGTGTTTCCATCGGCTCCACTTCCTTAAGTTCATCTAGGAGGTTGAATCTCATATTAGTAGCACCTCTTCACATTTTTACCCCAATTGGAAAGTTACTTGGGTAGATGTGGGAAGAGGGTGTTACAAAATGGTATCAGAGTGTGGTTCAACTCTCAGACATATTAGTGGTGTATGGATCATGCTTTTATGTTGGTTGCATATGTGTTTAGTATCCTTGTTTTCTATATGTAGTTGATGCATCCACTTTGTGTTGGACATGGTGGAAGTGGTGTCACCATGGAAGTGTTGATGATATTTTTGTCGACATGTTGACATGAATGTATGACTAAATGTGTGTTGTTCTTGTTTATGTATTATTCATGCACGCTTGATTATGTGTTGCTACATGTTGTACATGCATTGCTTGTTATTATTGGTTACATATTGGTCATGCTTATGTGTTTTCCATGTATGCATGTTGGAAAGATGTTATATGTTGGACATGCATTGGTCGTTCACACTTGATTCCTCATTGGTCATGTCAAGCGGGTACATATGGTAAAGTTTGCATTGGTTTGGTGAAGGTTGTTGTGCATAAGGGCATTGTATGAAATTAGGTAATCATGCTGAGATTGGTATGTTTTGATGCTAATGTGTTGGATGAGATATATTAGGAGATGTAGATCATCAAGGTAAAGTTGCAGCACTAGACTTTTGGGTAAGGGAAGACCGTCATACAAGTATGCATGTATGTGATTCATGGTTGTTGTAAGAATTAGGGTTACTTATATGTTTTTCATTCTATTATTATTATGGTTACATATGATAAATTCTAGTTGATTAGTGTAGTCATATGCATTATGGTTATGTGCATGCCTTCCATTCTATTGATGTTATGGTTACCTACATGATAGATGCTAGTTGTCTAGTATAGTTATATGCACATATGTAGGATAGTCATGAATGATAGTAACATGAAGTTGTATGCATTTATATTATTGTTTTATGTTAGATAACTTGATGATTATGTGACATGTTGTTGATGTGTATGTTACAGGTTAACTTGTTGTTGATGTATGATAGTTAGCTTGATGAGTATGTTACATGTTGTTGATGAACATGATATGTGAATTTGTTGTTGTTATATGATACTAAATTTCTAATTAGGGTTATTGCATTAAGAAATTTATGGTATATGTATCATGTTAATTTGGATTGGCATATGCATATGGTTAGGGTTATGACATTTAGGTATGAGTAAAATTAGTTATGTCATACTAATCTAGGTTGACTGTGCATATGTGATTGTTATGCATGAATGCAGTTTGTTTATGAGTCTATGATGTGAACATATTATCTAGTTAATGTTATGGATATCATACATTATTTAGGTTTGATTTGATGTGTTGTGAAGTGATATCATGCTTGTCTAGATTGATTGTGCAGAAAATATAGCCTCCCCTGAGATGCATTAAGGTATGCATTTTATTGTATCATGTACGTGGTGCTTGAATGTTTTATTATGTTGTCTATTTCATATTTGTGTGTTTGGTGTTTATTATGTTTTCTATCCGTTGTTTTCTTGTTTTATTAGTTGTATGATATGATTTTGTATCTATAACATTGCATGAAGGAATGATCGTGTTTCAAGATGGTTGCACTAACACACTATGTATTGAGATAGTTGATGTCCACTTGAGTCTAAGTAGGTGACAGTTGTAGTGTTATGTAGTATGAGTGATGAATGTGAGTTTATTGTGGATTATGACATGGTTTTTAACCCGAGTAAATGTTGATTTCGAATTGATAGATATGTTGTCTTGATATTTATACACATGGCTTACATGTGTGTGTTTAGTTACAAGGAAACATGATTGGCACAAAAAGATAAGGTAAATAGCTTATTGTTATATTTATTTATACGATGAAAATTATGTGTTTATGACAATATGCTACAGGGGTTACATTGAAAGGAGATTTCCATTAAATCGTAAGGAAGGTTCGAGTTGAGATTTTACTTGGAGGCATTGGGAACCATGGGGATTGAGTCATGGTTGTTGTTTCTAGTCTTTAGATTTTGGTGTTTTGTGATTTTGTTGCAATTGATTTTTGGTTTTGATTGTGTCTAGTGTATGACCATACCATTTTTTTTTGGTGTCTTATTTCTGTTAGTTTTCCATGGTCTTCTTCTTTTGTTTCTTGTGCTTGTCTTCTATGCCCTGAGTCTCGAGAATTGGTTGGGTAAGAGGAAATATATGGAGTTTGAGGAGAGTTTTGTAGTACCCAATAGGTAATGAAAGACTTGGATGAAGCATAGTGAATGAGTAAGCACAACAGAAGGTAAGAGTACGACTGCAATATTCCCTTTTTTGGTGTCACCTATGATAGGGCTAGGATGGACTTCCAAAGTTAGGAGCAGACCAGTCACAGGTACAGGTTGGTGTCATCAGCGGGCCAAGGGGATTTTTGAGGATTTTCTATGTGGTCGAGTGGAATTTCCTTGATATATTCCATCACCCGAGCAGTTTGGCTTTCATTCAAGTGCATTCTGACAACTTTCAAAAATTTGAGTTATTTGTGGGCTTAACTCAACTGATTGCACTCAAGGTGGCATTCCGAGAGGAATACATGATAGAAAACCTTATTGTAATAGCTCATTGGAACCAGGACAAGGATACCTCCATGATGGGACAATTGGAAATTATATTTAGTGACCATAGGAGACGTGGTAGCCGATTTACTCTTTTCGGCATTAAAAAGGAATATTTTAATAAGAGGGAAAAGTGCTCCATGAATAAAATAATAATAAAATAAGGCTCTAGAAGGATCCAAGAGATATATAAAATAAAGGGAGGAGGCCATTGTGGAGTACTAAAAAGGTATGCTTTTGATGATTATTTCAGTGGCTTTTTAGTAGAATTTGTAAACCTTTTTGCATCATGAATTTGGAAAATGATAAAGAATTATAAAAAAACATGTGAGAGTTGATATCACAAAGACTTAACCCGCTGATAATTGTTATTTTTACTGTGCCGGGGAAAAGGTGAAAACGAGGAGTTTTCACTCAAAGGAAAGGACAAAAGAACGAGATAAGCTATTTGTCCCTTTTGAAGGGGAACCGAAAGATGCAAGCAAGGCTAAGCGAGATCAAAGCAAATCGGCCCGGGAAAAGGAGGAAGACACCGGCTCGGCGGAGAAGAAAAAGAAAAGAGGAAGGATTAACGAGTTTGTGAATCCCTCGGGATCTTTGATCATGAGGGATCGATACTTTTTTATCTTGTTACTTGGACATCTCATTTGTCACCTTTATGTAAAGGGAACAACGTACTATTAGCTAGGATATATACTTCTAATGTAATTTTACATTTAAAAATCAACTTTGATAATCGAGTCTCGTTGAGAGCTGGTTCATTGTACTTTTGTCTTATGCGTAATATAAGCTTGGTGATTATCTCATTTCTACGTCTGGATTAACCAAGGCGGTGTATCCTATGGAGACTAAGAGCTACTTTCGGGAGGACACTAGCTTCGTATCACTACGATTTGATTTTACGCGTGGTTTGCTTATCATTGTTATTCGGTAATCGATATGCTTTATAAGTCGCTATTACATGCTTTACATTGAGATTAAATCATTAAGGTTTTTACGGATAAATTGTGTATTGACTACTGCATTATATTCTCGATCCTTTCAGAGTTTATTGCATGTTATTAGTCTTAACCGAGATATTCTTATGTTACGTTACGAGGCTTTGCTGCGAACATTCATGTCATAGCTTCATCGAAGTTGTGTTCTTCATGATTATTGAATTCGAAATAATACTTTGTTTTTATTTGGAAGCACAGTCACATCCCTGTTAATTAAGATTGATCAGATTACTATCTCAGCGTGTTGTGTGCGTATATGATTTACTAGTGTTGTTCATAATTTATCAATAGTTATTGTTGTTCCATTAGCGTGTTCTGCTTAATTTGCCTTAAAATTGAAAGATTGTTATTTGATTGCGAAGAGTGCATTTGGGTTAATAGAGTAAGTTTGGTTACGACTCGCGAGACTTAGTTGTTCGATTGCTGTTCTATTTTAGAATTACAGTTTCATTCAGTTCTGCTGTTCCAATTCTTTATTTGTATTCCATTTACTCGCATTTGTTGTTTTGGTGTGAAAAACGATCTAAAGTTTGTAGTGAGCTTTGGCATTCATGCATCTAGCTCCCGGACCCGTGGTCTATGCTCTAATTTCTTTCCATCGGTTCCAAAGGGATGGGTTATCGGCTACTAGAACCCTTGAGTAATAAAGTCTGCCTAGTTTCAGAATGTGTGATTTATTCTTTTGAAGTAACTCGGTTATAGACAAGCATCACGTTTACTCTTGTATTTTTTAAACAACGTACTACTAGCATTACTGCGACAAGTGATAACCTCGATTGAGACACTCTTTGGGAATAACAAAACGCTCCCGGATTGACATATTAATGTGAGGTAATTAGAGGGTGAAAAAGACCCTTTTTATAGCTCTACATTTTGGCGCGGTGTTGCAGGGAAAGAGTGTAGCCATTTGTCTTTTTCGAGTAGTGTACGAACACTGCTAGGGGAAGAGTTGGATCTTAAAAAATGGAAGGTAAGAACCTCGTGAGGAGCATGTAAAAGCCTGCTCCCGCTGTCAAAACTTTCCTATGATTTGTTTTGCTTTGTTTGAATAGAATTTAGTATTTCATTTGAGTGCATGAATAAGCGAGAAAAGACCGAAAAGAATATCAAACCTCCATCCATCATGAAAAAGCTAAGGGGGGCGGTGACCCTTGGCGGGGGACGACCTTCATAGACGAAATCTATAGAAAACGGGAATCTCGGCCATCGGTGGGCCCCCGGGGAAAATCATTTCGAGCTACTAGTTCCCTTCGAGCCACGGGGGATCACCATGCGGCAGCTTCTGTTTAGGGGTGCATAGTCAAGGCGAAAAGCGAGGACTTTCAAGAAATTGAAAATTCTACTCAGAACTATTGCGAGGAAGGGAATTCCGGCCCAACTTTTGTGAAGGAGAAGGAGAAACGGGGGAAACCAAGGAACCAAAATCTCCTATTGGAACAAATCAACCATTAAATAGCCCGGATAAAAAGAGAGTGCTTTGCGAAAATCATTGTTGAAGGAATCCAATCTCCTCGGACATCGGAGTATTCTCATTATTCAGGGATAGGGAAGTGCTATTAAAACTATCACTGTCAAAACCATTCCCTCTCAACCTAGGAATACCCTCCTAGATATCCCCGGAAGGTTATTGGCATATATTCGATCCCATGGCTGAGAACCCGGCCAAATGCTCAAACCTCTACATTACAATATCCTATAGTGGATTATAGCAAATGCACCCATGAAAACTATCCCTCTTCGACCATATCCCTACATTTCACGGTCTCACATCGGAAGATCCGGATGCATTTTTATTCGAATTTGATGTGTTATGTGAAAGTATGATTACACCATCGATCTACAGAAATTGAAATTATTTCCCTCTACATTAAAAGGAAATTTTGCTTTAAGATGGTTTATGGGACTAGGTGGCGAGTTATCAACAATTGGGAATCAAATGAAAGAATCCTTCTTAAAAAATATCGGGGAGTTATTGTAGGTCTAGAGAATTAAAAGCGACGAAATATTCCAAATGACGAGACGGACAGGAATGAAACATTGGAGGAGTATGTGGAACGTTTTGAGTACAATCTACAAATATCTCCTTATGCATCGCTACCTTTACATGATAATGTGTTAAAAACTACATTAATAAGGGAGTATAAAGGAACAATGGATTGAAACATTAAACATCATGGGAAAAAGGGGATATTTATCGAAGAATTTTACGACATCATTGATTTATGTATCGGGAGTTCGAGAGCGACACAAAAATAAAACCGAAAGAATATGATCGGTTTGCAAGAGATAACAAAGTATCAACGGAAAGAGTAACACGTGCAGAAATTGGAAATTTATTAGAAAAATTTCAAAGCGATGTGCGGGGACACTAGCTACACAAAACGTGGTATGTGCGGAGGCTAAACGAAGATCGGATGGGAGCGAGACGGGAATTTGGCGATCTTTGCGCGATGCGAAAAAAAACATAGCCACAAGGAATGTCCATGGATACGGTCAAACATGTGCCATACTGTACAGATCACCTTACGGAGAGAGTTTGCCCCTCACTTCCTGGATTGAAAGTGGTATATAAGGGAAGCGGAAGAAGAGCGGAATCGGTGTACTTGATCGCTTGGCATCGCCGGTGGCGGCCGAGACAATTTGGTATGTTTCCGGACTCAACCCTTTTCTTTTCAACTTCCACGGTATAATGCTCAACAATATAGTATGTGGCAAAATCAATCTCAACCCCCATTTTCCAAGCTGGTCACCACAATCGTTTCCTTTACTTCAAACGCATGGTGAATCAAACAAGCCAATGCTAGTTGGCCGAATTTCCCTTACACTCCACCATATTGGCAAAATGGCCCATATCATACTAATGGACTCCCCCCTACTTCACAAAGTTCACCACAGCGGACAAGGCTGAAAGATCGATGCACCGGCCCGGTCGGAACTATTCACGCTCCCTCAACCTACTCTGCCCGACATTACAACAAAATCCCCGATCTAACTTTGAGACCGCAACTCCAGCCAACCCAATCCCAATCCAAATAACGGTAGGGTCCAATCTATCCAAATCATAGAATCACGAGAAATAGGACCGAGCGAGGGAGTGCAATGATCTTTCGATTCAAGATACGGACGTATAATTGAAAGCCCGAGGGAGATAAAAGCAGTTCATGTTGAAGATCGATTACCAGAGGAACATCGGTTGCAACAAGAGGATGTAAATAAACCGTAGACTCATAATCAAGCAACTACATCCTCTCCTCCGTTCCCAGAACGATTAGTCATACCTCGACCCATGCAATATCTGACTTTGACATTCGGGAGAATTACAAAAATACGTACATAAAAATCCCATTCCTCCAAGCCATTGCAGAGACATTCCTATATACGCAAAAACTATCAAAGAGTTGTGCATAAAGAAACCAAGGAGGAATATAACAAATAATCCAAGAGTCCAAGTAGTCGGTACTTTATCAAACTTATTATCTGGGAAAGAAACACCCATTAAATATGAAGACCCAGGAAATCCAATTATAACTGTTCAAATTTATGGTCAGACCCTGTCTAATGCCTTAGTTGATCTAGGAGCTGCAATTAATATTTTAACAACGAGGTTAACCTCATTATTCCCTGAATTATGTGTCAGCTCACTATTCGGGAAAGATAGTGTACGACGGTATGGCATGGCTTAACGGCATGGCATTTCTATTTTTACACAAGTTGCTGTTCATAATCCATTTCTGTTGCATACTCTGTGTTTTTTTCCCTTTCTGTTGCATACTCTGTGTTTTTTTTCGAAATCCTGTGATTATCACCCTCTCTGTGTTTCAAACAGCACAAGCAGTTGCTGTTCCATTGAGAATCCACAGTGAAACCATGGGAGGAAGGGCAATTCGAAGCGAACCTCCGAAGTTGACAATCTCCGCTGCTGCCCGGGAGATCCTGGAAAGAGCAGGATGGCTGAATTATCTCAGTCGCCTGCAGGAGTCTAATGAAACAGTAGCGATGGAATTTTTGCAGAACCTGCAGGAGAATCACTCCACAGTGAGGGGCAAACAGGTCAGTTCTTTGACTATCTAGTCACTCATCATGGCTGTAGGCCTCCGCATGAGATTCCTTCTCCAGCCTATTCTCTCACTGCCTTGCATGTCAACTACAATGTTTTCATGAGGACATGAAACAAGGTAAGTAGGGGGGTGTGTGGAGTACTAAAAAGGTATGCTTTTGATGATTATTTCAGTGGCTTTTTAGTAGAATTTGTAAACCTTTTTGCATCATGAATTTGGAAAATGATAAAGAATTATAACAAAACATGTGAGAGTTGATATGCAAGACTTAACCGCTGATAATTGTTATTTTTCTGTGCAGGAAAAGGTGAAAACGAGGAGTTTCCGCTCCAAAGGAAAGGACAAAGACGAGATAATTGTTGTCCCTTTGAAGGGGAACCGAATGCAAACAAGGCTAAGCAGATCAAAGCAAATCGGCCCGGAAAAGGAGGAGAAGACACCAGCTCGGCGGAGAAGAAAAGAAAAGAGGAAGGATTAACAGTTTGGCGAATCCCTCAGGATCTTTGATCCTAAGGGATCGCTGCTTTATTTATCTTGTTACTTGGACATCTCCACCGTCACCTTTATATAAAGGGACAGCACTGTTAGCTTGGGATATATACTTCTTATGTAATTTTCTGTTAAAAATCAACTTTGATCATCGAGTCTCATTGAGAACTGGTTCATTGTACTTTTGTCTTATGCATTAATATAAGCTTGGTGATTATCTCATTTCTGCGTTTGGATTAACTTAAGGCGGTGTATCCTTGGAGGCTAAGGGCCCGGCCCCGGAGGACACTTGCTTCTGTATCACTACGATTTGATTTTTGTGTGGTTTGCTTATCATTGTTATTCGGTAATCTGATATGATTTATAAGTCGCTATTACATGCTCTGTTAAGATTAAATCATTAAGGTTTTTACAGATAGAATTGTGTATTGACTCTGCATTATGTTACTGATCCTTTTAGAGTTGATTGCATGTTATTAGTCTTAACCGAATATTCTTACTGTTCTGTTACAGAGCTTTTGTACTGAACATTCATGTCATAGCTTCATTTGAAGTTGTGTTCTTCATGATTATTGGATTCAGAAATAATGCTGTTTTATTTGGAAGCACAATCGTATCCCTGTTAATTAAGATTGATCATATTACTATCTCAGCGTGTTGTGTGCGTATATGATTTACTAGTGCTGTTCATAATTTATCAATAGTTATTGCTGTTCCATTAGCGTGTTCTGCTTAATTTGCCTTAAAAGTGAAAGATTGTTATTTGATTGCGAAGAGTGCATTTGGGTTAATAGAGTAAGTTTGGTTACGAATCGCGAGACTTAGTTGTTCGATTGATGTTCTATTTTAGAATTGTCGTTCCATTCCAGATTTGCTGTTCAATTCTTTATTTGCTGTTCCATTTACTCGCATTTGTTGTTTTGGTGTGAAAGATGATCTAAGGCTGTAGTGAGCTTTGGCATTCACTGTCTAGCTCCCAGACCCGTGGTCTATGCTCTAATTTCCTTTCCATCAGTTTCCAAAGGGATGGGTTATCGCTGCCGAACCCTTGACTGATAAGCTACCTAGTTTTCCGAATGTGTGATTTATTCTTTTGAAGTAACTTAGTTATAGACAAGCATCCGTTTACTCTTGTATTTTTAAACACTGTACTACTAGCATTACTCTGACAAGTGATAACCTCAGACTGAGACACTCTTTGGAATAACAAAACGCTCCCGGATTGACATATTAATGTGAGGTAATTAGAGGTGAAAGAGACCCTTTTTATATCTCTACAGCCATTGAGATATATCTTTTGTACCATATCATTTTCTTGTATGAGAGGTTTGAGACGTGGTTCTCTACTTGAGCCGTAGCCCAGGACAGAAACCCTCAGGTGATTTGTGAGTGTTGGATGAAAACACAAATATATTTGAGGAGAATTCATTCAGAATTTTCACAGAGATTCAGAGATATTGGAGTGAGGGTCATTTATATCTTCAACAGGTGCTTAAGTGTATTCAGTGGTAGCTATTTCCGAAGGGAGAGTGCAACAGTTTAGTTTTGGAGGCCATCGCAATGTAACAGTGCAATAGATTATCTTGATGGCTAGTTCTCCATCTCAACTCTTTTTTGGTCAGATCTATATGTAACCCCCATTATTATTTATAATAAAAGTTGAGATTCTTCCTGTTCTATGTGGTGTTAGATTTTAGTGTTTCATGTGTTTTTATTTTACATGGCAATTTTTTGTTGGGTAAATGTTGATTTTAAGGCATAATGTGGAGTTCAGTTATTTTTTTTGCATTTTTAGTTAAAATATCCCATCCGGGATATTACAGTGGTATCAAAGCCTTAGTATTGGCTCATCCTACAGGTTTCATTTTCCAATTGCAGTGATTACTGCCAGCCTGAGGGTTTATTGCAGGTTGATTTTTGTCCAAGGTATGACCAGATTTTAATAAGTGTTCAACAAATTAGTTTAGAAATAAAAAATACTACAAGGTAAGTGTTCCATTCTCTCATGATTATTCGAAAATCTAATACTGTTGAAGATTTCTCAAAGAGGGTAAATATAATTGAGCCCAAAAATTCATGGCATATGAAGGGATTCATGCTAATCGAATGGGATCCATGTGAGTCAGTGGAGTTGTAATGATCCTGAGCATTCAGGCAGCAGATTGATCAAGAAATATTTGATGAGATTGAGTTGCATATGTAGGCAATGGGAAACATGGTGCGTAGGAAAGTTTACGTCTAAGTGGGAGATTTACCCAACAAAACTTTGTGACCATGTGCTTGGGACCACGACATTCAATAGGGACGATGACCATGTCAAAGATTGCAAGAATGAAGACATCGTAGAATAGTGGAGCACCAAGACTGTGTGACATATAAAAGGAGGAGTCGACATCTGTTGGGTCATGTCACTACTGCCAAGGGGACAACAAGGCCCACATTAATTCAGAGTGAATCAACGGTGTCCCTAACCATTCTCATCATTGTTGGATGAGGCCACCAAAAGGGCCGAGTCTTGGATTCTACCACCAACAACTGGACACAAAGAGGATTATCCTTTCGATGGTTGCGCATATAGCAAAAATGAGAGACTGAAGAACAAGAAAGTGAATGGGGAGATCATGGAGAAATTTGGTGAGCAATAATAGTGTTAGAGGGAAATCGTGTTCATAGTAAATAGAACGTGAGGAAAATCATAATGATTTTGTGTCTGCGTGATGCCTTCAACAACAAGTGCAATTGAAATTGATTAGTAACAAAACATATTGCTTATCTTGAAGGTGCCAAGTTGACAACAAGGGGGAAACACCTCTCTCCAAATTCTAAAGCTGTAGAAATTTCTCATGACTTTCATGTAGGAGCAGACCAAAGGACCCATACATAGTTGGTTGTGTTGGACGTTTCAGGAGAAATATGTATTTTTTCAGCATTTCTAAGCAGATTTCAGGATCATTGTTGGGTTTGGGGGTCAAAGATGCAAAAATTAGACGAAAATTTCCTGGTGTGGGCATATATTAGTAAATCCACAGTTTTAAATCCTTGGGGATGAGTCAAAGCATTCACCTTGACAGTGGATAGCCAAATCTAATTGCAGAGGGTCGATGGTTCTTCCAAGCCATAATAATTAAGGCTGGGGGAAAATAAGTCAAGGGACAACATTGCAACCACTGCGAGCGCAGGGAGTTGAGTGTAATTACATCCTTCGATTCCAGTTGTGTAGTATGACTCGGGTCATTATATGACCATAACTCTACAACAAGGCTAAACTCTATATCCATGAAACAGGTCGAAATTACCTTGTTAAAACCGTGAGCATTGCATTGGAGCATCTTGTCTGAGAAGAATATTATTATTCATTTAGAGGAATCAAATTCTATGTTGCAAAGCTTGTATGTTAAGGACTGGTGTCACCTAAAACATATTGGAACTCCTTTACAACTGGAGAAGAGATCGCATTCATTGACCAAGATCTGATATTCCTTGGAGGTGGATTTCTTATCAGTCCAAGGATTAGCTTCTCTAGGAGGTTGAATGTACTAGCCCAAACTTCCTGGAGTTGTAGTAGAAGTTTAATGAAAAGAAACATAGACTGATTTCTTAAAGTATCTTGTAGCAAAGGTGTACGAGAGGTTGTCAACCATTCCAGGGAAAATTCTGCTATATCTATATCAAGTTTCTCTATCTGGCCCATTATAATGCATTCTCCTTTATCAAATTTATTATGGTAGCTTCTAGATTGTTGAAAATCATGTTAGTTGTACATGTCATTTCCTGAATATAATGTGCTATAAAAATTTCTGACCTATCATTAAAAAATACACCTACAACACTGTGCAAGAAATATGTTTGCTAAAACACTTCGCTGGAAAATATACTAAACTTAGAAATTTTTTTCTCATGCAAGCATTCCATCATGGAGGAACTCCTAAATAAATTGAGAACATTGAACACAAAAATTGATCCCTTGAACCATGACACACACCCAGAAACTAAGCAGAACAACAGAACTCTTTCAAGAGGGATTTATGCCATCCTTCAAAAGTACAACCAAAATATTTGCAGGAAGAATTGGGGATTGGTCACAGAATGTTTTCACTTGGGACAAATTTTAAACACATGAATGTGTCATGGAGGGTTCTATCCAAAATAGATGAGTTTAATGAACTTCTGTCCACAATAATCCAAGAAGAATGGATAAAACAAATTTGGGCATTAAAACCAGTTATGCTTGCTATTATACATCCAAAATTCTTGGAGGAACCATGCGAGGGGGTCAGACTTCCAGTTACATCATGCCTCATTAACATCATGAAGTTGACTACACCTATAGCTCCATACAATGATGATGTTATGAGGGGGATTATGAGATCGATAGTAGAGACTTTTTAGGATTTGGACAACAGTGTAGGCTCTACCTTTGGGAAGAAGCTTGAGATTTGAAGGAGTATGGCCACATTTGAGACACATGTCATCATGTTTGACCTTGAGTATGATGACTTGATTTTGCAGATGTTCCAATGCTTCTTCAACATTAGGAGACACCACTTTGAAATTGTCATAGCACACATTCAATCCATCTTGTCGTCATGTATGAGAGACCATGAGGCTAGTTTCTGAGAGTTGCAAACATGGTTGTTGAGCATTTGGAGGAGAGAGAAGTTGGTCTCACCTGTTGCTTATGAGCTAGCCCATGGAATGGTTGAGAAGAATATTGGGCTATTAAGGAGACATTTGAATAGGGAAGAGCTGCTCCAGTTTGGTGGATCTGGCAATAGAAATGATTTGAGGAGGAAGGTACTTTGCTTCATCTGCAAAGAAACTTGGGGGCTTGATCACTCATGCTTGAGTGATGAATTTGATGTGGCGAAGGCAGAGCAGAAGGGAATTCCTTCTGTATGCCAAGGTGGGGACTCTTCTTCATATGAGCCCATGGGATCAGTTGAGTATGCTTTTTGGGAGCGATAGCAGTCATGCAGAGTTGATGGTAGCAGGCTGGAACTGCATTCCAGTTGCAGGGTGAGCAGTCAGGGGACTCTACGGGAGATACTCTGGGTGATGAGTCACTTGTGACGATTCAGCCAGAGCAGCATATGATGGAGCATAAGTTAGCAGAGGAGGATACTATGCACATCAGGTATGATAGTCCTTTGGGGGAGAACCAGATGGAGGCTCAAATTGAGTCTATGATGGATATGTGGCTAACCTTGGGGTCAGCCAGTGAGGAGGAGCAGTTAGATGCACATACACCGAGTATGGTGACAACAGTTGTAGATCCATATCTGCTGGATATGTTGGAGGTTGATGGGATAGTTTTGCAGGGGGCTAGTGGACAATGGGAGCATTAAATTCCTGATCAGGAGAGGGAGGAGATGTTGGATATGGTGGAGCATCCATCTTTGGACCTACCAATCGATGAGGTGCAGATAGGTGCACATGTATTCAACAAAGCTGCAGTTCTCTCAGGGATTAGCACTCTCCAGGAGTACGTAGATGGGGCTTGCAACATATCTTGCCCACTTTGGCCCATTATAAAGAGAGGGGCCTTCTTCGGCAGGAAGATCTCGTTGGTAGATGGAAAAGAGCAGTGTGAGTTGATTACGGACTGGCGACAACACTCCAAGCATGTTCCATATACAATTGTCACTTCATTGGATTCTTTTTCCAGGATAGATTGGCGGGAGATCATGATTTGGTACCCTCGTGATGGTATGATCTTCTTCGTAGGGAGCACAACAGAGCATGGGCCCTTAGACATAAAAGATAATACAAATTCCAGTTGGCAGTGAGGCACAGATTGAAATTTATTCAGGGCTCTAGAAGGCTCCAAGAGATCTATAAAAGAAAGGGAGGAGGCCATTGAGAGATATATTTTGGATCATATCATTCTCTTGTATGAGAGGTTTGAGACGTGGTTCTCTACTTCAGCCTGTTACACTGAAAATTGTCATCCTGACATTTTGCTACGTGTATGAGCTCATTGTTACTCATACTTCTCCCTTTTGCAAGTCTAACATATCAGTTCCTCATGTCAAGCCTTGAAAATCATAAAAAATTCCTAAAAAGTCTCCTAAACTTTGGTGTCGCACTTTCTGGCTATCTTTCCTGTGGTCCCACACCCAATGTTCAGCTTTCCTGTGTTCCTGAACGCAATTTATATTTTTTATAGGTGCAGACCCCTGTAAGATTAAAAAGGCGCAAGTAAATCCTAAAAAGCTCAATAAAAGTGAATTTTGGAAGCTTCTAGAATGGATTTTGCGGTGGCAGAACCGCTGTTGTGAGTTGCATGAATCCCTTACCTTATGGAGCTAACCCCTTGATGTGAGGAGCTTATCCCTTTGAAGGAGGATTCTATCCCTTCATACTTGGAACAGAAAACCTTCTCTTTTCCACTATAAAAAGAGGCATTGGGTAGCCTCAAAGGGAGTTCAAGCTTTTAGAATATTTGAAGTTAGGTGTTGTTGAGATTTAGACTCAGTTAACTAAGAATTTTGTGAGGAGAGATTGCATACCTCTATTTGTCTTGGTTGGAAGGGTACAGATCTTATCAAAGTAAAGGAGACTCCTGCTTCGGACCCCGGAAAGTCCTGTGCAACATCAAGGCTCAGGTTGTAAGGATTTTCTTCTTTTGAAATTAATACAAATATACTCATTTTTCTCAATAAGCTTTCAATCAATGGTTTATTTCATAGATTCCTTGATCACTATGATAATCATGGTTTATTATGATTTCTATACAAGTGCTATGTAATATTTTTCTTGTTTGTGACTGCAGGTTTACGAGGAAAACTCCTTCAAGCGCACAAAGGAAATTGATGACTTCAAACAAGCACTGGAAAAACAGTAAGTCCTTAACACCTCTATAGAGCTTTTTGTAAACCTTACATGCTTAGAGAAATATTATTATGTTTGGTTGTTTGTTGCTAGATACTTTTAGTACTAGGGAGATCGGTCTTGTCCGCAAGACGGATTAATCCTCCAACAAATTGGCGACTCCGCTGGGGAAAGAACTTGTTGTTTTTGGTTCTCTTTTATTTTGATTTGAGGAAACGTTTTCTTGGTTTTTGATTGATTGACATCTGCCTAGGTAGCTTAGGTTTTCTTTTTTTTTTGAAAATTTTGGAATCCTTTAAGTTTTTCTCTAGTTTTTCCTGGGACTGCACTTTGCCTTGTTTTCACAGTGCAGGAAATTTCGCACTTTTCCTGTGTAAACAGTGCGGGACCGCACCTGTGATATCTTGGAGCCTGAGGACCCTGTTAAAGTTTTGAAAAACTTCAGATTTCTTTCTTTAGTCTATCTTGATTTGGATTTTCAATTTTTGTTTTCTGCCTAGATTGATGATTGTTTCTGTCAAAAGCTTTTCGTTAATGAATCTCAGCAATATTGGTGTTTTGATGATTTTCTAGAAGTTTTGCATTTTGGATTGCATTTCACTTGGTCTTTATAGAGATTTGAAGCATTTGACATTTTGAAGTACCTCAGATTACCTTGGTCATTTTGGTCTTTTTGCTGGATCTGACCTGATTGTGAAATCATCCTTTATTGAGAAATAGAGTTGTTGGCAATATGATGCAGAGTGTTGTCCTTGATGGCAACCCACTGATTGAAGATGAAGACATGAGATTGTTGGCATGTGTTGTCCTTGATGGAAAACCACCTGATGAATTTATTCTTGACCTGATGGACTTGGTAAATGATGTAAATCTAATATGAAATGATGTTTGATGTTGAGTGTTGTCCTTGAATGGCAACCCATTTGATGAAGATGATGAAAACTTACTTGACGAAGTAAATATGATGTATATACAGAGAGTACAGAACAATGAAGAAAGGAATTCAATTTATGTTAGATCTATGATGAAAAGAGTATGTCTCAAGGCATACGCGGATATGTCTAGGGGAAGTCGCGTATGCACGCGGGAAAGAACGTGACAAGTCGCGTATGGGCAAAAGCGCTCAAAAAGTGCAAAACCAGGGGTAACCACCATGGTATTGACCCATTGTATTGGGTAATGATTCGTCTAAATGACCCCGTCTAGGAATACCATCAGAAGTAATATGGTTTTGGCTCATGGTATTGAAAAAGGGTAAACCTATATAAGGAGAAGAAATTCATTGTGCATATGAGAAGAGTGGGGGCAAGATGTCTGAGCTTGAATGAATACTTCTCTCTGGAGTATATCTGAATGGAAATGGTTACAGTTGAATGATAGATCTGAATGTATGATGCACCAATGATGAAGAATGGGATCTAGATCTGAAATGTACTTGTATTTGCTAGATCTGTTTATGGAATGATTAGATCTAAGATGAGGCGAACATCTGTCTGAAGTAAAGGGTAAACATCTGTGTGATGTATCTCTTCTGAAGAATTGCAATGACCTAAATGTCTAAAGAACCATACGCTAGTTCGCCGCAGAGGAAGCGCGTATATACGCGGCTTCGCTGAAGAGAAAGTGCGTATGCACAATGAAATTAGATCTGTAATTTGTACAGAAGTATACGCTGGTTTATGTGAACGGAAGCACGTATATATGCGACATCAGTGAAAGGAAAGCGCGTATGCAAACTAGGGTTTTCTGAAGTCTGTGGTAAGAAGTGTCTGATTTGTTCTGCTGTGTTGCTGCTATCTGTATTCTATAGTTCTGAGTTGTCTGTTTCAGTTTGGTTGTATCATGGAGCTTAAATATGTGGAGTGGGTCTAGTCTGAAAATATGATGAAAAGTGGCCTACAAGTTGTGGTCTATTGAAGTTGTTGGATCCAGTGTGAAAATTGATGAAACGTGGTCCTTAGAGGTGCTGAGGGTTGTAGCCTTCAGTCAGGGGGTTGTAGCTCCCTTCCAGGTGAGGCTGGTAAACGAGGTCCGGGGGTCGTAGCTCCCTTCCAGGAGAGGCTGGTAAACGAGTCAGGGGGTTGGAGCTCCCTTCCAGGAGAGGCTGGTAAACGAGCGCAGGTGGGTGCCTGCATGCTGGTCAAGTCTGCGCCAGCACATATGTTGTAAGATGTTTTCTCTATAATAAAATATTAAAGGCTGAGCAACTGCAGCGGTGGTTTTCTCCCGACTTGGGTTTCCACCTAAAAATCTTGGTGTTCATGTGTGATGCTTTGTGTGATGGTTTATTCTATTGTTACTACACATGTTTACTGATAACTTAACATCTGATGAATGAATATTGCAAAGAACTAAGTTAATAAATATCTGCATATTTAGATCTCTGCTAATACGCGAGTTGTATGAAGGATATCCGCGTGTATACGCGAGTTTACTAAAGGAAAGTAGCGTATGGGTTTTAGAAGAGTGAAAAAGTAAAAAGTTTTGAATATACTGTAAATACTGATTCACCCCCCCCTCTCATTATTTTTCCAACAATTGGTATCAGAGTAGGTCCTTCTGCAGAAGCTTGATCGCTTGAAGGAGATCCGTCGCAATGGGAAGTCAAGAAGGAGTGATGTCTATAAAGCCACCTCTATTCAATGGAAGCAATCTGATATTCTGGAAGCTACGAACAAAAGCATATCTGCAAATTCTTGGTGCAGATGTATGGGAAATCGTGGAAGAAGGCTACCAATACCCGGCAAGTATTCCTACTGATGCAGCAGAAAGGAAAAAGTATGAAATCAATGCAAAAGCAGTAAATGTCTTATTAGGAAGCATGTCTGAATCAGAATTTTCTAAAGTGATGCAGCTACATTTAGCAAAAGAAATATGGGACAAAATCATTCTAAGCTATGAAGGAGACACAAAGGTAAAAAGTGCAAAACTCCAAACTCTTAGAATTGAATATGAAAATTTGAAGATGCATAGTGATGAGAGTATTGCCCATTTCTTCTTACGTCTGGATGATATTGTAAATCGAATGAGAAATTTGGGTGAAACCATAACTGATACTACTTTGGTTGAAAAAGTCTTAAGATCCTTGACTTCAAAATTTGACTCTAAAGTTTCAGCTATTGAAGAAAGTCAAGATCTGCAAACTCTTACTATTGTTCAATTACATGGTATTCTAACTGCTTTTGAAATGAGACAAGGAGGTCCGTCTCAAATCAAAGAAGCTACTTTTAAGGTATCTGCAAAAGAAAAGGAAGTTGTCAAAGAATCCAGCTATATATCCGAAGAAGAAGAAGCGAATTTTGTGAGAAAGCTCCAACTAGGTACTGGAAGATTCAAAGGTAAGCTTCCCTTCAAATGTTTTGAGTGTGGAAAAGTTGGTCATTATGCTGCAAAATGTCCTTATAAAGAAACATCTACTAAAGGAAAAGAAGTAGCAAGAAGGAATAAGAACCAATCTAGCTCTAAGAAAAGTTACTATACTAATGAAGATAGTGATGGGTCATCTGATAGTGAGGAAGAATGTGAAGAAAATCTTAGACTTCTCATGGAATTTGAACAAAGAGAAGAAAAGGATACTTTTGTGGATGCTCTGGAAGACAATGATTTTCTTGAAGAAAACAATCAACTCAAAGTAAGCCTAGAAGAAAAGAACATAATCATAGAGACTCTTGAAAATCAGCTTGGAGCAAAGAAAAAACGCATTGAGGAATTGGAGTGTGAAGTAGTAAGTCTAAGGAAAGATAATGAGAAAGGAAAAACTCTCAATCTTAGATTTGCTAAAGGTTCAGAAACCTTAGATGAAATTATCAATGCTCAACGTTCTCCTCTCATAAAAATAGGTCTTGGATATATTGGAGAATCCTCTCAGGCTTCAGCACCAAACTATCTAAAGGCATCAACTTCTGATTTACAATATTCTACGTCTCAACAAAGAAGCAAGGACTCTTTACAGGTAAAGCAGGATCATCGCACCTCAAGGAACAATGAAAGGAATAAATTTCAAAGGAGCTCCAACCAGCAGGTAAATCCAAATAGAATATTTCGTGATTACAAAAATGTCTATTTCAATGGACAATGTTTTACATGTCACAATTTTGGTCACAAAGCTGCTCAATGTGTTTCTTACAAAACCATCATGACAAGAGAAGCAAGAAAGAAAAGGTTGGATACTGAACCAAAGAAGAATACCTATAACAACTTTTCTCCTCTTAAAAGTGAAGTTTAATGTGCTTATTGCAATAACTTTGGCCATGAAGAATCTGAATGCAGGAGCAAGATCCAGCCAAAAGAACATGTTCCCTCAAGCTCTAAAGTGTGGAAAAAGAAAGAACCGCCTGTTGAAAATTGTGGGATAACGTTATTTGCAGAAGGTGAAGAAAATCAATGGTACATTGATAGTGGGTGCTCAAGACACATGAAATCTGACAAAAGCAAACTCCTTACATATAATGCTCTAGAAAAGGAAAAGAAAGTAACATTTGGAAATGATTCTCCTGCTGTAATTAAAGGAAAAGGGTCCGTGTTTCTAAAAGAAAAGGTGAAGGCTAATGATGTCATGTATGTGGATGGATTAAGACATAATCTATTGAGTGTAAGTCAAATGTGTGATCAAGGAACTGAAGTTGTCTTTAGTTCAAAAGAATGTGTGGTTCGTGATCTTGATACAGGTAAAATTATTATAAAAGGAAAAAGAAATCCAAGCAACCTGTATGTACTAAACTGCAAAGATCAATGTTACTTGAGCAAGTCTTCAGAAAATTGGCTATGGCATAGAAGGCTGGGGCATCTGAGCTTCTCTCAAATCAACAAAGCAAGCAGACTTCAAGTTGTTCGTGATCTTCCCAATATTAATCTACCAGAAAATATCATATGGAAATCTTGTCAATTCGGTAAGTAGACCAGAGTACGATTTAATGCCAAAGAAGGATCTTCAAGTAAGCCTCTTTAACTCATTCATACTGAAATATGTGGACCTATGAGGAAAAAGTCACTACGTGGGGAAGAATACTATATCTTATTTATTGATGACTACTCTAGAATGTGTTGGATCGGGTTCATTAAACACAAAGATGAAGCATTTGAAAAGTTTCAGATCTTCAAAGAATTGGTAGAAAATGAATTAGATCTAAAAATCAAATGTCTTAGATCTGATCGAGGAGGAGAATATACTTCAAATGAATTCTTTGAATTTTGTGAACAACATGGCATAAAAAGACAGTTCTCTATAGTAGGCACTCCACAACAAAATGGCGTAGCAGAAAGAATGAATAGAACAATTCAACAAATGGCTAGAGCTATGCTTGATGATTCTGGAACTCTTGACATGTTCTGGGGTGAAGCAGCACATACAGCAGCTAACATTCTCAACAAGGCCCATGTTCGGGTAAATAGTGACAAAACTCCATATGAACTCTGGTATGGTAATTCTCCCACTGTGAAGCATTTTAGAGTTATTGGAAGTAAATGCTTTATAAAAAATAATGATGAAAATCTTGGCAAGTTTGAACCTAGATCAGATGAAGGGATATTTCTTGGTTACTCATCTTCAAGCAAAGCATACACATGTTACAATAAAAGGCTTCGAAAGATTGTTGAATGTATTGATGTTGTTATTGATGAGTCTCCTGGAGCTCCTAAAGAAGAAAAACAAACAACAAAAGAAGATGATGGTGACTTATGGCCTTCTACCTCAAATAGAAATGATATAAACAGTGGATCCAATGAAGAACCTAAAAATGATCTATCTGAAAAAGCTCCATCCAGATATGTTCAAAAGAATCATCTTAAATCTCAAATTTTGGGAGACAAGGAATCGGGTGTACGAACGAGGAGAACACTGGTGGGATCTTCTAGTCATCTGGCACTTCTATCCACAATTGAACCACACAATGTCAATCAAGCTAGCAAAGATGAATGTTGGAAGCAAGCCATGAATGAAGAGCTTGATCAAATTGAAAAGAACGACACTTGGGAATTGGTACCAAGACCACATGATAAAAATGTCATTGGAACTAAATGGATTTTCAAGAACAAGTTAAATGAGAATGGGGTTGTTGTAAGAAACAAATCTAGATTGGTTTGCAAAGGGTATACTCAACAAGAAGGTATAGACTTTGAAGAAACTTTTGCTGCTGTAGCTAGACTTGAAGCTATAAGAATGTTTCTTGCTTTTTCAAGTTATCAACAAATCAAAGTTTATCAAATGGATGTTAAATATGCTTTTCTTAATGGTGATCTAGAAGAAGAAGTATATATAGAACAACTGGAAGGATTCATTTTGGGAAATGATGAAAATCTTGTTTGTAGACTCAAAAAGGCTCTATATGGTCTCAAACAAGCTCCAAGGGCATGGTATTATCGTCTTGAAAAATATCTTCATCAACAAGGATTTTCAAAGGGGTCTGCAGACAGCATGTTAAGTCCCTGTATTAATAGTGTAGCCCCCCTTATTGTTATTATTGTACCCCTGTAACCCCCATATTGTTATTATTGTGCCCTTACATTATTATTGTTAGGTCGGCTAGGATTACATTGTGGCCCACTAGTATTACATTACGGCCCCATGGACTCCTATATATAGAAAGGAGGTTTTGTAGATTGAATCATCCAAGAATTGTTCATTTATGTAATGTATTGGAGGTTTCCCCCTCGAAGAGGCTCATTTCTAAGGCGTTGATATCTCTTTTCTTCTCTTTTTGGAGCTGGTTACACAACATTTAGTATCAGAGCTTTGGATTCTAGGGTTTCACTGCTCCAAACAGGTCATCATGGCATTTTCGCTATAAATGTTTTTCTATGAAGTTTCAGAAGCTGAAATGTTTAGGGTACGAAGAATAAATCTTGAGGAAGCTTGTACAAAAATTTCAGAGCTTGGTTCGTAATATTTTCGAAGATATGATCTATGGAAGTCAGGTCTTTTTTCAGGCTCCTAAACAGGTCATCGTGGAATTTGCGCTATAAATTTTTTTCTACGAAGGTTCAGAATCTGAAATTCATATGGTGCGAAGCTGAAATCTTGAGGAAATTCTTCAAAAAAATTTAGAGCTTGGTTCGCAATATTTTTGGAGATATGATCTGTGGAAGGTAATGCTTTTTCAGGCTCCTGAATTTCATCTCAAAGAGGTGATTGTGGGAAAAGTTCAATAACTCTCTCTTTGGGGATCAGATTGGAGTGCCGTAAAAATTGGTCGCAAGTACATGAACTGTAGTTTCTTGGCTAGCAATTTCAGAGACAAAGAACAAAACAGTGAGACGTGGCAAGTCATACAAGTTGGCTCCACTGAACCAATCCATAATTAGGTCATTGTGGGAGATTGAACACAAATTTATCTTGGAGAATCCAAATCAAGTCAGACCTGTCGCATTCAAAAGAGAATTTAGAGGGCTACTTCAGTTCTGAATTTCAGATATAGAGGAGCCACAATCACAGATAAAATACAATTTCAATATTGAGCTCCTCAAAAGCAAGATAAAGGTGTGTATCTAGTTTTTAAAATTGCATAACGTTTGTTTGAAAAATCAATTGAAGGGATTCCAAGTCCATATTTTAGAATTTTTATCAGTATTGGGTTCTATAATGCCTCCAAAAAATAATTCCATACCCATTAATCCCTCAAAAATCTATACTATGATGCATGAAGAGGAAGAGTTGCAGTATGAGATATCAAAATTACGGTACCAAGTGCAACAAGTTTCAATCTTACGAAGAGCAATTGAAGATGAAATAGATGGTTTAAAAGAAGAAATGGAGGCTAAGTTGGATGGTTTGAAGGATCAAATAATAGAAAATATGGATGATAAATTAGTGGAAGATCACATCGAGCATCAACAACAAGTTCTCCAACTCTCAAAGGATAATCCAACTTTGGTGCAGAATCTAATGAAACAACATGAAGATCAACATGACATCGAAAGAAAGTATGAAGCAGTCACAGAAACAAGAAATTGACAAGTACGATCAATTTCAGAGTTTCTTAGCAAGTGGAAGAACTTTCCTGTAGAAGATTTCACATGGGAGGATGAGAATTTTATACAGAAGCATCAAGAAATAATCAAGCGTTGAGGACAACACTTGTTTGAAGGAGAGGGGCATGTTAAGTCCCTATATTAATAGTATAGCCCCTTATTATGTTAGTGTAGCCCCCCTTATTGTTATTATTGTACCCTGTAACCCCCATATTGTTATTATTGTGCCCTTACATTATTATTGTTAGGTCGGGTAGGATTACATTGTGGCCCACTAGGATTACATTATGGCCCCATGGACTCCTATATATAGAAAGGAGGTTTTGTAAATTGTATCATCCAAGAATTGTTCATTTATGTAATGTATTGGAGGTTGCCCCCTTGAAGAGGCTCATTTCTAAGGCGTTGATATCTCTTTTCTTCTCTTTTTGGAGCTGGTTACACAACACAACAACTTATACACAAAATCTGAAAATGATAAAATATTGATTGTAGTTGTATATTTTGATGATATCATTTTTGGGAGTAACGAAGAATCTATGAGTCAAAAATTTGCTTCTGTCATGCAGCAAGAATTTGAAATGTCTTTACTTGGGGAACTAACATTCTTTATTGGCTTGCAAGTGCATCAAACTGCAGATGGTATATTCCTATCACAAGAAAAATATCTTAAGCAAATTCTGAAGAAGTATGGCATGGAAGAATGCAAACATGTAAGTACACCAATGATAACCGGATGCAATCTCAGTTCTCATGATGATTCTCCCACGGTGAATCAACCAGAATACAGATCAATGATAGGAAGTCTAATTTATCTCACTGGGACTAGACCAGACATTATGCATGCAGTTGGGATTGTTGGACGATTCCAAGCTAATCCAAAAGAGTCTCACCTTCAGGCTGTCAAAAGGATATTCAAATATCTACAAGGAACTCAAGACTTTGGTCTATGGTATCCAAAGGATGTTGATCTTACTCTTCATGCTTACACTGATGCAGATTGGGCTGGAAGTGTTGATTATCAGAAAAGCACTAGTGGTGGTGCATTCTATATGGGACCCCGATTAGTATCTTGGTTCAGCAAGAAGCAAAATTCTATTTCCTTATCTACAGCAGAAGCAGAATATGTGGCTGCCGCATCTTGTTGCACTCAACTCCTTTGGATGATGCAAACCTTACAAGATTTTCAAATCAAATGTACACCTCTTGTCCCCATTAAGTGTGACAATACAAGTTCCATCAGTATTTCAAAGAATCCTGTTATGCATTCGAAGACCAAGCACATTCCCATCAAGTATCACTTCTTATGTGAACAAGTGCTTGAGCAAAAGGTGAAGTTGGATTATGTTCCCTCCAAAGAACAAGTTGCTGATATCTTTACCAAACCTCTGCCCAGGGAAGCGTTCGAGTATCTAAGACAGAAGCTGGGAGTGTTCTATGCCTATCAAAAGAAAAAATCTGCATAAATTTAGAAGATGGCATTGGATACGCGGATTTCCTGAAACACAGTCGCGTATATACGCGAGTTCCTGCACAGAAAACCGTGTATGTCTGATTGCTGACAATTTTCTGTTTGAAGTCAGCTCTCTTCAGCACAGCTGCAGTGCTGTTTGGTATCTCTGATACTGTTTGGTATCTCTGGTGGTGTTCCAGTTCTCATAATTCTATTTCTAATGTTTTGATAAAGATGCCTTGATGATTTGTTGGTGGAAGTTTTCGGGATGCACAAACTAAGGGGGAGCCTTAGTCATTTGGAAAGATTGCTTGGTTGCACAGATTCAGGGGGAGCATTAGCTTTGCTGAGTATAATGCATTGTTGGCATTATGATGGTTCTGAAATATGTTCTCTTTCTTGAGGACTTTCTGGTGTTGGTCATAAATGGTCATTTTTGTAGTTTGATGAAAAGGTCATGTTGAGACCCATGATGTAAAATTGTAATATTCAGTCATGTAAGGACTTGTCAAATTTGTAAACCCACTTGGTTGGGTAGCTGAGTCAAATTTTGTAAACCCACTTGGTTGGGTAGCTGAGTTGAAATGTGTAAACCCACTTGGTTGGGTACTTGAGTCTCATATGTAAATTCACTTGGATGGATCTTTGATGTAAGTATGAGTCATTGGTGATAGGAAAGTCATAGAGTCATGTACTTCATTGGGAAATATGTTTGAAGACTCAGCATGAACTCAAGGGGAGCTTGGTCACTTCATTAAATCATCAGATCTGCATAACGCTTCTTCTACATGAGGAGAAATGAGGGAGAGTGTGTTGGTTTTGATCTGCCCTTTGCCCTTGATGTCAAAGGGGGAGAGTGACATGGTGTTTGAATAGAAAGAATGGTGTCATGATGTCAAATGGGAAAGTGACATGGTGTCATTGTATTCTTAATGTACCTATTTGTTGTGGTAACCAAACACCATCGTGGTTGCCATCAAGTCCAAAGGGGGAGATTGTTGGCAATATGATGCAGAGTGTTGTCCTTGATGGCAACCCACTGATTGAAGATGAAGACATGAGATTGTTGGCATGTGTTGTCCTTGATGGAAAACCACCTGATGAAGTTATTCTTGACCCGATGGACTTGGTAAATGATGTAAATCTAATATGAAATGATGTTTGATGCTGAGTGTTGTCCTTGAATGGCAACCCATTTGATGAAGATGATGACAACTTACTTGATGAAGTAAATCTGATGTATCTACAGAGAGTACAGAAGGAAATGAAGAAAGGAATTCAATTTATGCTAGATCTATGATGAAAAGAGTATGTCTCAAGGCATACGTGGATCTGTCTACGGGAAGTCGCGTATGCACGCGGGAAAGAACGTGACAAGTCGCGTATGGGAAAAAGCACTCAAAAAGTGCAAAACCAGGGGTAACCACCATGGTATTGACCCATTGTATTGGGTAATGATTCGTCTAAATGACCTCGTCCAGGAATACCATCGGAAGTAATATGGTTTTGGCTCATGGTATTGAAAAAGGGTAAACCTATATAAAGAGAAGAAATTCATTGTGCATATGAGAAGAGTGGGGGCAAGATGTCTGAGCTTGAATGAATACTTCTCTCTGGGGTATATCTGAATGGAAAGGGTTACAGTTGAATGATAGATCTGAATGTATGATGCACCAATGATGAAGAATGGGATCTAGATCTGAAATGTACTTGTATTTGCTAGATCTGTTTATGGAATGATTAGATCTAAGATGAGGCGAACATTTGTCTGAAGTAAAGGGTAAACATCTGTGTGATGTATCTGTTCTGAAGAATTGCAATGACCTAAATGTCTGAAGAACCATACGCTAGGTCGCCGCAGAGGAAGCACGTATATACGTAGCTTCGCTGAAGAGAAAGCACGTATGCGCAATGAAATTAGATCTGTAATTTGTACAGAAGTATACGCTGGTTTATGTGAACGGAAGCGCGTATATACGCGACATCAGTGAAAGGAAAGTGCGTATGCAAACTAGGGTTTGCTGAAGTCTGTGGTAAGAAATGTTTGATTTGTTCTGCTGTGTTGCTGCTATCTGTATTCTACAGTTCTGAGTTGTCTGTTTCAGTTTAGTTGTATCATGGAGCTTAAATATGTGGAGTGGGTCCAGTCTGAAAATATGATGAAAAGTGGCCTACAAGTTGTGGTCTATCGAAGTTGTTGGATCTAGTGTGAAAATTGATGAAAAGTGGTCCTTAGAGGTGCTGAGAGTTGTATCCTTCAGTCAGGGGGTTGTAGCTCCCTTCCAAGTGAGGCTGGTAAATGAGGTCAGGGGGTCGTAGCTCCCTTCCAGGAGAGGCTGGTAAACGAGTCAGGGGGTTGGAGCTCCCTTCCAGGAGAGGTTGGTAAACGAGCGCAGGTGGGTGCCTGCGTGCTGGTAGGAGTCTGCACTAGCACATATGTTGTAAGATGTTTTCTCTATAATAAAATATTGAAGGCTGAGAAACTGCAGCAGTGGTTTTCTCCCGACTTGGGTTTCCACCTAAAAATCCTGGTGTTCATGTGTGATGCTTTCTGTGATAGTTTATTCTATTGTTACTGCACATGTTTACTGATAGCTAACATCCGATGAATGAATATTGCAAAGAACTAAGTTAATAAATATCTGCATATTTAGATCTCTACTAATACGTGAGTTGTATGAAGGATATCCGCGTGTATACGCGAGTTTACTAAAGGAAAGTAATGTATGGGTTTTAGAAGAGTGAAAAAGTAAAAAGTTTTGAATATAATGTAAATACTGATTCACCCCCCCCCTCTCAGTATTTTTCCAACAAGAGTTACCTGTTTCTTTGCAAATCTTCGAAAAGAAACTTTGTTATTGGTTTTCGAATTTCATTTTTAAATAAAAACATAATTGAGTGTTTTCGATCTCTTTGTTATTTTGGACGAATAGATCCTTAGTTTGATGAACAACTAAGTAAAAACATTATTCAAAAAATATTAAAGCTTTTATTCATTTAGATTATTAAAATTTGTAGTTTTGAGTGCTATTAAACTTTGTAGATCTCGAAATTAGTTTGTAGTTTTGAGTGCTTTTAAAATTTCTAGCTTTCTTTTGAAGAAAAATTGTTTTGTAGCTTCGAGTTTTTGGGAAGTGAAAGGATTTTTATTGTGAGCTTTGATAATTTATTGGAAAAGACAAAAATATTTTCTTTCAAGTATTCTTTATGTTTAAAGAAGGAATTGTTTATTAAAAGAGTTGCATTCTCTAACTTTTCCTTAATTAGAATTTCATTGAAAGAAAACAATCTGATTATCATTTTTAGGTGAATTTTTAGTGTCTTTTGGAAATCGAGTCTTCACACCATCAAAGTTTCATTTCCGCATCCATTGACTTAAGAAACAACTCTTAAAAGTAACGCTTAATTAAAATTCATCTAGCAATTTTTTTATTTTCTAGGGCTCTTATCACCAACATAGCTTAGGCTAGTATCTTGAAGTAGGGAGTAGTTAACTCTCCAAGGTAGTAAAAAAAAACAAGTAGACAAATCTTGCGGTAGGAGATAAATCCAATTGTAATTTGTATAATCTGGGAAGCTTCTCTTAAAGAAGTCAATCACGAGATCATATCCGAACCTTTGAGACAATCAATTCTGTTTCATTGGGGAAGATAGAAGATTTTGTGCGTATTACAAATGGTAAACCTCGGATTAACCATTGTCGAGGAGCCTGGGGTCACTTGTAGGTAAACCTCGGATTAACCATGTCGAGGAGCCCTCAAGGGGATTGAGCTTGCTACTCTTCCCTTGCGCGTGAAATCGGATCGTAGACTGTTCCCCCCGTTATATTTGTTACTGTTGGTAATCTTAGTATCTATTATCTTAAGATTATTTCCTAAGGTGATGGTGAAGGAAAGATCTCACTGTACCTGGAGCAGACGTCGAATAGACTCGCTTGGACTCTCTGGGGGGTTCTCTTCACACGAGATGGTTTTGTGAGGGAACTTGTGCCAGTCTGTTTCATTAAGCAGGTTGTCGGGGTAATTGTTCCAACCGCCCTTTCTGTGATAAATTTCTACTAAGTTGGATTTCATCACCAACTAGTGTTTTTAGTACGGAAAGTTACTGTTTGTGTGTGGTTTGAACTCTTATATTTTTAAGCATGTGATTCAGCTGTTTGTTTCTTTAGAGACTTTAGGTGTTTTCATTGAAATTTTCTTTGTTTGCGTGTGATTAGTTAATATTTAATCGTGGCGGAATTGCCGAGATAGTCCCAGAGACTACAAGGGAAACCCCCTGAATATTCACCAAGTCAGCTTGAAGGGCTTCGTGCTCTGGTATCATCTAGTAGTGGTAGGATTAGATCAACAGGAATTTGAAGTTCATCCATAGTTGTCCATCTTGATCATCAGATACCTACAACAGAATACATTCAAGAACCGATATCAGTTTTGGAAGTTACTGGTAGTATTCCTGCTTCCAGTGAACTGGCTGTCGAACCTGAAATATCTGAACCTGAAACTGAACTTTCTGTTTTAGAAACATCCTCAGGATTTATTTCACCAACTTCTAGCGATCTTGGTTCACCTAGGGTAAGAAATATTGTCACTGACAATCTTCCTGCTGGTCTTATTTCCATTGAAGAACTTACTAATCCAGACGAAGATATATCTCTTCCCGACTCCCCTCAATCCTTAAATCTTAGGGAGCATGAATCTATTTTCTACAGCCCTATTCAAACTAGTTCTTGGTATCTATCTTTAACAAAAAATTTAGAGAATCCAGGTCTTGCTTTTTCTCCACCTCGAGTTCCATTTCATCCTACACCCAGAGGTTAATATCTGCCATCCATTATGGCCGGAGAGTCATCCATGTTTTCCCAGACACCGGAAACATTTTTACACGGTGGTCCTTCTGTTCCTTCGGGATATCAGGCTCTGTCTGGTACTTTCTCGGGAGCAGCTCCTCAACCCATCAAAAAAATTTTGTCATCTGGTAATAGTGGTGTTAAAACTGAAACGTCGAATGCATCACAAATCTATATGATGTCTAGTAATATTCTGAATCCTCAACCTCAAGGCAGTCAGTTACCGCCTGGAGGGCCAAGACAGGGAAATCCGTTACCGCCTGGGGGGCAACCTCAAGGTAGTCAATTACCGCCTGGAGGGCAACCTTCAGGTAGTCAATTACCGCCTGGAGGGCAACCTTCAGGTAGTTAGTTATCGCCTGGGGGGCAACCTTTAGGAAGTCAGGTACCACCTGGGGGGCAACCTCAAGGTAACTTTTTCCCAGGACAAACTGTCGAGTCATATTATTTTGGGGGATAACCTCAAGAGCAGTACACACCTCAAGGGTATCAGCCTACAAGACAGTATATGCCCCAAGGTCAACCTCAAACTCAATATGCTCCTTAGAGTCCTTATCAACCCCAGCTTCAGTATGCGCCTTAGGGTTATCAACCTCATGGTCAGTACCTGATTCAAGGTTTCCAACAGCCTTCTAGTCAGCCATCTATTCAAGGAGCCGGAAATATACCACTTACTTATCAACCCTACGTTCAACCAGGTTATGGTCCTTACGTTCAAACTTCTGCGGGATAGTACCCCGGAATAAATATGGTATGGGATCCATCCCAATATCAACAACCTATGCAGCCTAATGTGCAGTTGCCTTATCAACCTGGACAGCCTTTAATTTCTGGTCCAACTCAGCAATCTGTCCAGCCTACTATTCAAATTCCTGCACCTGGACCTGTTCAGCAAGCTGGTCCTAGTTCACCTAAGACTCCTCCTCAAACTGTTGCAACTGCTGCTACGCCTGTTCAACCTCTAACACCTGCTTCTGGAGTATCTGTAACCCTGAGTTCGTCTATCCCTGCATCCATGAAAATCCCTCAAGTCTCTGTACCCCAGTCAGGATCTTCGGTTCAGACTTCGGTGCAGATGCCTACGGGACAAGCCGGTACAAGTACAGTTTTCACAAGTCAACCACAATTCACGTATCAACTGTACTAGGCGTAGCCACAATTCATTCCCTATATACAAAATCCAAACTATCAGTATCAACCGTACCCTGGCTATACTTATCAACAGCCTCAACAACCCCAGTTCGGTCCGGTTAATCCTGGTTTTCCAAGAGGTTATACAATTTCTAATGCTAATCTAATTCCTAATTATCTTGGGTATCCACCTCCTAGAACTGCTTTGGCTACTCAAGGTTTTCGCGATCCTAACCGTCAGTTACCATTTATCGCAACTTTGGATTTACCTGATTTGACGCGCCTTACAAATGATTTGATTTTCTATTATCAGTGCTGGCCACCAATGCCGCATAAGTTGCCCAGTGATATACCAAAATTCAAAGGTAAGTCAGGAGAGGATCCATCAAATCACGTCATGACTTATCACCTTTGGTGTGCGTCTAATTCAATCATTGATGATTCGATTCGCTTACATCTTTTCCAAATAAATCTTATTGGTCTTGCAGCCAAATGGTACATTGAGTTACCACGAGGCTCGTTTCATAATTTTAGTCAGTTAGCAACTGCCTTCTTGACTCATTTTCAGTTGCCGGTCAGATACGACAATGGCACAAAATTATTAACTTCGTTGAAACAATCCTCGTCTACGTATATTTTTGATCATATTCATGAATGGCGACATAGGAGACGTTTGGTGAAAGTTTATATTCCGAATCAAATTTTGGCAGAATGGTTTGTTAAATCATTGTTACCAAAGATTACTGAAGATGTAGCTAAGGTTGGTGTTGTTACTGAAGAGCAAGTAATTGCTCAAGCTCAGTACCTTGACCTCGTTTATACGCAGTCAGGTACTTTACATGAAAAAATCCCAGACCTTCCGAAACAAGGTCAAATAGATGCTCCTCCTTCAGGGTCTCATGCCGCTGACGGTATGATTGGTACAGTCAATACTGAAAGTAAGAAGAAATCTTCAAAGAATTCTTCTCCAATTATAGCTTTACCTGATTCCCCGAAAGGAGAATCTTCCCCCGAAGTTTCTGCTGATATTCATGTTGTGGAGACATCTACGGCTAAATCTAAATCCGGTAGTAAAAAGAAAGGGAGGAATAAAAACAAAAATAATTCGAAAGAAAAAAATGATAAAAAATGAATCCAATGACGAAAAACGTAAACCACGTTATCCTTGTTACATTTGTGACGAAGATCATTTTACTAAGGAATGCCCACATCGGGCTGACATTACAAAATTCGTCAAAGGTTCACAACCTGTTGTCTTGAAGGATCCCTTTTCGACTCAAGATAGTAAGATGGTTGGTTCTACTTTGACCACTTCAGAAGAGCCTATTTTGATGATGTCTCATGTAAGGATTGCGACGCGATCGCAAGATTATGGTACTAAGAATCCCGTTGATGGTAAAGAAGCAGAATATTCTAATGCAAATACATCAACTACACCTCCTCCTGTTTCCGGTCTGCTACAGATCGAGAAACCAAATCCAGAATTAATAATCAAACCGCCTGCTAAAGGTGTTCTTCATAAATCAGCTTTCAATCCACATGTGAGAGCCGCTCAAAATTACAACATTGTTGAAGACTTAGCTATTTCTCCTTCGGCAATGTTGGCTTTGGAAGTGTTGCAATCATGCCCAGCACAGCGTAAATTTATTTTGTCTGCTATAGGAGCTGTAGATATTCAGGATTCTAATCTTATAATCTTCGATTTAGAAAATAGTACGCCTCGTCTACCTCATCAGATGGCTTTCCAGATACCAGTGTTAGTAAAAAACAGATGGATCTACTAGACTGTGATTGATGAGGGAGCTTCAACGTGTATTATGTCGATTCAGTGTTGGAAATCACTTGGTTCTCCAACACTTAACCAATCTCCGACGATTCTTAAGGCTTTTGATGGTCGAGGTTTCCACCCTTTTGGTATTTTGCAGGATTTACCCATAGGGGTTGAAGGTAAAATTGTAAATCTAGATGTGGAAGTGGTTGATGCCCCTCTTGATTACAACCTCCTTCTGGGTCGTAGTTGGTCTTATGTTATGGCTGCTATTGTTTCTTCGATCTTCCGACTCATAAAATTTCCATATCAAGGAAGGATCGTTACAATAGATTAGTTAACTTGTTTTTCTTCCGACCTAGCCTCTACAGAAACAATCCAGCATGTTGGTAAAGCGACTATACTGTACAAGGATGTTGGAGTAGGTTTGATTAAATATTCTAGTTTGTTAGGAACTTTTTCCATTCCTCCTCCTAACGTATCGCCTTCTGTTGCAAGTATTCATATGATTTCGTCAAACTCTGTTATGTTTGATGATCCTTGGATCGTACCTTCCGAATCCGAGTTAGATTCAATTGATGGCATGATGCCTTTGAGTCCATTTGAACTTGCATATCAAGCTGTACAGTCATTTTCCGACCCCTCTTCAACTGAAATTGATCCAGTGAATGGGATTCATGAGGAATCACTTTCTATATCTAGCTTAGCCACAACGACATTTCCTGAACCTGTTCATTCTGATGAGCAGATTCGTGAATTATTGTCTGTTGACGATTTACCATGGGAAGATCTACATCATCGATCTCTGTTTTACCTGAACTAGATCATTTTGAAGATGATTTAGCTTCAATTTTTACTGCTGAAAATGTCAAAGAACCGCAGAATCCATTGAAAAATCCTGATTCTGAGTTAAATTAGGAAAATATTTCTTGAATGATTCCAATTGACATTTCAGTAAAACCTGGAATAATTGAAAACATTCATATAGGTGCTTCCTGTACTGAAGAAGAAATTCAAACTTATAAAGCCCTATTTCAAGAATTCCGTGATGTGTTTGCTTGGTCTTATGAAGAAATGCCAGGAATTGATCCGTCAATTGTCGTACATGAAATCAAGAATTACCCAGATGCCAAACCTGTCCGTCAACGTCTACATCAAATGCATCCTAGAAAAGCTGCTGCTATCAAAGCAAAGGTTGAAAAATTACTTCGTGCAGGTTTTATTTATCCGATTCCCTTAACGGATTGGGTATCTAATATTGTTCCTGTGACTAAAAAACAAGGAACGGTACGAGTATGTATCGATTATAGGGATATTAATCGAGCTTGTCCTAAACACAATTATCCAACTCCCTATATCAATCAAATAATCGATGATTGTGCCGGCAGTGAAATTTTTTCCTTTATAGATGGATTTTCAGGGTATAATCAAATAAACATACTCCCTGCTGATCAGCCAAAAACAACTTTTATTTGTCCGCGGGGGACATTTTCTTACTGCAAAATACCCTTTGGATTGAAGAACGTTGGAGCAAGTTTTCAAAGGGAAATGTCTTATGTGTTTCATGACATTAAGCACATTGTGCAACCGTATCTCGATGATTTACCTACTCATTCATCACGCAGGGCTGACCATCTTACACATTTACGTGCTATCTTTATGAGATGTCGACATTATCGGATTCGGCTGAATCCACAAAAATGTGTTTTTTGTGTTGAGTTGGGTCGTTTACTGGGATTTGTTGTCTCGAAAGTAGGTATTCGCGTCGATCCGTTGAAGGTTGAAGCTATTGTCAAATGGCCTCCTCCTTCGACTTTATGCCAACTCCAAAGTTTGCAAGGGAAAGCAAACTTTTTACGTCGATTTATTTCTAACTACGCTGAGCTTGCAAAAGGTTTTACCCAGTTGCTAAAATAGAAAATTCCATTCTTTTGGGATGAGATCGCTAATCGATCTTTTGATGTACTTAAACACGCGTTGACCCATGCACCGTTATTGCATCCTCCCAACTACAACCAGGATTACATTTTATATCTCGCCGCTTCTCATTCCACCATTGGGATGGTGTTAGTTCAAGAAGACGAATCTCACACTGAACATGTGATTTACTATCTTAGTCAAAATCTGCATCCGACTGAGATTAAGTATACACATGTGGAGAAATTGGCTTTGGCAGCTGTTCAAGCTGTCCAACGATTTTGACATTACATATTGTTACGCAAAACTACGGTAATTTCTGATTGCAACCCTATGATGTACATTTTAACCAAGCAATTGCTAGGGGGAAAGTATTCCAAATGGATAGTCATCCTACAGGAATTCGACTTGGAATTTGAAAAATCAAAGGCGAAGAAATCCTTGGTCTTTGCGGAACTAATGTGTGATTTCCCCTCTACTGATACTGAAACTGTGGCAGAGCAACCCATTGCGGACGAATCTCTGTTTCTTATCAGTACTCTTGATCCATGGTATGGAGATATTATTGTTTATCTCCAAACCCAATCTTTTCAGCCTGAAATCTCACGGTCTCAGCGACGGAATATACATTTCCAATCCCAATAGTATAATGTTATTGGTGATACACTTTATCGTCGTGGAGTGGATTCTATTTTCTGACGCTATCTTATTCATGAAGAAGCTGAAAATGTTTTAAATGACTGTCATTCTAGAGCATGTGGCAGTCATATGTCTGGGTATGCCACAACCCAAAAGATATTGCGCGCTGGTTATTTCTGGTCGTCGTTATTCAAATATTGTATTTATGCAGTCCAGAAATTCCACAATTGTCAACTTTTTGATCGTAAGATGTGCGTGCCTCCCGCTCCTCTTCATCCCATAATTGTTGTTGGTCCTTTCACAAAATGGGGTATCGATTTTATTACATGTAACCCTCACTCGGCCGAGGGGCATGCATATATTATTTTAGCAGTAGATTATTTTACTAAGTGGTCCGAGGCGATGCCTACATTTTTGGCTGATGGCAAGACTGCTGCAACTTTCGTATTTAATCACATAATTGTTAGGTTCGGTGTTCCTCAAGCCATTATTACTGATCATGGAAGCCATTTTCGGAATGTCATGATAACTGAACTGACAGAATAGCTTGGCTTGCGCCATGATAGTTCCACTCCATATTACCCGCAAGCCAATGGTCTAGTCGAAGCCATAAATAATGTTTTGGTCACCATGATTAGACGAATTATTGGTATTCACAAGATGAATTGGAATTCCATGTTATTTTCAGCACTTTGGGCATATCGAACCTCAGTCAAAACGTCAACTGGTTTCACTCTCTTTCAACTCGTTTACGGTTTGGAAGCTGTGTTGCTGATTGAATGCGAAATTCCATCTTTGAAATTAGCTATAGAGTTACTCCCAGCTATGTCTGAAGAGGAGAAACATTTTTTGTACTTGGCTCAATTGGATGAGAATCATTGCAATAGAAGACGAGGCTCATGTCAAAAGAGTAAAAGCTCAGTATGATAGAAGTGTTACCCCTCGAAATTTTTCAGAAGGAGACCTAGTCTTAGTTTATGATCAAGCCAACGATAAGCTAGGAGCTGGAAAATTCGTGCCCATGTGGCATGGTCCTTTCATTGTTAAGTGAAAGCTGGCAAAAGGGGCCTATGAGCTGATAGATTTTGATGGTATCCCTTTAGATAAGCCCAGAAATGGGTTATATCTGAAGTGATATTATGCTTAAACCTGGTGTGGAGATCTTTTATTTTTTAGGTTAGATTTCTTTACTGCTGGTGTGTCTTAGATTAGAAAGGTGTGCCTAGTTTAGAAGTGTGTTTTTATCACTATTCCTGCTTATATGAGTTTTACTCTTGATATTGCAGATGTCGACGTCTCTTCAAACCTCCATTGGTTTTGCTGATGGTGCTTGTCGTAGTACACGGAACATTTCTTCCGCAGCTTGGGTTATCTATTCACCCTTTGACGAGTTAGTTTCCATGCATGGGGTAAGCCTTGGTTAAACAACGAATAACATTGCCGAGTATAGTGCAGTGATTTAGTTATTATCTGAGTCCATATCATTTTGGATTCGGAGTTTTATTATGAGGTTGGATTCTGAACTTGTTGTATTACAGCTTAACAGGGTTTATGCCATTAGAAATCCAGTGTTGTTACGGTTATTTTTAAGAGTTCGTCTCTTGGAACATGAATTTGACTACATTGAATATCAACATATTCCAAGACATTTAAATACATTAGTGGACGTAGTTGCTTCTAGTATGATAAATCGACATTTGCAGTGATCAAAACAGTAAAACAAACAACATTCATAAAATGTACGCAGATAGCCGGTAAATAGTGATATATATCATAGGATAGAAGTGTTTTCAAAAAATATACATCGTCTTCGATCATAGGTTGGAAACACCTTATGATCGGAAAATGATAACACAAAAAGTCAAAAATATGAGTCTACAACACGATCATCCTATCACTGATGGTGATCACGATAAGAAACCACTGCCCGAGCCACCCTGCACAGGAACCTCCTAAAAGGTCTTGGAACGCCAATCACATATCTCTGCAATTTGAGTGGAATGTCATCTATGTCTGCCTCTGGAATATCCAGATTCAAACGCTCTAGATGATGCTCTAAATCAGTCAAGACTTCTGCTGATTGGCCTGCTGGAGCTGGTGCGGCTGCAACTGGTTGTCTTCTTTCATAAGTTTGGAGATGGGCTGGTCACCGTGGGCCCACATCTATATTCAAAAAAAAAATTGTTATTATTTGACAAGACGATCGAAAATAATTTTTTTTAGAAATTAGAAATTGTTGAAGAAATATTTTTACCTGAATCATCCCACTGTTCCCCTGCTGGGAGAGTCATCTCTCGGTCACCGCCGAAATCTATCCCGGCGTACGGAAAGTACTCTATGACAAAAATTTTGTGATCTAGCCAACGAAAATATGAAGAAGGAAATCGAACAATCTCAGCACCCTCAATACCGTGACAGGCCATCAGTGCGAACCAACGAACCATCCTAGGTTCTCTAAGTCGACCGGCATTAATAGGGATACTCTGTGGAGCTAGCATTAGAATCCTCTCTATAGCAAAGGAGACGAAGATGGATCCATATCCAAAGTTATTCAGTTTCCCATTTTTTTCTCTAGTTAGTTGGCCTTTTATAATAGCCAACACAGCGTCACACTAGTTGAAAATGGTGTCGCGAAAACAGTCCACAGCAACGCGCATCTAAGAATTGGTAGCTACATGCAATGCTGCACTCCCGCACAGCCTGGTAACAGTAAATGCAATAACTTTCAGCTCGGGACGGATGATAGTTTTTATATCAATCCGTTTGTCCCTGGGGTCTGCTTCATCATTATAGAATTCTTGCCGAAGACTAGCGACAGTCTGGCGACCTGGCCTAGTCCCAAACAAAGAGAGTTGTTCGCCCATCTTGGACAAACCAGTCAGAAAATAAATTTCCTCCAGCTCGATTTCGAGCCGGTGGCCACCAATAACGAAACACTGGTCCTTCACGTTCGACCTATTTACCGGCCATGTTAGGAGCTCTACCTGTGCTCTCATGCCTTGGATGGCCCAGAATTGATATAAACCGCATGCTCTTAATCTTTGCATTGTGGGCATATGGAGCATTACAGAGTCATCCACGTCCTTGTGTTCACGTTCTCTCCAAATCAGCATCTTGTTAATCCTACAATACATAAAAAGATAGATTAGAACAATATAATTTGAAAAATTTTGGGCGGCAAAAGAGAAATTTGAGTTTTAAATTTAAACGCACGAGGACCGCACTTTACCTTTGTAAACAGTGCGTAGGAACACATGCTCTCTGTAAGGAAAGTGCAGACCCACGACTTTTTTCCTTGTATAAAAAGTCGGGGTCCGCAGGTACCATGTGTGTCACCTGCGGACCCTCGCGGGCGATTTTTGAACCATGTTTTTCCCTTAAAAATAAGATTTAAAGCCTAAAAACGAATTGTAAATGGATGAAATGCAAGATTAAGAGGTCGTGGATTACCTGGGACTGACGGTTCTCAATTTAAATGGATGGGTTTTCCGGAATCTTCACAGGAAATTTTTTACCCAAAAGCTTCTACTTTTCACTCTGAACTTGAACGATAAAAATGAAGTTGACAAAGTCCTTTTTATAAGTTTTTTCAAATCGATGAATTTTTAATTTATTTATTTTTCAATTTAAAAAGGGTATTTTTGAAGCATTTTTACTCATCTTAAACAGGTATGTGTAATGTTTCAAGTTTTTGTGCAAAAATTGGATTTTTCACGAGAATTGATCATTTTTCAACAAAGAGCATACTTTTATCACTTTTTCGGACTCTTTCAAAAATTCACGAAAAAGTGAAACATTGGAGTCCTCTTTTAAGCCCTTTTCAGACTCTCTAAACATGAAAAGATCACCAAGTACTTGATTGTTCGAACTCGTTAAAGTAAATGAATGATTGTCCCTTAAGTATAAGTTTACCCCTTTTACGGACTTAAATGGACTATTTACGAAAAATGTATACGTTGACTAATTATGGTCAATAGAGTTCTCTCTCGCATTATTTTATCCTTTTTTGGGCCTGAGAGACTAAATTTACGAAAAATTACACCCATGGAGTTTTCTTAAGTTTTTTCTTCTAACTCCCTAAAATTGAAAAACACCAAGTTTCTCCTATGATGGACTCGTTAAAATTTAAATGTAAAGGACCTGTTCAATTTCAAACAAGAACGAACCACTCCTTCTTAGGGTTCGAATCTTAAACTAAGTTGGACTCATCTAAAGGATGAGCTTATAAACAAGCAAATGTTATCCTCCTCAAGATTGTCAAAAATAAAGAGGTACTTGCTAGAAATGGTGGGGAAAAGAGAGGAAAATGGGCGTGTTTGTTGTATTTTGATTCTTCAAAAATTCAGTCAACCACTCTTGAACACGACACTTCCATTCACCTGGGTTGGGAAATCCTTTGCCTAACAGTTAAGCAAACCTCATTTGAAAGTCTTCATCCGGTTTCTGGGTATTAGCTTTGGGTCAATTGTCACCAAGCCATCTGCAGTGTCGTTATGTGTTCAAGAGAACAGTTTGAATAAACCATTCATCTGAAAAATATTTGTTATCCATTTTGACCATCCCTGAGTCAGTCCTTGCTGATATATTTTCAAAACTTGATCTATGATTTCGTGTTGTGGGCTTCCCTACGACAGATCACTTTCTATTGACGACAACTCATTATCTGGGAAGTTGATCTAGAAATCGTCAGTACCTTGAAATCTGCATGCCTTAATGGCAGGTTTCTCGCTTTCGACGACAGGTTACATCATTGACCTTCGATCGAATGAGTCCGTGAGATGTTCAAATTCAGCTCATTCATTCACATTTCATGGATTGTACTGGGTACTTTGAGAACCATTGACATTATTGGTGGTTACTCTCACACTTGTTAACAGTTTACATCATTGACTGGTAATCAAGTGGTTTCTACCATGTTTGACTTCGACACATTCATTCGCATGGATAGAATCGTACTAGTTCGAGATGCGGAAATCAAGACCCTGGATCTAGTTTCTACCATCTACGCTGAGAGGAATTTTGTTATCATTTATACAGTGGACTATTTATAAACAGATGGTTGTGTCCATACTGTGTTCACACATGTCTATACTATCATGTACTCAAAATCATTCCTGTATCAGAAAAGTTGCATCATTTTTAGTTATTTTAATCTGAGTATGGGAATGCCTACCTCAGTGATGATATGTATACATATATATTTTGCATTGAATTTTTTTACAGGTGCTGACTGGGGTGACCACAGGATGATCCTTGAAATGATAAAGTACTGCACTCTTCATATATGACAGACTTCAGCATCATCTATTCTAGACTTTGCACTTTAGGGGGCAATCTGTTACACTGAAAATTGTCATCCTGACATTCTTCTACGTGTATGAGCTCATTATTACTCATACTTCTCCCTTTTGCAATTATAACATATCAGTTCCTCATGTCAAGCCTTGAAAATTAGAAAAAATTCCTAAAAAGTATCCTAAACTTTGGTGTCGCACTTTCTGGCTATCTTGCCTGCGGTCCCGCACCCAATGTTCAGCTTTCCTGCTTTCCTAAACACAATTTATCTTTGTTATAGGTGCGGACCCCTGTAATATTAAAAAGGCGCAAGTAAATCCTAAAAATCTCAGTAAAAGTGAATTCTGGAAGCTTCTAGAATGGATTTTGCGGTGGTAGAACAACTCTTGTGAGGTGCATTAATCCCTTACCTTATGGAGCTAACCCCTTGACGTGAGGAGCTTATCCCTTTGAAGGAGAATTCTATCCCTTCATACTTGGAATAGAAAACCTTCTCTTTTCTACTATAAAAAGAGGCATTGGGTAGCCTCAAAGGGAGTTCAAGCCTTTAGAATATTTGAAGTTAAGTGCTGTTGAGATTTAGACTCAGTTAACTAAGACTTTTGTGAGGAGAGATTGCATACCTCTATTTGTCTTAGTTGGAGGAGTGCAGAGCTTATCAAAGTAAAGGAGACTCCTGCTTCGGACCCCGGAAAGTCCTGTGCAACATCAAGGCTCAGGTTGTAAGGATTTTCTTTTTTTGAAATTAATACAAATATACTCATTTTTCTCAATAAGCTTTCAATCAATGGTTTATTTCATAGATTCCTTGATCACTATGATAAGCATGGTTTATGATGATTTCTATACAGGTGCTATGTAATATTTTTCTTGTTTGTGACTGCAGGTTTACGAGGAAAACTCCTTCAAGCGTGCGAAGGAAATTGACGACTTCAAACAAGCACTGGACAAACGGTAAGTCCTTAACACCTCTATAGAGATTTTTGTAAACCTTACATGCTTAGAGAAAGATTAGTATGTTTGGATGTTTGTTGCTAGATATTTTTAGTACTAGGGAGATCAGTCTTGTCCGCAAGATGGATTAATCCTCCAACACAGCCATAACCCCAAGATGGAAACCCTTGGGTGATTTGTGAGTGTTGGACGAAAACCCAACTCTCTTTGAGGAGACTTCATTCAGAAGTTTCATAGAGATTTAGAGATATCAGAGTGAGGACCATTCATATCTTCAACATGTGGTTTAATGGATTCAGTGGTAGCTATTGTCGGAGGGAGATAGCAACAGTTCAGTTTTGGAGGCCATCGCAATGTAGCAGTGTAGTATATTATCTTAATGGCCAGTTCTCCATCTCAACTCTTTTTTGGTCAAATCTATATGTAACCCTTGTTATTATTTATAATAAAAGCTGAGATTATTCCTATTCTATGTGGTATTGGATTGAGTGTTTCATGTGTTTTTATTTTACATGGAAATATTTTGTTGAGTAAATGTTGATTTTATGGCATAATGTGGATTTCAGTTATTTTTCTGCATTTTTAGTTAAAATATCCCATCCAGGATATTACAATGACAGTCAGTTGGATTGGTTGGGTGCATTATGGTAAATGTATGGTGGTAGTACATACATGAGAAATGAAATAGAAAAGATAAAATGAATGAGGTGTTAGATGTCTTAGCTATGTTGGTAAATGTTGTTCTCAATGTTGTGCATGTTGTGCACAAATAAGGGATTTATCTTAACCTAGACCTTAGGATATCTATCCATTGCATTGTGATAATGATTTTGTTGATGTTTAAATATGTATACATGTATGTTTTTATATATGTCATTGATTGAAAGGGTCGTCATGGATCTTGATGGTTTTATGTTCATGCTTTGTATGTATATATGTATGTATGTATGTATGTATGACGTTACATGACATGAACGTGATTTTTTTATGATAATGAATATATATATGTATGTATCTATGTATATGTGTCATGATATGATAGGGTTTCAAGGATCATTCTTGTGGAGGAATGATTTCTTATGCAGATGAATGGCATGAAGAGGTTCCTGGCTATGAGGAATCAAGTGGCAGAGTAACTTTGAAAAATCTATGAGGTCAGTATCATGGGGATATGATTTAATTTTATATGTTTGTACTATGCCTATGTTTATGGATGGGTAATGCTGAGAGGTACATCAATGATGTGAAAGTAGTGTGATTAGTGACATGCTAGGGTACGTATGGATAGTGGAAAGACACTAAAAGCAAGGTTGCTTGTAGGGTCAATGTCTGGTATATGTATGTATAGTGAAATTGTTGCGTATATGTTGTGAATGTCGTATATTGAGTGTTAGGTCCATATATTACTAGTATAGTCCCTTATTGTTGTTAGTGTAACTCCCTTATTGTTATTATTGTACCCTTGTAACCCCCATTTTATTATTATTGTGCCCTTAAATTATTATTGTTAGGTCGGCTAGGATTACATTATGGCCCCATGTACTCCTATATATAGAAAGGAGGTTTTGTAAATTGTTCATTTATGTAATGTATTGGAGGTTTCCCCCTCGAAGTGGCTCATTTCTAAGGCATTTATATCTCTTTTCTTCTCTTTTTGGAGTTGGTTACACAACATTTGGTATCAGAGCTTTGGATTCTAGGGTTTGGCTGCTCCAAACAGGTCATCGTGGAATTTTATCTATAAATTTTTTTCTACAATGTTTCAGAAGCTAAAATTTTTAGGGTACGAAGCCAAAATCCCGAGGAATATTGTCTAAACATTTTAGAGCTTGGTTCACAATATTTTCGGAGATATGATCTCTGGAAGTTAGGTCTTTTTTCAGGCCCCTAAAAATTTCATTGTGGAATTTGCACTATAATTTTTTTTCTACGAAGGTTCAAAATCTAAAATTCCTACGGTGTGAAGTTGAAATCCTGAAGAAAGTTTTCAAAAAAATTCAGAGCTTGGTTCGCAAAATTTTTGGAGATATGATCTGTGGAAGGTAGTTCTTTTTCAAGCTCGTGAATTTCATCTCAAAGAGGTGATCATGGGAAAATTTCAATAACTATTTCTCTAGGCATCAGATTGGAGTGCCGTAAAAAGTGGTTGTAATTAAACAGACTGTAGTTTCTTGGCTATGAATTTCAGAGATGAAGGATAAAACAGTGACACGTGGAAAGTCGTACAAGTTCGCTCTACTGAACCAGTCCATAATTAGGTCATTGTGGGAGATTGGACACAACTTTGCCTTGGAGAATCCAAATCAGGTCAGACCTGTGGCATTGAAAAGATAATTTATAGGGCTATGTTGTTACTAAAAATAAAATATTCAAGTGCTGCAATCACAAATATAATTCAATTTCAATATTGAGCTCCTCAAAAGCAAGAAAAAGGTGTGTATTTTTTTCCGAATTGCATAAGTCCTGTTAGAAGAATCAATTTGAATTGATTCCAAGGGCATATTGTAGAATAGATATCAGTATTGGGTTCTAAAATATGCCCCGTAAAAATAATTCAACACCCATTAAGCCTTCAGAAGGCTCTACTATGACTCATGAAGATGAAGAATTGCAACATGATCTATCAAAATTACAAGAGCAATTGCAACAAATTTCACTCTCGCAAAGAGCAACAAAAAATGAAATGGAAGTTTTGAAGAAAGGCGTGGAAGCTAAGATGGATGGCGTGGAAGCTAAGATGGATGGCATGGAAGCTGGCATGGAAGCTAAGATGGAAAACATGAAGAATGATCTAAAAACAAACATCGAAGGTTTGACAAAGTTGATACAAGAAATGTTTCCTAATGGTGAAAAGATAGTAGAAGAACCTCATGATGAGAACAAAATAAATGTTAATCGTGATTTCATAAACTATAATGTTGGTGGGAAGAACCACCATATTCCAAAAATGGATATGAGGAAGTTTGATGGAAAGGATCCTGTAACATGGATACTACAGATGGAGCAATATTTTGATCTCCATAATGTGCAAAACACACAAAAGGTATGCATTGCAACTTTACATTTAGAACAAAATACATTTGTATGGTATCGATGGCTTTGCTCCCGTAAAAGAATTGTCATTTGGTCAATTTTTACGGAAGAAATGATAGCACATTATGAGGATACAAAGAGCAACACCTTCTTTAGCCAATTGATAAATCTTAAACAAAAGGTTTTAGTGGGGCAACACATTGAGGAATTCCAAAAATTGAATGTAAGGGTAACTGATATTCCAGAGGAACACAGGATCGATCTCTTCATAGGCACTTTAAAGGATAATATCCAACATGAAGTTCGCGTTTTGGAACCAGATTCATTGGAGAAGGAATTCAGGTTGGCAAGAAAAGTTGAATGTAAAATAATGGTCACAAGGAAGCCTACCACTCAATTCTATAAAGAAGGAAGTGTTGATACGCCTAGATTTCCACAACCTACAAGGTTGACACCACAAAAATTGGAAGAAAAAAGAGCAAAAGGGCTTTGCTACAGTTGTGATAGCAAATACACTAAAGGTCATAAGTGTGCTGAGAAGAAATTTTTTTACATAGATTGTGAAGAGGAAGAAGAAAATGAAAAATAAGAGGATATACACCAGGAACCAGCCCTAGAAGAGGAAGAAATGAATTTGACCATATCGTGTAATGCACTGGCAGGAATTACCACTCCTCAAACTCTCAAGATAGAATGACAAATCAAGAAGAAAAAGGTAATAATGTTGATTGATTCAGGTAGCACCCATAATTTTATTCATTGTAAGGTAGCCAAGGAATTAAATTGTTTCCTATACCCAGCACCAGAATGTCAAGTGATGGTTGCAAATGGAGTAACTATAAATTACTCTGAAAAATGCCATAATATCAAGCTAACCATGGGGAAATATGTATTGACTAGTCCAATGCTTTCCATTCCTATGGGAGGTGCTGATGTTGTACTAGGAGTACAATGGTTACAATCTTTGGGGACGGTAGCTTTTAATTTTCAAGAAATTTTCTTGAATTTTTTTTTAGAAGGAAAGGAAGTCGAATTACAGGGTATTGAAGGGAAGTCGAGTAGGATAATAAGCTCTAATATCATGACAAATCTTCTAAAGAAATAACAACGAGGCGTAATTGCACAATTATGCTCACTAGAAGTTCCGACATCAAAATCATCTATTTCTGCAGATCTCCAACAAGTCTTGGACAATCATTCCAAGGTGTTTGAAACTTCCAAAGGACTCCCACCTATTCGTGATCATGATCATGCTATTCATTTGATTCCAGGAAGTGTTCCTCCAAACATCAGGTCTTATAGATATCCTTACTTCCAAAAGAGAAAAATTGAACGTATGATTGCAGAAATGTTAGAGGCGGGTATAATTCAACCTAGTCAAAGTTCTTTCTCTGCTCCCGTAGTATTGGTACACAAGAAGGATGGATCATGGCAAATGTGTCCGGATTATAGGGAGCTCAATAAGCTCACCATTAAAGATAAATTTCCCATTCCTGTGATTGATGAATTATTGGATGAATTACATGGAGCAATTTATTTTACCAAGTTGGATCTTCGTTCAGAATATCATCAAATTAGAATGAAGTCTGAAGATATTCCAAAAACAACATTTCGAACTCATGAGGGTCATTATGAATTTTTGGTCATGCCTTTTGGCCTTACCAATGCACCTTCTACATTTCAAGGGTTGATGAATTCCATTTTCAAACCCTTCCTTAGAAAATTTGTGCTAGTATTTTTTGATGATATACTAATCTACAACAGGTTTTGGAAGGATCATGTTGAACATGTTGACAAGGTACTCAAAATATTGTAGGAGAAACAATTATATGAAAAAACATCCAAATGTTTCTTTGGAGTACAAGAGGTGGAATATCTGGGTCACATTATATCTCACGAGGGTGTTAAAGTAGACACTAACAAAATTAAAGCCATTAAGGAATGGAAAGTCCCCACGACCATAAAGAAGTTGCGAGGATTTCTCGGGTTAACAGGGTATTATCGGAAGTTTGTTAAGAATTATGGCAGAATAGCAGCACCTCTAACAACATTATTGAAGAAAGATGCATTTTCATGGACTCCTGAAGCAACTAAGGCCTTTGAACATCTTAAAGAGGCAATGTGCCTAGCACCAGTCTTAGCTACGCCAGACTTCACAAAAACCTTTATTGTGGAATGTGATTCCTTAGGAAATGGAATTGGTGCTATTTTAATGCAAGAAGGAAGACCCATTGCTTTTGAAAGTCGTCCAATCAAAGGAAAGTATTTACATAAACCTATTTATGAGAAGGAAATGTTAGCAATACTGAATGCACTAAAGAAATGGCAAACTTACCTAATGGGAAGACACTTCAAGGTAAAAACTGATCATGATAGTCTTAAACACTTTTTGGAACAAAGACTATCTTCAGAAGAGCAGCAAAAATGGGTCACAAAGATGTTGGGTTGTGACTTTGAAATAATCTACAAAAAAGGAAAGCTTAATGTTGTTGCAGATGCACTCTCAAGAAAGAATGAAGAGGTGGAAGCATTGCTTTGTGCAATTTCTATTATCCAACCAGATTGGATAACTGAAGCAAGAGATGAATGGAAGAAGGACAAAGATGTATGGATACTCATTCAAAAGTTGCGGCAAGATCCTAGTACATCTGATACATTTAGTTGGAAAAATGATTCCTTATGGTACAAAGATCGCTTATATCTTTGTAAGAATTCCCAACTAAAACAAAAGATTCTTATGGAATTGCACACTTCTCCTTTAGGAGGACACTCAGGATTTTTAAAAACTTACCACAGGGTGAAGAAATAATTTTTTTGGGATGGCCTTAAATCTGATATTCAAAAGTTTGTGGCGAAATGTTTGGTTTGCCAGCAGAATAAAGTTGAGACAATTAAGACCTCGGGACTTCTACAACCTTTATCCATTCCAAGTCAACGTTGGAGGAGATTTCAATGGATTTTATCACAGGTTTACCTAAGTCCGAAGGAAAGAGTGTCATCATGGTGGTAGTTGATAGACTTACCAAGTATGCACACTTTTGTGCATTATCTCATCCATTTTAAGCAAGTACAGTTGCTACTACATTTATGGACACAATTCAAAAGCTACATGGAAACCCAAGGGTTATTGTGAGCGACAGAGATCCCATTTTTACTGGAAATTTTTGGACGGAGTTATTTTCTTATTTGGGTACTCAATTAGCTCATAGCTCATCTTATCATCCTCAATCCAATGGTCAAACTGAGATAGTAAATAAATGTTTGGAAGGATATATTCGTTTTTTTGTATCTGATAAACAAACACAATGGGTCAAGTGGTTACCTCTCGCTGAATGGTGGTATAACACTTCCTTCCATACTGCAGCAAAAATGACCCCATTTGTGGCACTTTATGGATATCATCCACCATCGATCACATCATCTTTAAGGGAAAATTCGAAGGTTCAAGCAGTGGAAGATCACATCGAGCATCAGCAAGAAGTTCTCCAACTCTTAAAGGATAACCTGAATTTGGCACAAAATCGAATGAAACAACAGGCAGATCAACATCGCAGCGAGAGAAGTTTTGATGTAGGAGATTGGGTAATTTTACGGCTACAACCATATAAACAAATGTCCCTCAAGCAAGCTAAGAAGGATAATAAATTATCGCCAAAGTACTATGGTCCTTACAAGGTGTTGCAAAAGATTGGTACTATGGCATACAAATTGGAGCTTCCTGCTTCTTCGCGAGTGCATCCAGTTTTCCATGTTTCATGCTTAAAGAAGGTTATGGGTGAAAATCTTCCAGTTCAAACAATATTGCCAGAACTTGATGAGGAAGGAAAAATCATATTGGAACTTGAAGCGGTCACGAAACAAGAACTCGACAGCTACGGAATCGATCAATTTCAGAGTATCTCGTCAAGTGGAAGAACTTACCCACTGAAGATTCTACATGGGAGGATGAGAATTTTATACAGAAGCACCCAGAGCTACTCAAGCGTTGAGGACAACACTTTTTTGAAGGAGAAGGGCATGTTAGGTCCCTATATTACTAGTATAGTCCCTTATTGTTGTTAGTGTAACCCCCTTATTGTTATTATTGTACCCTTGTAACCCCCCATTTTGTTATTATTGTGCCCTTAAATTATTATTGTTAGGTCGGCTAGGATTACATTGTGGCCCACTAGGATTACATTATGGCCCCATGGACTCCTATATATAGAAAGGAGGTTTTGTAAATTGTATCATCCAAGAATTGTTCATTTATGTAATGTATTGGAGGTTGCCCCCTCGAAGTGGCTCATTTCTAAGGCGTTGATATCTCTTTTCTTCTCTTTTTGGAGCTGGTTACACAACATTGAGTGATTGTACCTATGGTGATGTGTAATGTTGCATATAAAGTAGCATTGTGTGCATATGAAGTTGTATGCCTACTGTATATATGGTGTTGTGTGTATATATCATATGCAGTGCTAGGTATAGATGGTGCTATGTACATGTTGAATATGCAATGCTATGTACATATAGTGTTGTGTGCGTGATGTACATATGGTGCTATATGCATATGGTGTTGGGTGCATGATTGTACACATGGTTTTATGTGCATGTGGTGCTGTGTATAGGTTGTACATGTGGTGTTTTATGTAGGCGGTGCTGTGTACATGTTGTGCATGTGGTGCTATGTACATATGGTGTCGTGTACATGTTGTGCATGTGGTGCTGTGTACATGTAGTATTGTGTACACATTTTACATTGTTGGATTGAGGGGTTCTGACCTAGGTTTAGAGTTAATATTAACCAACAAAACCTTCTTACTACTGGCCCTTTTGGCAGTGACCTACTTGTGCAGGTCAAAGTATCTCCCAAAGTAGTATGGGGGGGGGGGGTTCTGGAACAATGTTTCCACACCCTAAGAGAGAATTAAATGATGTGGGTGTCCACAGATCTATAATAATAGTGGACTTTCCTTCGCACCAGAAACCTTAACCAAAAACAGATCTAGGTCAATTTACACAGCCTACCCTGCATGTGCACAGATAATGGCTTCAAAATCCATTCAATAGTCTTAATAAAGTGATATTATGGTCTTACAGTAATAGATCTATGCATCTAACATTCATATTAAGCAGTAAAATAGGTAAGCAATCGATCCAATCACCGATAACATAAATCATAAGAAAAAATATCACAAAAACATATCATAGATGCATTTAGTACTCAAAATAATCCAAAACACTTATTTATTCATTAATAGTCATAACAACCTTTAAAATTATTCAGATTCACCTGCGCACACAGCCAGCGGGGTCTGCACACAACCAGACTAAGGTCTCCACGCACATAGCCAGAAGGAGCCTTTTAGACACAAACACTTACAGATTCACTTCAAAGTTTAGAAAATATCACAATATTATCAAAAATTACTTAAAAATGTCTTATTCGACTTGATCTACACTTATATTTATATCTTACCCTGCGCTGATCCTAAGGTCCGCAAACTGTGGTTTGTGACTCCTAGTTTTACCCTTTAGCCCATTACAACTCATGAAGGGGATTTGACCTGCCCTAAAGCCCTTGACTTGTGCATTTATTAGCATGCACCACTAAAAAATACAAAAAATACTTATCAATTACCCAAAAATGAGGTCCCAGGGGACCCCACTCCAATAGTGCCCCAACACAATATTGTGACCCTTCCCGAGTCACTGAGGTACTAGGGTCTTCATATTTGTCTTCAATTCCTCAATGAAAACAATGAAGGGCGCAAGTATGCCCATGCTTTGATCGGATGCACTCTGCACTGTATCCACCAATTTCTAAAAAGTCATCCCTTCTACGGTGAGATTGATACTCTGATATGTTTGGTTTAAGTTCCTCACAACAACATCCAAATCCTGCAACAAATTCATTACTTCGTCCGCCCATGGATTCATATGATCAGTCACGATGTGCTTCTTCCTCCTCATATATTAAACTTCATCACGCAAGACTTGTCTGCAACTGGGCCATCCATTGAACAGGTACAAATGTAGGCAGTGCCTCCTCAAGGTCAAGAAACGCCTTCTCCTTGGCGCATAGTTATTTCGAAATATTTCGGACAAGGGGATCCATCTGCATGAATGTCCAGAGGCCCATATCTGTATCTAGTAGCTCTATTCCCTTATCAACTGTGGCGAAAATAATTGCTGAAGCTTCTTTGAATAAGGCTGCATGCTACGCTCTCACGTCTGGCAGAGTTTCTGGTTGAAGCTTGGCCTGCAACTCCGCGATCTGCTGCTCAAAGTCCGCCTCTACAGCTTGCACTTTGGACTTGGAGGCCTTCAAATCTACTACTAGAATTTTGAATTTAGCTTTGGGCATAGCTGAGGTAGGGATAACAGCCTCTGGTAGGTCACCACAAAGTCTATCAATGAGAGTCTCCAATTTCGCATGTTGTGCCACTTCTATCTGTTGTGTTGTCTGAGCTTGGAGAGACTCTTCTATGTTTGCTGTGATCTTCTACTCAGCCTCAGTAAGTTGCTGGTGCAAACGTGCCATCCTTCACTGCAAATCATCCATGATGATCATTTGTATGGCATGAAACTTACCACTAGGCAACACTGACAAATCAATTCCAACTTTGGTGTGGGTTTACACCCGCGCGCGTAATGGAGTTTGTTCTAATGTAACTATTGATCTAGGGAAGGGGAAGATCCTGATATCTGATGTGATGAGGATCATACTGGTGCTATTTCTCACTTCAATCGACCTTGCTTAATTCACACTCCCTTGAATGTTATCTATCTTCAGCTGCAACACTTGTAATTCAGTCTGTAATGATTCTACGACAACCTTGTACTACTCTTCCAACGTATTCCACCTATCTTCGGAGGTAGATGCGATCACATATGCAAAATTATCAAGGTCATCTTCAGATATTATAACGTATTTTGTTCCTCCGGCCTTTGAATCTTTCCATTTATTGCGTGGGCCCTTGGGGGTTCTGTGCTGCGCTTAGTACCTCTGGGAGACTCAGCTTTGGTACCATCTAGGCTATCCATTCCTCCGAGATCCACCTCACCTTGTTCTTCAAGCTCTTTCTCTACTTCCTTGTCTGTTTCTTTCTCAACCTCCTTTTCTGCATCCTTCTCTGCGTCTTTTCTGGTGTGCTTCTCAGCTTCTTTTTAATTTCGAGTAGTTGTTGTCTCCTTGCCGGACGTTGAGTTTGTGACAAACTGGGTGAAGTCGAGCCCAACCTTCCATGCCTTTGGCAAGGTCATAATGACCTGGTCAATTTCTACCTCTATGGCCATATACAAAAGACTGTACCATATAGGGTCGTGTCGCACTTGGATCTGCAAATGGTGTATGGTCACCTGGAAGTCTGCAATAGCTATGTAATTTTCATAGGCAGTTGGGGACAACCGGGGCCACGAGTGTATAGTTGCTGCCAAAGCTCCCTCGAATAAGACTCAAAAGATATTATTATCTTTGACTCTCTTCTGGTCTAGTGAATCCCACAGATTGGCGTAATGCACCTCTTCACACACACTAGGTTCTACCTCTGGGAGGACTACACCCTCTTGCGTCTCCCATGCCACCAAAGCAATTAAGAGAAGTAACCATGAGTAAAAAAAATTCTTCCCTTCATCCTACGCCTCGTGCACGTTCTCTAGGAACTCTTGGAAGAGGTATTGGGACCAGTTGTAGCTCACCCCCTTCTCGCACTGTCCTACTAGCACAATGCCATGCACAGGGACTACCTTAGGGTGACACTTGCACATCAACTTACATCATGGACTAAGGTTCCTAGGCATACTGCCAGGTCTTCCAGCTGTTGCACCAAGAATCCCCTGGAGTCCTCTTGTACCTTGTAGTATTTCTTGAACTTGGTAGCTACCTTCAACTCCTAGATTTTTCCATACTGGGCCATGGGATGAGGCCCCTTTTTAGGTAGGCTAGTGATCCGATGGATCAGCGTGACATAAAATGAAATTTGATTTTGGATCCATAGATGCCCATCGTGCACTAGTGCCAGCAGCTGGCACATGCAGATAGTTGTGATGGGGTACCTCCCAAAGTGAGGAATCCTCAGAAAATTAAGAATCCCAATGTTTCTTAGCTCACGTACCCATGGCATGGGCTCTACTTTCACAACATCATCATACAATAGTCGCTCCAGGTAATACTCAAGCACTAGCTTGGGGAACATCTCCTCGTTCTCCAGGTCATAATAATCGAACTTCACTAGAGGGATTTTTCCAAACATGTCCCCCTAAAAAGGGATGACCTACGGGATTAGCGGCATCTGTAGATAGTTGCACACAAAATTTACATCCTTCGAGACTCGCACAGAGGGTATGTTCAGCCTGACATACTTCGGGTGCCATGAGATTAGCTTGACTAGCGCGGCTTCCTCAGTGGCGCTCATGGGTCTCTTGGTCGGGTCAACCATAGGAGACCTATCCTTCGTGGCTTGGCGCGGGGATGTAACATGTCTGGGGGATGTCCTCAGCTTTGACGTTGAGCCCTTAGTCACCTTGTCCTTTCCTCTGGCTGGTGTCAAAAATACTTCTTGCACCTCAGGGATAACTTCATGAACATCATCAGATCCAGGCTCTGTAGACATTGTGAGCGGCACATAGTGCTCCTAAGATGGCGTGCTATCAGGGTTTGTGGCCGTTATCCTTGGTTTTAAAATGAGATCGGGGTTACTCACGTTGGATGTGGGGTTCTCACGGCTAGACATTCAGTATTCATAGATAAATTAAAAGTGAAACTCACAAATAATTTCAAAGCACAATATACTCAGACAACAAAGGAACATAATATGACCCATACCTTTCATTTTATAGGCGATCCATGGTAAAAATGTTAAGATCTTCATTAATTTCACCTTATCCCAGTAAAAAATGTAAAAAATCCCGTAAGATCTCCTCATTAAATGTATAAAACTTTCCCATTCAACAGTAAAATCACTTTTTCACCCATATTTACTATTCCAATGACTAGTTTACTTGAAAAGGGTGCAAGGTATCCATTTAATTTATGTAAATGAGTGCAAATACTCCAAATTTTAAATCTGAAAATGTGAGAACTTCTTATTTCTAATACAGAGATAGAATGTAGGGGCATTTACCAGATATTTCACCTTTCAAAGAAAAGATGAATCCAGAAGCTACCTGGCCCTCTTACAGACTCTGCCTAAAGAAATAAAAGAAGTAAAAAATCAAACTTAATTAAAATGACCTTACTCAAACTTGACATTATGTGGAATTTTTACTTGAAAGAGGTGTATGTATTTTCTTTTGTTTATGTGTTTTAAGTTTATTTGTTTTTTCAGAAACTTAACATGTATATCAGCAACATAATTCAGCCATAGAATAACAAAACACAACATCAATATAATATAGGAGTTCACCCCAACTCTTGGGCTACATCTCCTTTGAGCTTTGTCAACATGACTAGACTCTTTGGGATTAAGATAATTAAATTATTTTACAAGCTCCACACTTAACCACAATGAATAAAAAATGATTCAAAGGGCCGATAATACCATTTTAAATCCCTTTAATGGATATCCAATTCCCGCAAACAACTTTAGGCTTCCATGGAAACACAAACTTTTGTCGGTGCACTAAGCTTCTCTGAGCTTCTAAATGGCACAAAATCCCTTATATTTCTTTTTCTACTCCTGAAACCACTACTGGTGCATCCAATAATGATTAGACATCCAATACCAACTAATAAATTTCTTACATTAAGCACAACATCCCCAAAAATGGCTCTCCTCCATGGTTTTCCCAGGGCTGCCCATGACTTCACATCAACTTATTCGATGCTTAAACCTTTGAATATTACCTCTGTTAGATTTCATACCTACTCCATTGAGTCCAGAAGGTTGAAGAGACCCAAAAAAAAAAATTGCTCAGAAAGGATCTCCCATGTGAAAGATATGGCCCAAACAGTCTTTTGCCCAATGTTAGGCAAAAAATCCCACAAAAGGTGGGCCAAATTTTGTTAAATAGAGTCAAATGTGGAGGTATCTCCTGATTTGGTGGCGCACTGCCAAAATTGGCGGTGGTTAGCCATTGGCATTAAACGTTGGAATGGGCGGTCACATAACAAACCCACCGGAACCGTTGCGAAGACCGCAGTTAACTAACCGTAACATAACGTGGCATTTTAAATGTAATTAAATTTTGTTGAATGGTCACATGTTGGGGTCTGATTGCCGCCGTGACCATCGGGCAGGAAATTAGCCCCTGGTATCCAGGAGAAGATCATATGTATGCGGGGGCTAGCCCCCTTTTCCATCCGTTGATCATACGTTGCAACATTAAATACAAACTCCGTCGCAAGTTTATTAACAACTAAATCGGTGGCCTAACGGTAAGTCGTTGCAGTTTTAGTGTTGAGGTTTCAGGTTCAAAACCCATCGGAGCCAAAAAAAAAATTAAAACGCCATTTAATTGTGACTTGGGGCCACGTGGTGGCCTCTGGGCCTGCCACGTGGCAGCTTTTCATTGGACCGAAAACTCAAAGGTCAACCCAATAAACCAACCGATGATTGCCAAGTGTCAAATGTTGATTGGTCCAAATGGTATAATCTATGGAATATTCCCAAAATATTCCATGGAATATTCCCAAAATATTCCATGGAATATTCCCAAAATATTCCATGGAATATTCCCATAATATTATTTTTTTAATAATTTTCCAAAGTGCAATCAACCTTGGTCAAACTCAGTTTTTGAAGGATATTGTAAACTTCAAACTTTCATAGCTTTCTCATGCGAAGTTGGATTTGAGTGCCGTTAGTGGCTTTTGGATCATATCACCAAGGCCTATCCAGTCTCTCAGGTTCCAATTTATTTTGAGCACTTAAAATTTTGAGCTTTTTCCCAAGCTCAGTCTTGAGCTCCTGATCACACCTCCCAAATGAGAGGCTTTTGGTCCCCAAAAGCTTACTGAAATGTTGAACTGATCTCTAGTACAGAAAATGAGAGAATGAAAATCCTCTTCTCGTCATCCCTTCAAAAATTTGCTTTGCATGGAAAATGAAATTGAACCCAAATGGAAAGAAATTGACATTTCCCTTCCTGAATGTGCTTGTCCTCCTGTCCACAACTGTCTTTCTTGCACTCACACAGAAATTTTCTGGCGAGAAATTTACAGAATGAAACTTTACAACACTGCCTTGATCAATGATCTAAGGTGGCTCAAAACAAACAAGATATTATAGCATAAAATACATGCATACATCTGAAATTTGCGTATGTACAAAAGGAGTACGTCTTACTGTGTCAAGAAGTCCATTAATTCTCACCAAGCCACTTCCATGGTGATTTTTGCTGCTGCAAATTTTCCTCATGTGAAACTTCCATTTCCTATCAATAATGGAATCTGTGGATTCACCTTCGCCAAGCTTCTTGTCCTCTTGCTACATGTGTGTGGGACGACGAGTTGGATGCAAGGTCCAACAATGAGAGACAACATGTCCCTTCTTTTGGCAAAAAGTGCAAATCTTATGCACCTTATTTGAAGGTAGTATTTGCTTCAGCTACTTCCTGTGTACTTTCTTCCTTATCCAGCATCTTGAAACATGATGGTTAAATCGACCACAATATGTACAAGAATTATTTCTTCCATTAAAGCATGTAAAATTATCATGCCTTACAGAAACGCAATCAAATTGATCATGAGAATATTTATACCTCTTATGCTGATTTTCATGTTCATCCTTTTTTCCTCCATGAGGAGATGAACTAGTAGAGGCTCCAGCTTCAATTGCAGACTAACATCATTGTTCTTGTCTTGAAAACTGCCTAAAATTACATGCTTGCCATAAGTTGTATGTCTACCATCTTCTTGCTGCAACAAAGGATTAAATCAATGGAATTCATATTTGAAACAAATTTGACATATTTGATTCATGGAACTTGGAACAAAAGTTCTCTTTGCATTAGCCTCACATGCCTTCATGGCTTTGGAGTCTTCACCATTAGATTGCACATAACCAAGACCAATATTCCTGGGTTTTTCCTCAATAGAAATGGGTTCAACCATGCCTTGTGCATGCTTTCCTAATCCTTTGCCTTCATAACCCATTTTAAACAATAACTTGGATCATACTCCTCTTGTATGCTTTTCGAAAGAACCAAAATGTCTTTCTAAAGAGGAAACTGAAGACACATTAGAATGGATTACCTCTTCCTCACGCATGTTCTTAGTCAAAGCCTCTTGGGCTTGATGAAGCTGCAACTCCATATCATGAAATATTTGAAGAATTTCTTCTTTCTCTTGCTTCATGGCAAAAAATTTCTCATGAAGCTCTGTGCATTCTCTTCTATCCTCAAACAGGATTTGCACCATATCCTTCAATATAATGAATTCACGCTTCATATCTTCATCGAAGAACCTTGTGAAGGAGGAAAATTCACTTGAAGAAGTTTTCATTATGATGACGATGAAAAAATTAACTTCAACAATGTTCTTAAATATTTTCAAAGAAAAGGACAAAGCTTTTTCACCCAAATGTCTTTACAACCATCATATATTCAAGCAAAAAACAACACACAAATAAAGTGAAAATTTTGTTCAAGCAGCCAACAACAAACCAACTCAAGTGAAAATCTTGGAGTGGTTTTGAGGTCCTTTTTGGGGTAAGGAATATATCTTCTATTCCTTTTTTTATTCTCCAAGACTTGACTAATCAGTAGCTATCCCTAAACTTCAGCAAACTCAAACAACATGCAGTTTGCAAACTAGTAAAGAAGTCAATCTTTTACACTACTTTCAACACCTTTCAAGTTATAAAATCAAGCTATTGTCATGTCAATCAAGAAACCAAGTGCTCTGATACCAAATTGATCTGAAAATGGAATGTACTTGAAAGGGAAGCAAGGTATCCATTTCATTTATGTAAATGAGTGCAAATACTCCAAATTTTAAATCTGAAAATGTGAGAACTTCTTATTTATAATATAGAGATAGACTGTAGGGGAATTTACTGGATATGTCACCTTTCAAAGAAAGGATGAATCCAGAAGCTACCTGGCCCTCTTACATACTCTACATAAAGAAATAATATAAGTAAACACTCAGAATTAATTAAAATGACCTTACTCAAACTTGACATTATGCGGAATTTTTGCTTGAAAGAGGTGTATGTCTTTTCTTCTGTTTATGTGTTTTAAGTTTATTTGCTTTTGCTGAAACTTAACATGTATATCAAAAACATAATTCAGCCATAGAATAAAAAAACACAACATCAATATAATATAGGAGTTCACCCCAACTCTTGGGCTACATCTCCTTTGAGCTTCGTCAACATGACTAGACTGTTTGGGATTAAGATAATTAAATTATTTTACAAGCTCCACACTTAACCACAGTGAATAAAAAATGATTCAAAGGGCTTAGAATACCATTTTAAATCCATTTAATGGCTTTCCAATTCTCTCAAACAACTTTAGGCTTCCATGGACACATATCCTTATGTCGGTGCACTAAGCTTCTCTGAGCTTCTAAATGGTACAAACTCCCTTAGATTTCAATTTATTCTCCTGAAATCACTACTTCTACATCCAATAATTATCAGACATCCAATACCAATTGATAAATTTCTTACATTAAGCACAACATCCCCAAAATTGGCTCTCCTCCACGGTTTTCCTAGGGCTGCCCACGACTTCACATCAACTTCTTCGATGATTAAACCTCTTAATATTACCTCTTTTAGATTTTAGACCTACTACATTGAGTCCATAAGGTCGAAGAGACCCAAAATAAAAAAAAAATTTCTCAGACAGGATCTCCCATGTGAAAGATATGGCCCAAACAGTCTTTTGCCCAATGTTAGGCAAAAAATCCCACAAAAGGTGGGCCAAATTTAGTTAAATGGAGTCAAATGTGGAGGTATCTCCTGATTTGGTGCCGCGCTACCAAAATTGGTGGTGGTTAGCAATTGGCATTAAACATTGGAATGGGCGGTCACATAACAAACCCGTTGGAACCGCCGTGAAGACCGCGGTTAACTAACCGTAACATAACGTGGAATTTTAAATGCAATTAAAGTTTGTTGAACGGTCACATGTTGGGGTCTAACCACCGCTGTGACCGTCGGGTGGGCGATTAGCCCCTGGTATCCAGGGGAAGATCATATGTATGCGGGGGCTGGCCCCCTTTTCCGTCCATTGATCATATCTTGCAACATTAAATACAAAATCTGCCGCAAGTTTATTAACAACTAAACCAGTGGCCAAACGGTAAGCCGTTGCGTTTCTAGGGTTGAGGTTCCGGGTTGAAATCCTGTCGGAGCCAAAAAAAAAAAATTAACATGCCATTTAATTGTGACTTGGGGCCACGTGGCGGCCTCTGGGCCTGCCATGTGGTAGCTCCTCATTGGACCGAAAACTCAAAGATCAACCCAATAAACCAATCGATGATTGCCAAGTGTCAAATGTTGATTGGTACAAATGATATATTTCATGGAACATTCCTAGAATATTCTAAGGAATATTCCTAGAATATTCTTTTTTTAATAATTTTCCATAGTGCAATCAACCTTGGTCAAACTTAGTTTTTGAAGGATATTGTAAACTCCAAACCTTCATAACTTTCTCATGCGAAGTCAGATTTGAGTACCGTTCACGGCGTTGGGATCGTATCACCAAGGCCTATCTGGTCGCTCAGTTTCCAAGTGATTTTGAGAACTTAAAATTTTGAGCTTTTTCCCAAGCTCAGTCTTGAGCTCCTCATCAGCGCACTACGTCTACGCTCTTGCCACACCTGTTTGCATATGTCCTTTGCGAAATGCACAAACAAGTGGATTCCCATTCTTTGGTCATATATTCATTTGGTAGGAATAAGGTTCTCCATATACGGCTTCAGTCGGCTTCCGTTGATGTACCTCAGAAGACTCTCATCGTGCAACATGGCCAAGCGCACCACACCTCCATTAGTGATATCTTTCACAATGTATGGCCCTAGCCAGTGCTTCCTGAACTTTCCTGGGTGGTGCGCAAATTGACTGTCATATAAAAAAATGAAATATCCTTCTTTGAATGCCTTCTGTCGAATGTGCCTATCATGCCAGGCCTTTTCGCGCGCCTTCTGTACTTGTTGATGGAAGTTGGCAATAAATGGATCCTCTTCTAAATTAACCAATTGCGCTAAAAATACCTCCATTATGTCTAGCTCAACCATATTAGTGAATTATGTGATGTGTAGACTTGGGACAATATATTCCATTGGAATGATTGTTTCTTTCCCATAAAACATCCTGAAAGGTGTTTTCGGATTCAAATTCTTGCATGTGGTTTGATAGGTCCATAACATTGAAGGGATGCACATGTCCCAACCATTCCAATTTTCATTACAGATCTTTGTGAGCGCATTCTCCAAGATTTTTTTGAAGGCTTCTACTGCACCATTTTCCTAAGGGTGATAAGGAGTACTCTTCTGGTGATGTATCTAAAATTCCTCCGTCAGAGCTTCAATGGTTTCATTAACAAATTGTGTACCCCTATCACTCATAAATATTTTTGGAAACCCAAATCTAGTCAGGATATTTTCAAAAATGAAATTTTTAGCAGTATCTATGGTATAATCCTTGACTAGCTTAGCTTTGGCCCATCTAGTTACATAATCTATGGTAGTGATGATGTAGCGTGCACTAGTCTTCTTCCTCGGAGGATTGATAGGTCCAAAAAAATCTATAGCCCATTTATCAAAAGCCCGTAGGGCCATTTGTGGATGCAGTGGCATTTCATCTTTGTGCGGCGACTTCCCCATTCTTTGGCATGCATCACAAGCTCGACAATATGCATGTGTGTCACTGTGTAGTGTGGGCCACCATAACCCAACACACAACACCTTCTATGCAGTAGCCTTCGCTTCATAGTGGTCTCCTGCCATTCCTCCATGAGCTGCATCCAAGATGTCCCATATTTCATTTTCCAAAACATACCTTCTTAGCACTTAATCCACTCCCATCTTGTACAATTGACCAACAATCATTGTAAAATCAGCTGTGTGCGATACCAACTCCTTCTTTTGTTGCACCAAGTATTCAGTAGGCATACTTCCAGTAGTTAGAAAGTGAATATTATCAACAAAGTGTTCATCAACCACCTTAGTAGTAAAGATATGCGCATTAGGTAGTCCCTCCTCCAGACTAATTGGTTCCTCTCCATTCTCAATGCGTGATAAGTTATTGGGTCTAGCATTCAATCTACCAGGCTTCACAATGATTTCAAAATCATATTTCTGAATATCAACAAAAATCTACAAATATTCCCCCCCTAACACAGGCTTATTGACCAGGTATTCCAAAGAAAAGTGGTCAGTTAACATCTTGAAGTGCCCTCCTAGCAGATAATGCCTATATTTCTACTAAGCATAGACCATGGCCAATCCTTCCCATTCTATTGTTGAGTAGTTATGCTTTGCACTGGAGAGCTTCCTTCTGGAAAAGGCAATGGGGTGATCAATGTCTCCTTCTCCTGGCTACGCTAAAACAACTCCAAGTGCAATGCCGGATGCATTAACATGTACATGGAAGACCTTGGACCAGTCTGGGAATATTAGAATAGGTGCAGTAAACATATTTCCCTTCAGTAGCTCAAAGATCTTTTGAAATTTCTCATCCCAGAAAAAGGGCACATCCTTCTTTAACAATTTCTCCATAGGTGCAGTGATATGAACATAATCCTGAATGAATTTTCTTTAATATCCGGTGTGTCCCAAAATGGAGTGCAACTATTTTTCATTGGTAGGGACTTCTAGGTTGATAATAACTGCAATCTTGGCTGGATCTACCATCAAACCTTTCTCACAAACAATATGGCCCAACAAGATTCCAAAATGAATGAAAAATATACATTTCTTGAAGCTAAGAGAAATATGATGCTTCCTGCAAGTGTCAAGCATCATACACAGGTTGGACACATGCTTCTTTACCAAGCCCAAACATAGTCAACTCATAAAAATACACTTCGAAGAACTTGTGCATGAATTATTTGAACACAACTACTACTACGCAAGAGAAGATAGCAGGTGAATTCTTCAACCTGAAAGGCATGACTATGTATTGGAAGGAACTCCATTCCATTGCAAAATTGGTCTTTCTTCGGTCTTGTCGCATAACCCTACTCTGATGATATTATGAAAATCCACCAATGAAAGAGTAAGCCTCTTTCCTTCCCACATTGTCCAATATCTCATCTGAAAATGGAGTAGGGAAGGGGTCATGTACACATGCATCGTTCAAATTGTACAAATCCACACAAATCCTTATTTATCCCTTAGTCTTATTTTCTTGAACAACCATTAAGCTAACCCAATTAGACTGCTCCATAGGCTCAATGATTTCTGCAGGAACCATCTTCTCTAATTCCTCTTTCACTTTCTGCTTATATTTTGGATTTAATTATTATGGTTGCTACTTAACAGGGCATGCATCTAGTTTCAGAGTGATCTTCATAACTCCCAAATCTCCTACAATTCCTTTGAGCTCAGAGAACTTCATGGGAAACATGTCCTGATACTCTGTCAACAGATCCACAATCTTTCCCATGGTGTCATCATCCCAATAATCTCCTATTTTGGACAACTTGGGCTGTTCTCTGTCCCAATGTTTACTTCCTTTAACTTCAGAGGCTTAGTTACATCCACCATTCCTAATAAGCACCCTGCAACAACGCACTCCCCCTAGGACTCAGATGTTGATATTTCTTGGATCTTCTTCGTTATCTTCTATTGACAGGTTCCTGCAGTTGAAAATATCTTGCATCTGTGCTTCCGATGCTTGTGCAACACATTCTATCTGAGGCCAAGAATCATCAAAGGAAAGTGATTCTATATCTTGTAGGGCTTCATTAAATCCCTCTAATCCACTGGCCAAGCCAAATTTTGACAGAAAAATTTCACTCATTGTAATCCAACAGCGAGTCCCTCAACGTAGTTCCATATCTAAATACCATTTAGTAGGGATTGGTCCCAACGAATGGACAAACATGTGAACCCATTCAGTCCTGGTCTTCTCATTCCAAACCTCCATCAACGTGGCCATGTGTTTGCGTGGATCACCTTGGCCATAAAAAATATCAGTTGGTGTGATAGTGGGCTGCTCAAAGTGCAACCTCATCATTCTGCTACATTCCTCCCAATCCTTAAAGCTCCCTTTGTGTGTATCCCACCAACATGCCGAAGTTGCACGCATGGAAAGATCAAGTGCCCATAACCTCCGCTCTTCTGGGACAACCTTTTCCAACTTTTCCAGAAATAATACAACACTATCAGAACCATCAAAATAGGGAAATTATCTTACCTTTGAGGAGATGCATCGCAAATTTTTAATGATTTTGAGTAGCATAGTGCAGAGACATCATGCAGATGATTCTTCCAGTTCTCCATTTCTCCATATGAATATGAGAAACATGAGCTATCCTTTTCCAAATTCAACATCCCATCATTCGTAGGGTTGATCTAATCCTCATCCCACGTAGTCAGCTTGTAGATATGGTTGAAATCATCTCCTTCATGCACTGAGTCTGTATATCTCTCTCCTTCCACCAGATCTAGAGGTAGTATAACTTGAGTACCATCATTTTCAAAGATCATTCTCCTGTGCTCCAAGTTGATGATGCCTCCCATATCAATGGCCAGTCCATCCCTAGCAATGTAGGATAGGGGTCTGCATCATCCAAAATTTGTATTACTTCAAAATATGAACGTACCTTTACTCCAACAATGTATACCAGAACCTGTGGGAGTCTTCCAAGTGGAATGATCTTCTGCTGATTAGCCATGCACAACTAAATGGTGGACTATTTCAGCTTTGGTTCACCCACATTTTTCCAGGTCTGCTTAGGTATAACATTTTCATAAGATCCTAAGTCCAATATGACCTGATCCATCTCATACTCTCCAATTTTCATGGTCATGCGCATCTCCCGACCAGTTCTCTTATTGTTCTTATAAATCTTGTTCACAACCTTACTCTCAGTTCGAGGAAAATCCTTGTCTGCGCAACTATCTTTAAAAGCCTCAAGGTTGTCTACCGCTTTCTAGTTACAAAATAGCTTAATGCAAGCTTGCAGGAAATGTTTGAATTCATCATCAATATTTTCTTCCATGATTGACTTCGATTTGGACGAACCCGCAATAGAAAAATCCTTCCTGGCTTCTACAAAATTTTCCTTTTCCTTCTGTAGGTTGATTCCTTCCTTCTTTTCTAAGGCCTTCCTGATTAAAGGCTCTGCATCAACCTTATTTCCCTTGTCTTCTCCAGTGGCAACACCACTTTGTGTAATTATGTTTACACTTGGGTCATCATATCGCGGATCAACTTTAACCATTTGTACGTTCTGCGTAGGCGTTTTCTGTTTCTTTTCATACATTCTAGCAATCAAAAGAGGAAAATATTCAATAACACGATCAAATTATCTGTAATACCTACAATAATATTGGGCAAGGTTTGGAAAATTGTGCGCATAGTGTCCAACGTCTCCATAATTATAGCAAATTAGTTTTCCTCTTCCACGACTTGCACCTCCACCTCTCCCTCCTCCCCTTCCTCTTGCTAGAGATCCTTCACGCCCAGAGGGAGATGCTGGTGAAGATGGGTCAGACTACACACTATAGAGGTTGGCACTGTCCATCATTAGCTCGAATGTGCGACAGTGGTACTCATTGTGGCCAACTTAGGAGAAAAACCTGCAACATTTCTGCTTCATTTCTGGCACATAACTTCCTAATCGAGGGAAATGGTTTGTGTCATGCCATCCAAATACCTTATAGTTAGCACAACACAGCATGGGAGTACCACTCGATCCCGCAACATCCCTGGGGTGCAATGGATTTGGCCCTCCCACTTGCATGTAATCTTAAAACAGGGTACTCTGATATTTTGTGTGCCTAGAACCCTTCCAACATATACACCATATATCTGCACCAACTTCCTTCCCTCTATCTCTGCGCAAGTTATGGATCTATAAGTGCATCGCTTCTAATTGATTTTAGATTTGCAGAGTTTCGAATTGGTCGTCAGCTCTGGGTGCGGCTTCCAATTTCATGGCAACTTTAAGAGCTTTGGCCTGTGAGTCAATCTTCTACTGATTCATAGGCCTGTGCACATGTGACAAGAGCTATTGAAGTTTGCAACAAGAAATAGTGAATTTGGCATCCAAAAAAAACATGACAGCACCTACACTAGTGTGGGATCACACGTCGTGTAGTGATGGGTCCTAGCGATACATTAGTGTGAAATTCAATTTATTTAATAAGTTGGATATGTGTCAAATTTAATTATCCCTTAATTAAATTGGACAATAAAATGTAATACTATCTCATGATCACTTGTAATATTTAACTGAGTGTGATAAACTCAGTTAGCTCATGTATTTCCAGTTGAGGGTGGTTGGTGAGCTATGTAGAGTAATTCTATTAGTTATGGAGTTCGAATTGTAGTTGGTGCATTAGTTTAATTGTTGTGTAACCAGCTCCAAAAATAGAAGAAAAGAGATATGAACGCCTTAGAAATGAGCCTCTTCGAGGGGGCAACCTCCAATACATTGCATAAATGAACAATTCTTGGATGATACAATTTACAAAACCTCCTTTCTATATATAGGAGTCCATGGGGCCATAATGTAATCCTAGTGGGCCACAATGTAATCCTAGCCGACCTAACAATAATAATTTAAGGGCACAATAATAACAATATGGGGTTTACAAGGGTACAATAATAACAATAAGTGGGGCTACACTAACATAATAAGGGACTACAATATTAATATAGGGACTTAACATGCCCCTCTCCTTCAAACAAGTGTTGTCCTCAACGCTTGATTATTTCTTGATGCTTTTGTATAAAATTCTCATCCTCCCATGTGGAATCTTTTACAGGAAAGTTCTTCCACTTGCTTAGATACTCTAAAATTGATCGTACTTGTCGAGTTCTTGTTTTTGTGACTGCTTCAGAACTTATTTCGATGTGATGTTGATATTCCTGTTGTTTCATTAGATTCTGCACCAAAGTTAGGTTATCCTTTGAGAGTTGGAGAACTTGTTGTTGATACTCGATGTCATCTTCCACTAATTTATCACCCATATTAGATATTATTTTATCCTTCAAACCATCCAAATTAGCCTCCATTTCTTCTTTTAAACCATCTATGTCAGCTTCGGTTGCTCTTCGTAAGATCGAAATTTGTTGCACTTGGTACCGTAATTTTGATATCTCATACTGCAATTCTTCCACTTCATGCATCATAGTATAGATTTTTGAGGGTTTGATGGGTGTTGAATTCTTTTTAGGAGGAATTTCAGAATGAAATACTGAAATATATGCTCAATAGGCCCTTGGAATCACTTCAAACTAATTTTTCAAACAAGATTTATGCAATTCGGGAAAAACAATACACACCTTTTACTTGCTTTGAGGAGCTCGATATTGAAATTGAATTATATTTCTAATTGAAAATCTTTAATATCTAAAATTCATCCCTGTAGTAGCCCTCTGAAGCTTCTTTAAAATGTCACAGGTCTGACCTAATTTTGATTCCCCAAGACAAAGTTGTGTCCAATCTCCCACAATGACCTAATTCTGGACTGGTTCAGTAGAGAAAACTTGTAGGACTTGCCACGTGTCACTGTTTCATCCTTTGTCTCTGAAATTGATAGCCAAGAAACTAAAGTCCATGTAATTGTGACCAATTTTTACGGCACTCAAATCCACTTCCCAGAGAGAGAGTTATTGAACTTTTCCCACGATCACCTCTTTGAGATGCAATTCAGGAGCCTGAACAATCACTACCTTCCACAGATCATATCTCCAAAAATATTGCGAACCAAGCTCTGAAATTTTTTGACAAATTTCCTCAGGATTTCAGCTTCGCACCATACGAATTTCAGATTCTGAACCTTCGTAGAAAAAAATTTATAGAGAAAATGCCACGATGACCTATTTAGGAGCGTGAAAAAAGACCTAACTTGCACAGATGATATCTCCGACAATATTGCGAACCAAGCTCTAAAATTTATAGAAAATCTTCCTCAGGATTTCATCTTCGCACCCTAAAAATTTCAGCTTCTGAAACTTCGTAGAAAAAAAGTTATAGCAAAAATGCTACGATGACCTGTTTGGAGCAGCGAAACCCTAGAATCCCAAGCTTTGATACCAAATGTTGTGTAACCAGCTCCAAAAAGAGAAGAAAAGAGATATCAACGCCTTAGAAATGAGCCTCTTCGAGGGGGAAACCTCCAATACATTACATAAATGAACAATTCTTGGATGATACAATTTACAAAACCTCCTTTCTATATATAGCAGTCCATGGGGCCATATATGTAATCCTAGTGGGCCACAATGTAATCCTAGCCGACCTAACAATAATAATTTAAGGGCACAATAATAACAATATGGGGGTTACAAGGGTACAATAATAACAATAAGTGGGGCTACACTAACATAATAAGGGACTACAATATTAATATAGGGACTTAACATTAATGAATGAGTAATCTATTAACTCAGTTAGGTGACTTAGAGTCAGTTGAACTAGTTGGAACTATTTGTTGCAATAGTGAGAGATCAAGTGAATTAAACATTGTTTAATTCACAATCAATGATCTTCCATGCAACTTATGATTTACTATTAATAGCTGCATACATGTAAATTCTAGTGGAGACCCAATTGAGACAAAGGTTAAAAGGATGTTAACTATCAGTTGTGTGATTTGTAGGTTGCTCGCATGCAACTAGACATCCATGATCCTTGCCCATTTTTGGAAGAAATTTTTTTCTAAAGAATAGGGATTGCACTCATCAGGAATTTCACAAGCAAGGCATGATGTTTAGAGGCTGAGACTTGGCTAAGTGTTGGTCAGTTATTTTTAGGACAGTGTGACACAGTTGTGAGAGTGTAGGAGACTCTTGTGAGAAGAGTGCATTGTTATTGTTTCATGATTCCTTGGTGAATACACAATATAATACAGAGGGGTTTTGAGCAGCAAGCTTTCCCCAGAAAAATATCTGTCTTGTGGTTTGATTTGATTATTTCTTTACTTGTTGTGATTGGCGACTATGTTTATTTTACGCAATTGATTTGTAGAAGGATTCAATATCTAAATTTAATACATTGCTTGATTGGATTGAATCCATTGATATACATATGTTTTTATAATTTCTACATGGTATTAGACCACATGAAATCACTATAGTGGAGAAGAAATTTAGTTTGTGACTGAATAACATTCTAATTTGCAGAAGTATTCATTTGTCTGACAATGGATCAAGATGGCTTTCAATGGCTTGAGATTGGAGTATGCACTCAATGGAAGATCTAATTATATTGCATCAAAAGAAAGAAAGGATGGAGGTAGTTCTGGAGGATAATGGGTTGAAATAATTCATTGATAATGACATTCTCAAACTCGCTAGTGCAGATGCCAAAAATATTGATGCTTGGAAAAATAAGGTTGCAAGGGCGAGGAGGATCTTATTGGAGGGAGTATGAGACCACATTGTCTCAAGTCTCCATGGAAAAACGACTCCATATGCAATGTGGAAATCATTGAAAGATCTGTTTCAGAGTAGCAGTGATCATAGAAAATTGGAACTGAAAGACAAGCTCAAGAAAATCAAAATGAAGAAATATGACACTATTTCGAAATATTTAACCAATTTTTTCCAATGTCAAGATGAGCTTGGGAGCATCGGAATTACTGCCGCGAATGATGACTTGGTGAGCCTAGCTCTTCTAGGCCTTCCCAAGGGTTGGCATAGTTATCAGGACTCTGTCAATGGGAGAAAGAAGCTACCAGATTGGGAACGACTTTGGTCAGATTTGGTGCAAGAAGAATTCAGGTAGAATACCAGGGATGGATCTTCATCTAAGACAGATGATGAATAAAATTGTGCCTTGGCTGGTAAGGCGAAGAAGGGGAAAGGAAATAAATCCTATTCCAAATCTGAGACTGGCGAAGAAGGCAAGGAACATGACATGTCCAGAGTGAAATGTTTTCACTGTCACAAGCATGGAAATTATGCCAAAAATTATCCAAAAAAGAAGAAGAAGAATAAGGCTTCAGGATCTGCAGTTGGTGAGGCTTTGACCTCGCAATTTGAGTTGGAATTTTTTCTCATCACATGCATTGTGTCAAGTGTGATGGGATCAATGTGGTACTTGGATAATGGTGCATCTTTCCACATGATGGGAGACAAAGAACTTTTCAGTAGCTTGGAGGAGAAGGAACTCCAGATGCATATCGAAATGGGTGATGACGGGCAGTAAAATGCTACCGAGATTGGTACAGTTACCTTCCAAAGATAGTCAAGTAAACCCTTCTTATTAAAAGATGTAATGCCTGTACCAGGCTTGAAAAATAATTTAGTTTAAGTCTCAATTTTGGAGGATAGAGGCTATGATGTTGTTTTTTGTGAAGGGAAAGCTTTCCTTCGACACAAAGCCACAGGAAAAGCCAAGAAGCTTAGGATTCATGTGAAGAATCTCTAAAAAATTGATGTAGATGGCTTTGCAACATTGTTGGATAAATCATACAAATTGGTGAGCCACAATGAGGGTGAGTTATGGCACAAGAGATTGGGCCATCTACACCACGGAGCTTTGAAGGTCATGAAACAGATTTCTACGGGGCTTCCAATGGGTACCCTTGTGCAGATAGACACATGCAAGGGATGTACCATGGGGAAGTGTGAGAAATCCATGCAATTCCCTTGAGAGGGAGCTTGATTTGCATGCAGAAGAGGAGCTCTTGGCTCCAAAGGATGAACCTCAAGATGTGGAGCAACCACAAGATGAGGATCATGGACTGGTAGAAACCACTCATGTAGAGACCTCTAGGAGGGGGAAATTTCGAGCCAGAAGGGTAGAGGGATTACATGAAACTATACCTCTAGGTGGGAGTTGGGGCGATGTGCTGAATTAATCCCAAGAATAAATTTGGCCAGGGTTCAATGAGATGGTGTGTCTCATGGATCAAACCTAGCTATGAGGAGCCCAAACTACAACAGTAGTAGGAAGGATCAGTTAGATTGACGCAGTTAGATGTGAGGAGGATAAAAATCAGAGTGACAGGTGTGAGATACTAGAGCGAAAATCAGATTTGGCAGCAGTGAAGAGTGCATGGATGCAGATGTCAAGAGTGTAGAGAGTCCAATAGACATGTGCAGTAGCTAGCATAACTCAGAAGACTAAGATGACAAATGCATTATATTGATTCAATTTTTTGGAGACTATTTAGTTTCAAAAGTGTTGCATGTGTGAGAAACACTAGAGAAGTGTTGCATGTAAGAGTTTCATGTGCAAAAAATAGTAGAGAAGTGTTGCATGTCGCATGTGTTGAGATTCAACAAGATGATGATCCTAGTGAAAATTAAGCAACTACACTAGGTGGGGCCCACAGGCTATTTTTAGGTGTATGTCTATTTTTATAATGTTGAGTAAATTATATTTATAGCATGATTCTATTTTTAAAATAGTGAGAAAATTCTATTTATAGATGATTTAATATTTTTATATGCATGGGCAAAGTCTATTTATAGATCGCCTATCTAAAAATAGAATGCATGTTGATTATTATTATCTCTTAATAATAATAAGACAATAATTAATAATCTATTATCTTGAAGCACTTGATTTCAGTTAAATGATGTGGCAAACCAGTTTCCTGAAGGAATTACGAGTTATAAGGTTGGTTGGTGGGACATGCAAGTGGATTTCGTTGCAACTGAGTGATACAAAGTTGTAACAGAGTTGGATGTGTAGTTATGTGAGTTGTAAAGTAGTTTAACTCAGTTGTGCTAGTTGTAACTAGTTGTAACTAAAGATACACTAGTGAGAGATTAGTGAATTAAATATTAAATTAATTCACATGGAGTGATCTCACATGCAACTGAAGATTTATTACTGTTAACTACATGCATGTCAGATCCAGTGGAGACCCAGTTGAGAGATAGGTGAAAGGAACAATTTGACTATCAGTTGTGACATTAGTGGGTGCACTCTTGCAACCACACACACATTGGAAATGAAAATGAGTATTGCGTAGTCAAGGCAAATCAGGATTGAATTCATTCAGGGATTGTGATCAACAGGGATTGCGCAGTGGAGGTAGGCTGTCAGGAGGCAGTAAATTGGTGCATGTATTTGCCAATTTTTATATGACAGTGTGAGATGATTGTATATTGTACTGAGAGCTCTTGGATTAGAGTTTTGTATGAGATTGTTTCATGATCCATGATATATACATAATATATGATAGTGGGGTTTTTATCTTTATGCTTTCCCAGTAAAACAATCTATGTTATCTGTGATTGATTTTTATTCATGTGTTTGCAATTGGCAATTAAATTTCCACAAAGATTTTAGTAGAAGTGATTCTGTATTTAAGAGTGGCATATAATTTTTATATCAGGAGAATCTCGTAGAAATTATATGCACTAAGCATACATATGTCCTTGATTCACCTGATCTCACACTATTTAACTTTATGCAAAATACTGAATCAATTCTACTTGTTAATCTTTTGCAGAAAAATTAATTGCACACACATGTGAAGCATAAACAAAAATAGTCAATCGCATATAACACAGTTTTTAACTGGGAAAGCCTGAAGATGAAAACCCCAACTATATATTATGTAACATGGAATCATATGACAATCCTCATACAAATATTATCAAGCTCTCAGTACAGTACAATCGTCATACACTAATCAGGAACAATCTTGCAAATCCATGCACAAATCTATACCACCTGCTAGCCTGCCTCCACTTTGCAATCCATACTGAAGAATAGCTCTGAATTAATTTGAAATACTCTTGCCTTGACTGCGCGCTCCTCATTGGCAACTCAAATGTGTGTGTGATGCAATCAATGCATCACTATAGTCACAACAAATAGTCTATCTTTCCCTTTCACCTATCTCTCCACTGGGTCTCCACTGAAACTGCCATGCACTGTAGTTAACTGCTATATTGTTATGTTGATTAATGAGTTATTATTTTTGAATTAATTAAATAATTAATTCACTCCACTCTCACTAGCGTATCATTTAGTTAGACTAGATACAACTAGCTCAACTGAGTCTAACTGAGTTAAACTAAATACAACTCCATAACTACTTCTTCCAACTGTGTCATAACTCTGCCACTTGAGTTCTAACGAAGTCTTCCATGCATTAGCTCTAGTAAATACTTGGGAATTGCGTAATTCCCTCAGTCCACTAATGTGCCACATTTGTGCACTGAAACAAAGTGCTCAAAGAGAATAAGTTGATGTTTAGTGTTTGATTATTATTAAGAGCTAATAATAATCGACATGCATCTATTTTTAGATCAGCGATCTATAAATAGACTTCGCCTAGTATTATAAAAATAGAATTTCATCTATTTTTCCAACTTGATCAACCATCCACAAATAGCATCCTACAACTTCTGAAATATGATCACTATGTCTAAAAAATAGACATAGTCTAAAAATAGACTTGCACAAAAAATACCTACGGGCCCACTTAGTGAAGGCGACTCTTTTCACTAAGCTCATCATCTTGTTGAATCTCAACACTCCCTCTCAACAAGATAGGGATTATCTTTCACCCCAATCCTGCCTCTATGGTATTCGAATTTGCTCCTAGTGAGTGCCTTCATTAGAATATCTACATCCCGATCCTCCGTAGGAATGTATTGAAGTAACACGATCTTCTGCTGCACACAATCTATGATATGATGATACCAGATATCAATATGTTTAGATCTATCATGAAACACATGATTAACCAAAAGTTTGATGCAACTTTTATTATCACAATGTATCACTGTGGGATCTAAATGTGAACCAAACAAACTAACCAGAATCTTCCTCATCTAGATAGCCTCACATGTAGCTTGACTTGCTGCCATGTATTCAGCTTCCACTTAACTGAGTGCCACGAATCTTTGTTTCCTGCTATACCAAGAAACTATCGTAGATCCGATACTGAAAATCCCTCTTGATGTGCTCTTTTTGTCTGTTGGGCTTCCTGCCCAATCTGCATCCGTGAATCCATGAAACTTCACCTCATCCGTCTGTCTGTACCATAAACCATACTTAGATGTGCCCCTGAGATATCTCAAAACATGCTTGCCTACCTTCCAAAAGAGCTTGGTAGGCTTAACCATCGCTTTTGAAAGCTAGTTCACCGCATAGCGTATGTCTGGTCTTGTATTAACTAAATACATGAGTGAACCCACCAACTGTCGATAAATAGTGGCATCCACTACCTCTGCCAATGTAGCATCCTCTTTCTTCCAATTTCCTGGAAGAGAAGTGTCGATAGGCTTGCAGCCTTGCAAGTGAAACTTCTTCAGTATCTCCCAGGCATACTTGCCTTGAGACACAAATAGTTCACCTTCCCGCTACCATATTTCCAATCCAAGGAAATAATGAAGGAGGCCCAAATCCTTCATCTCAAACTCCTTTGCAAGATCTGCCTTGCATGAGTGTATCAACTACTCATCACTTGTTAGTATTAAATCATCAACATAAAGTACAATGATTAAAAACTTACCCTCCACCACAATCTTGTACAGGTTTGCATCTGCCTCACTCTTGGTGAAGCCAATTCTAGTGAAATATTTGTCGATATGAGTGTACCAAGCACGGGGTGCTTGTTTCAGCCCATACAACGCACTTTTGAGCCTGCAAACATGCGACTCGCTGCTAAAGATCTCAAATCCTTCAGGTTGCTCAATGTACACCTTTTCCTCAATGATCCCATTAAGGAACACAGTCTTCACATCCATCTGATGAATGTGCCAACCCATCTGCACTAGGAGAGCAAGGATGGTCTGTATGGAAGAATGTCGTGCAATAGGTGGAAAGGTTTCTTCATAGTCAATCCCCTCGATCTGTGAGAAGCCCCGGGCAACAAATCTTGCCTTATACTTCTCGACCCTCCCATCAACAGCTTGCTTTACCTTGTAGATCCATCTTGATCCTACAATTGATTTTCCCACCAGTCTTGGAATAATCTCCCAAGCACTTTTTTTGACAATGGAGTCATAATCCTCCACCATGGCATCTACCCATGTGGGCTCCTGCACTACTTCTTCAGAAGAAGATGGCTCTGTCATGATACACTTTCTCATAAGATCCATGTATCCAGTAAATCGGTCAGGTGACTGTCTCTGTCTACGCTGTGATGTAGGGACTCCTACATTATATGCCACAGCAAGCTTCAGTCTCTCAGCTTCTGTGGTACACTTTCTGCCTTGTCTGATGTTTGGTTTTGCATGAGTGGACTCCTCCACTCCATGAATCTCATCCTGTGGCTGATCCACATCTAGAGGCTCATCTTTGGGAACAAGAAGTTCCTCCTCCACATGCAAGTGTAGCTCCCTCTCATGCGACAACTTCATGGTTTTCACCTCATTGAATTTTATATCTCGTCGCACAACAGTCATCCGACTGTCTGGAAAACACACACAATAATTATGGGTTGTTTCTGTGTACCCCACAAATATCCCAACTTATACAGTCGGCTCCAGCTTCTTGGCGTCGTTTGTCACATGAATGTAAATAGGTGGGCCAAAAATCTTAAAATGAGAAATAGCAGGCTTCTTACCAGTAAAAGCTTCTTTAGGTGTACTCATGCCAAGTACTCTACGAGGACAATGGTTTTGCACATAAACCGCAGTGTTGCATGCTTCTGCCCACAAGTTCATCGGTAGGCCCTGGTCATGCAGCATCGCTCATGCAGCACCCACGATCATTCTATTCTTTCTATTCGCAACCCCATTCTGATGTCGGTTATGAGGCACTATGAGTTCTCTTTGAATTCCTTCCTTTTTACAGAAGTATTTGAATTCGCCCGAGATGTATTCACCACCATTATCACTCCGTAGAGCTTTCACTTGCTTCCCTGACTCCTTCTCCACTAATGCCTTGAACTCATAGAACTTTGAGAACATTTCACTCTTATTTTGCATGAAGAAGATCCAACATCTACGAGAATATTCATCAACAAATATAACATAAAACCTGTGTTTTGCTATTGAAGAAATTGAGAAAGGTCCACACACGTCTGTGTGAATAATCTCCAGGATCACCGAAGCATGGTTCTCCTTCTCATGAAAGGTGGTCTTCACAAACTTACCCATAGTACATCCCTTGCACTGATCTGACTGCACAAAATTACCCTTGGGAAGTCCAGTAGAAATATGCTTCAAAATCTTTAAAGCGCCATGGTGAAGATGGCCCAATCTCCTGTGCCATAATTCGCCCTCATCCCAGCTCACCACTTCTTCTACTTTGCCCACCATTGCAGTGCAACCATCTACCTCCAGCTTGTAGAGATTATTAATTTAAACCCCTATCTTCTTGGTTTGACCTGTTGTTCTATGTCGAAGGAAGGATTTTCCCTCATTGAAAAGAACATCATAACCTTTGTCTTACAACATTGCGACCGAGACCAAGTTCTTCTTCAGACCTGGAACATGCATGACATTCTTCAACAAGAATGGATTACCAGACTCCCTCTCAAAGGTAATGGTCCCAATGCCAATCGCACTGTACCAACCATCGTCTCCCATCTGTATATGCATCTGGAGGTCCTTCTCCTCCAAGTCACTAAACAACTCTTTGTCTCCGTCATATGGAAAGACACACCACTATCAAGATACCACACTAATCCCATACAGCTTGAAAACAAGAAAGAGATCAAGGAGAAATCAAGCTCAAATTGCGAGGCTAAGGCATCCCCAGCTGCAGATCCAGTAGCCTTCTTGTTCTTCTTCTTTTGTGGACAGTTAGTGGCGAAATGCCCATGTTCGTGACAGTGAAAACACTTCACTTTGGAAAAATCCTGCTTCTTGCCTTTAGCATTGGATTGTGAAGGATGTTTCTTCCCCTTCCCTTTCCTTTCTTTGGCAGCCAAAGCGTAATTCTCTTCATATTCATTCTTCGATGAAGATCCATCCTTGCATTAGGGGAATTTTGAGGTCTAAAATGGGCCTCTTAAGGAAATAATAAAATAATAGTTAAACCAATAAAATAATATTTGTGAATTTTCAATTCACTTTTTGCACCACAATCCATGTAACCATAGTTAAATTCAATTCAAAAGTTGTACCAAAATAAAATTAATAAATTAATTGTATTGATGTGACTATAAATAAGAATGAGCTTTTCAAGAAAAGTTATTATCATTGAACAACTAATGCATTTGTCCTTTGTACTTAAATAACTTAAAATAAAATATAAATTTAAATTTATAAATTCTTAATTATATTATATGTTATTAATTAAATTTTATATTATTTAAATTGTATAATAACATGTAATTAATATACTATATAAATATAATATAATATAATAAATGTATAGGCATATGCATTGTTTTTTTCAAGAAATATGGAATGACAATAATATATTTCTATTCAAAAAGTGTGAAATGAAATTTATTATCCGTACTTTACTTTGACTTTAAAATTACTTAGAGAACTACCATGGTTAACCATGGATTTTCATCCACCATTGAGAATGTGACAAGTAAGTACTTTTAACTCAAGCAATGCCACCTCAACCATTAGGGATGATGCCATCCCATAAAATGTGATTGGTTCTCATAAAGTGAATTTTGATTGTACATTTTCCTTAGGAGGCCCATTTTAGACCTCAAAATTCCCCTAATGGTACCCCGCCTTATCTCCTCCTACACAAGATCCGACCAAACTCGCTCCCATCCCGACAGTTTCTCCCGTCCATTGGCAGAGTCTTTGTAGCTATGCCAACTCTTCAGAAGCCCAAGGAGAGCCAAGCTCACCAAGTATTCTTCATCAACAATAACCCCCACACTTCCCAGTTCATCCTTACAGTGGAAAAACTTCATGAGGTATTTTGGAATACTGTCGCCCTTCTCCATTTTTATTTTTCTGATCTTGTCTTTAAGTGCCTACTTCCTTTGGTCACTTCTGCTTTGGAACAAGTTTGTCAAAGCCTTCCACATTAATAATGGAGTGGATTTCCCATGAAGGCTAGACACAATATGGTCCTTCACACCTTCCAACAGAATTCTCCTCGTCTTTGTTGTCTTCTTTTGCCATGCGTCAAGTAATGCAACATCGCTAGATCTCGTCTTAGGAACATCGCTATCGATGAACTCCTTCAGCGCATTATCCTCCAGCACCGCCTCCATCCTATCCTTCCAGGCTATGTAATTCAAGCTCCCATCAAGGGCATACTCCAATCGCAACCCATTGAAATACATTTCAATGTATACTCAACTTCTGCACCAAGAATCTTCTATAGCAAATTCGAATTGTCCACCAGCACAAAATCACTTCACAATTGCAATATTCAATCAAAAACCCTCTGATACCATGTAGAAATTATATGCACTAAGCATGCATATGTCCTTGATTCACTTGATCTCACACTATTTAACTTTATGCAAAATACTGAATCAATTCCACTTGTTAATCTTTTGCGGAAAAATCAATTGCACACACACGTGAAGCATAAACAAAAATAATCAATCGCACATAACATAGTTTTTAACCGGGAAAGCCTGAAGCTGAAAACCCCAGCTATATATTATGTATCATGGAATCATATGACAATCCTCATACAAAGCTTATCAAGCTCTTAGTACAGTACAATTGTCATACACTAATCAGGAACAATCTTGCAAATCCATGCACCGATCTCTGCCACCTGCTAGCCTGCCTCCACTGCGCAATCCCTACTAAATAATAGCTTTGAATGCATTTTAATTACTCTTGCCTTGACTACACAATCCTCATTGGAAACTCCAATGTGTGTGTGATGCAATCAATGCATCACTATAGTCACAACAGATAGTCCATATTTCCCTTTCACCTATCTCTCCACTGGGTCTCCACTAAAACTGCCATGCACTGTAGTTAACTACTGTATTTTTTATTTGATTAATGAGTTATTATTTTTGAATTAATTAACTAATTAATTCACTCCACTCTCACTAGTGTATCATTCAGTTAGACTAGATACAACTAGCTCAACTAAGTCTAACTAAGTTAAACTAAATACAACTCCATAATTACTTCTTCCAACTGTGTCATAACTCTGCCACTTGAGTTCTAACTGAGTCCTCCATGCATTAGCTCCAGTAAATTGCATAATTCCCTCAGTCCACTAATGTGCCACATCTGTGCACTGAAACAAAGTGCTCCAAGAGAATAAGTTGTTGTTTAGTGTCTAATTATTATTAAGAGCTAATAATAATCAACATGCATCTATTTTTAGATCAGCAATCTATAAATATACTTCGCCCAATATTCTAAAAATAGAATTTCATCTATTTTTCCAACTTGATCAACCATCCACAAATATCATCCTACAACTTCTGAAATATGATCACCATGTCTAAAAAATAGACATAGTCTAAAAATAGACTTGCGCCAAAAATAGCCTGCGGGCCCACTTAGTGAAGGCGACTCTTTTCACTAAGCTCATCATCTTGTTGAATCTCAAAAAATCCATGCAATAAATAATTGTATTAAAATTTATACATGGTATCAGAGCAAAGAAGATGGAAATATTGAAGCAGTAGTTGAGTTTGTTGGTGGAAACAATTTGAATTTGCTGCAAGAATTTCTTGGTGTGATAGTTGAGTAAACATTGAAATGGTTTTCAATGGTTTGCGGCTAGAGTATGCACTCGAGGGAAGCTGGAACTACATTTCATGGAAGCACAGGATGGAGGCAATACTTGAAGATAATGGCTTGAAGGAATTCATCGACAATGATGTTCCTAAGTCCACTTCGACGGATGCTGCATTACTTGACGTCTGGAAAAATAAAGTAGCGAAGACGAGAAGGATTCTGTTGGAAGATGTGCGAGACCATATTGTATCAAGCCTTCATGGGAAAGATACTCCATTTGCGATGTAAAAGGATTTGAAGGATATTTTCCAAAGCAGCAGGGACCATAGGAAATTGGCGCTGAAGGATAAACTCAGAAAGATGAAGATGGAGAAGGGCGAAAATATTCCTAAGTATCTCACAAATTTTATCCAATTTTGGGATGAAATGGGGAGTGTGGGAATCATGGTTGCTGAGGATGATTTGGTGAGCTTGGATCTCTTGGGACTACCTAAGAGTTGGCATAGTTATCAAGACTCTATCAATGGGTAGGAAAAATTGTCGGATTGGGAACGACAGTGGTCAGATCTAGTGTAGGAGGAGTTCAGGTGGAACACCAGAGATGACTCTTCATAAAAGCATGATGATGAAGAGGATTGTGCTTTGGCTGGAAAGGAAAGGAAAGGGAAGGGGAAGAAATACCATTCAAAATCCGAGTATAAAGGCAAGAAGCTGTATTTTTCCAAAGTGAAGTGTTTTCACAGTCACGAACATGGGCATCTCGCCACTAATTGCCCACAGAAAAAGAATAACAAGAAGGCTGCTAAAGTTGTAGCTGGTGAGGCCCTTGCCTCACAATTGTAACTTGATTTCTCTTTGATCGCATGCTTGGTTTCAAGCGCAATGGGATCAATGTGGTATCTTGATAGTGGTGCTTCCTTCCACATGACGGGAGATAACGATATTTTTAGTGACTTGGAGGAGAAAGATCTCCAAATGCATATAGAGATGGGCGACGATGGAAGATACAGTGCGACCGACATTGGTACCATTACCTTTTAGAGGGATTCAGGCAAACCATTTCAATTGAAATATGTTATGCATGTTCTAGGTCTAAAGAAAAACTTGGCCTTAGTTGCGATGTTGGAGGACAAAGGCTATGACATTGTTTTCAGCGATGGAAAATCTTTCCTGCGACATAAAACAATGGATCAAGCCAAGAGGATAGGGATTCGAGTTAACAATATCTACAAGATAGAGGTAGATGGCTACGCTGAAATGGTGGGCAAAGCAGAAGAAGTGGTGAGCCAGGATGAGGGAAAATTATGGAACAAGCGACTGGGCCATCTTGACCATGGCGCCCTGAAAATTTTGCAGCATATTTCTGCTGGAATTCCCAAGGGTACACTTGCGCAGTTAGATCAGTGCAAGGGATTTACTATGGGAAAGTTTGTAAAGTCTAACTTTCATGGAAAGGAGAACCGTGCTTTGGTGATCCTAGAGAGAGTTCACATAGACGTGTGTGGACCATTCTCGGTTGCTTCAACAACAAAACACAGGTATTATGTTATTTTTGTTGATGAATTTTCTCATAAATGTTGGATCTTCTTCATGCAGAAGAAGGATCAAATGTTCTCAAATTTCTGTGAGTTTAAGGCATTGGTTGAGAAAGACTCGGGGAAGCAAGTGAAGGCTCTACGGAGCGATAATGGTGGAGAATAAATCTCGAACAAATTCAAAGACTTCTGTAGCAAAGAAGGAATTTGAAGAGAACTCATAGCGCCTCATAATCCACAACAAAATGGGGTGGCGGAGAGGAAGAACAAAACTATCGTGGGTGCTTCACAAGCGATGCTGCATGATGAGGGCCTACCAATGCATTTGTGGGCGGAAGCATGCAACACTGTAGTTTATGTACAAAATTGTTTTCCTCATAGAGTACTTAGCATGAATACACCTGAAGAAGATTTTACTGGTAAGAAATCAGATGTTTCTCACTTTGAAATTTTTGGCTTATCTGTTTATGTGCATGTGACCAAGAACACCAGGAAGAAGCTGGAGCTGATTGCTGAAGTTGGGATATTTGTGGGGTACATAGAAACACCCCATAATTATCATGTGTATTTTCCAAAAAATCGAATGACTGTGGTGCGACGGGATATAAAATTCAATGAGGAGAAAGCCATGAAGTTATCGCTTGAGAGGGAGCTAGACTTACATGCGGAGGAGGAACTTTTGGTTCCCAAAGATGAGTCCCTAGATGTGGATTAGCCACAGGAGGAGGTTCATGGAGTGGAGGAGTACACTCATTTAGAGCCAAACATCAGAACTGGTAGAAGGCGTACCACAGAAGCTGAGAGGTTGAAGCTTGATGCGGCACAGAATGTAGGAGTCCCTACTTCACAACGTAGACAGAGATAGTCTCCTGATCGATTCACTAGATACATGGATCTCATGAGTAAATATATTGTGATTGAGCCATCTTCCTTTCAGGAAATAGTGCAGGAGCCCACATGGGTAGATGCAATGGTGGAGGAGTATGACTCCATTGTTAAAAATAGTGCTTGGGAAATTGTTCCAAGGCCGATTGGTAAATCAGTGGTAGGTTCAAGGTGGAACTACAAGGTAAAGCAAGCTACTAATGGGAGTGTTGAGAAATAAAAGGCTAGATTTGTGGCCCAGGGCTTCCCACAGATCAAGGGGATTGATTATGAAGAAACCTTTCAACCTGTTGCACGGTATTCTTCCATAAGGACCATGCTTGCTCTCTCAACGTAGATGGGTTGACACATTCATAAGATGGATGCGAAGACTAAGTTCCTTAATGGGATCATTGAGGAAGAAGTGTACATTGAGCAGCCTAAAGGATTTGAGATCTTCAGCAGTGAGTCACATGTGTTCAGACTCAAAAGAGCGTTGTATGGGCTAAAGCAAGCACCTCGTGCTTGGTACACTCAGATCGACAACTATTTCACTGGACTTGGCTTCACCAAGAGTAAGGCAGATGCAAAACTATACCAAATTGTGGTGGAGGGTAAGATTTTAATCATTGTTCTTTATGTTGATGATTTAATACTGACTGGTGATGAGGAGGACCTTGCAAAGGAGTTTGAGATGAAGGATATGGGCCTCATTCATTATTTCCTTGGATTGGAAATATGGCAGTGAGAAGGTGAAATTTTTGTGTCTCAAGGCAAGTATGTAAGGGAGATACTTGGTAAGTTTCACATTGAGGGCTGCAAACCCATGGATACTCCTCTTCGAGGAAATTGGAGGAAAGAGGATGCTACATCTTGAGAGGTAGTGGATGCTACTGTCTATCGATAGTTAGTGGGTTCACTAATGTATTTAGTAAATACAAGACCAGACATATGATATGCGGTGAACCAGCTTAGTCAAGAGATGGTTAAGCCTACCAAGCTCTTTTGGAAGGTGGGCAAGCATGTCCTGAGATATCTCAGAGGCACATCTGAGTATGGCTTATGCTACAGACATACGGATGAGGTGAAGTTGCATGGCTTCACGAATGCATATTAGGCACACAACCCAATAGACAGAAAGCACACATCAGGAGGGGTCTTCAGTATCGGATCTACAACTATTTCTTGGTACAACAAGAAACAGATATCCATGGCACTCAGTTCAGCGGAAGTGGAATACATGGTAGTAAGTCAAGCTGCATGTGAGGCTATGTATATGAGAAAGATCCCGATGGATGTTTTTGGTTCTCATTTAGATCCTACAGTGATTCATTGTGATAATCAGAGTTTCATTAAACTCTTGATTAATCCTGTGTTTCGTGATAGATCTAAGCATATAGATATCCGATATCATCATATCATAAATTGTGTGCAACGGAAGATCATGTTGCTTCAGTAAATTCCTACAGAGGATCAGGATGCAAATATTTTGACGAAGGCGCTCACCAGGAGAAAATTCGAATACCATAGAGACATGATCGGGGTGAAGGATAATCCCTTTCTTGTTGAGAGGGAGTGTTGAGATTCAACAAGATGATGATCCTAGTGAAAATTAAGCAACTACACTAGGTGGGGTCCGCAGGCTATTTTTAGGTGTATGTCTATTTTTAGAATGTTGAGCAAGTTCTATTTATAGCAGGAGTCTATTTTTGGAATGGTGAGAAAATTCTATTTATGGATGAGTTTCTATTTTTAGATGCATGGGCAAAGTTTATTTATATATCGCGTGTCTAAAAATAGAATGCATGTCGATTATTATTATCTATTAATTATAATTAGACAATAAATAATAATCTATGATCTTGAATCACTTGATTTCAGTTAACTGAAATGGAAAACTAGTTGACTGAAGGAATTACAAGTTCTAAGGTTGGTTGGTGGGACATGCAAGTGGAATTCGTTGTAACTAAGTGATACAAAGTTGCAACAGAGTTGGATGTGTAGTTATGTGAGTTGTAAAGTAGTTTAACTCAATTATGCTAGTTGTAACTAGTTGTAACTAAAGATACATTAGTGAGAGATCAGTGAATTAAATATTAAATTAATTCACATGGAGTGATCTCACATGCAAATGAAGATTTACTACTGTTAACTACATGCATGTCAGATCCAGTGGAGACCCAGTTGAGAGATAGGTGAAAGGGACAGTTTGAATATCAGTTGTGACATTAATGGGTGCACTCTTGCAACCACACACACATTGGAGATGCCAATGAGGATTTTGCAGTCAAGGCAAGGCAGGATCGAATTCATTCAGGGATTGTGATAAACAGGGATTACGCAGTTGAGGCAGGTTGTCAGGAGGCAGTAAATTGGTGCATGTATTTGCCAATTTTCGTATGATAGTGTGAGACGATTGTATATTGTACTGAGAGCTCTTGGATTAGAGTTTTGTATGAGATTGTTTCATGATCCATGATATATACATAATATATGATAGTGGGGTTTTTAGCTTTATGCTTTCCTAGTAAAAACATCAATGTTATGTGTGATTGATATTTCTTCATGTGTTTTCAATTGGCGATTAAATTTCTTCAAAGATTTTAGTAGAAGAGATAATGTATTTAACAGTGGCATATAATTGTTAGATTAGGAGAATCCAGGAAATACATAATTGTATTAAAATTTCTACATCATGCAAGGACATTCCTTTCTTGTTGAGAGGGAGTGTTGAAGTTTGGAACAAGAAAGAGTGAAAAAGGCATCCAGAAACAACATGAAAACACCTACACTAGTGTGGGACCATAGGTCGTGTAGTGATGGGACCAAGCGACACATTAGTGTGAAATTCATTTTATTTAATAAATTGGATATGTGTCAAATTTAATTATCCCTTAATTAAATTGGTTAATAAAATTTAATCTTATATCATGATCACTTGTAATAGTTAACTCAATGTGATAAAATCAGTTAGCTCATGTATTTCGAGTTGAGGGTGGTTGGTGAGACATGCAGAGTAATTTTATTAGTTATGAAGTTCGAATTGTAGTTGGTGCATTAGTTTAATGCATGAGTTATCATTTAACTCAATTAGGTGAGTTAGAGTCAATTGAACTAGTTGTAACTATTTTTTGCACTAGTGAGAGATCAAGTGAATTAAATATTATTTAATTCACAATCAGTGATCTGCCATGCAACTAATGATTTACTATTAATAGCTACATGCATGTGTGTTCCAGTGGAGACCCAGTTGAGACAAAGGTTAAAGGGATATTAACTATGAGTTGTGTGATTTGTAGGTTGCCCACATGCAACCATACATCCATTGGATTTCCCATGATCCTTGTGTAGTTTTGGAAGGTCAAAATTCCTAAATAATAGGAATTTCATTCATCATGATTTGCGTAAGCAAGGCAGGTTTTTTTGAGGCCGAGAATTGGCTAAGTGTTGGTCAGTTCTTTCCAGGATAGTGTGAGACAGTTGTGAGAGTGCATGACACTCTTGTGAGAAGAGTGCATTGTAGTTGTTTCATGATTCCTTGGTGAATATAAAATAGAAGATAGAGGGGTTTTGAGCAGCAAGCTTTCCCCGAGAAAATATCTATGTTGTGGTTTGATTTGATTCTTTCTTTACTTCTTGTGATTGGTGATTGTGTTTATTTTCCGCAACTAATTTGTAGAAGGATTAAATATCTATATTTAGTACATTTCCCATTCCTTATGCTGATTATCATCATAGATAAATCCTCCCTCGCTGATAGTGCGCTTCAGCCGCTGATCCACCTCCCAAACAAATTCATTTGGCTCCTGTTTGATATCTTTCAACTTGATTACACACTACTAGTAGGACTTTGGTTTTCTGAATTGTTGCTTCAAAGCATCCTTGATCTCATCAACATTAGGATTAACGTGATGAGTCAAATATCCCATAAACTAGTCCAATGCATGACCTTCAAATGCCATAGCTAGCTGCGGTCTCCTGAAAACATCAATGTTAACATTTTGCGCAGTCCATACTGCATTTAAAACAAACCAAAACCTATCCATTTCCTCACCTCCCACACCCTTGAATGTGTGTATCTTCATATGCGCAGCCATATCTCCTCTTGGTGGTGGTGGAGGTGGGGTAGGAGATGTCTTACCCTTGAGTAAGCTCAACTGTGGAGTAGTAGGAGGGATACCTCCAGCATGCGTAGCCTCACCGCTCTTTGTATCACTATCAGACGAGTTTCTTACAGGGCTGTATACAGATCTGTCTCCTCTCTGGTTAACCCGAAAGTACTTTCCGCTGAGCGTAGTGCTTTCTAGCTTGCTTTGGTTCATTCACTCAGTGTGATTGTACAAAACACCCTTTTTACACAATAGCATCTTAATTAGCAAAGGAAAAGAGCGTATGAATTTACCTCTTAGTCATTTCAAGAACCTCCTTTCATCTTCAAAATATGACACAAACTGATCTACTGCAAACTTTGTTACAAACCCACCCAAAATGCTATCAACCCAATGATCTACAGTGCGAGTGATGGAGTTATCAGTCTGCTCTAATTGTTGGATCAACTCAGGTTTCCATTGAGCGACATTATCATCCTTCCAGCAGGTTTGGAACTCAACTAACCTTGATAACCACTCCTGTAATTTATGTGCAAAGGTCACAAAGAAAATCTTGTGAACCTCTGTGAAAATATACTTCTATTTCCAATCTTCAATAGACAACTTCTTAATTCTGTTTATTTTCCGTAATGGAAAATTCTTGAATTTTTTTCTCAAACCAGTCTTCTAACTCAGTCTTTGATGACTGCCACATCACCCAATCTCTCTCAAAATGATCTCGGTCTTGGAAATGGAACCATTTGTTGGCTTGAGGGGTCTTGAACCAGGTTCAAAGTTAAGCTTAACCAAAAAAACCCTCTTACTACTAACCTTTTCTACAGTGACCTACTTGTGCAGGTCAAAGTCTCACCCGAAGCAGTATGGGGGGTTGCTGGAACTAGGTTTCCACATACTGAGAGAGAATGAAATGATGCGGGTGTCCACAGATCTTTAATAGTACCCGACTGTCCTTCACACTAGAAACCTTAACGAGAAACATATCTAGGTCAATTTACGTAGGCTGCCGTGCACCCTCACAAATAATGGCTTTGCAATCCCTTCAATAGTCTTAATAAAGTGATATTTAGGTCTTACAATAATAGATCTATGCATTTAACATTCATATTAAGTAGTAAAATAGGTACGTAACCGATCCAATCACCGATAACATAAATCATAAGAAAACAGATCACAGATACATTTAGTACTCAAAACTATCCAAAACACTTCTTCATTCATCAACAAGTGTAAAACCCTTTACAATTCTTCAGATTTACCCGCGCACACAACTAGCAGGGTCTGCACACAACCAGCATGAGCCTTTCAGACACAGACACTTATAGATTCACTTCAAAGTTCAGAACATATCATAATCTTATCAACCCTACTTAAAAATTTATTATCCGACTCGATCTACACTTCTATTTATATCTTATCCTGCACTCACCCTAAGGTCCAAAAACTGTGGTTTGCGACTCCTAGTTTTACCCTTTAGACCATTACAACTCATGAAGGGGCTTTAACCCACCCCAAAGCCCCTTGAAATGTGCATTTATTACCATGCAAGACTCAAAACTACAAAAAATACTTATTAATTACCCAAAAGTGCGGTCCTAAGGGACCCTAATCCAACATACATGTGGTGCAATGTACATTTGGCATTGTGCACACATTGTGCAGGTGGTGTCATGTACATGTGATGATGTGCACATGTTGTGCATGTAGTGTTGTGTACAAGTGGTACTATGTACATGTTTTGCATATGGTACTGGTATACATATGGTATTGTGTGCATGTCATACATGTGTTGCGCGCATGTGGTACTATGTATGTGCATGGTGTAGTCGTGGTATCGTGACATGTGTATTGGTCATGTTGTACTCTGTGTACATATATGTATGCAGATGTATTGTGTTGTGTTGTACACCAGGTGTAGGCGTTGTATGTCGGTGTAGGATATGTATTGTGTTGTATTGTTCTCCAGATGTATGTGTATGTACATTTATTGTGTTGTACACCGGGTATAGGCATATATATTATGTTGTGTTGTATATCGGGCATGGGTGTATGTATTGTATGGTGTTATACACCTTGTGTGGATGTACGTGTTGTGAATTGTGTGTATGTGTGCATGGTTGAGGTGAATGCACTAGGTGCTTGTCGGGTGTGGCAACCGATCCGACATGTGTACAAAACTAAAAAAGGCAGAAGTAAGGACCAATGAAGGATAAGTATCGATATTTTACTTTAGTTCTATTATGCATGTGATATGTGATTCTGAATTATGATGGTTACATGTGATTTATGATTATGGTTTATGATGATTGCATGTGATTTATGATTTTGATCTATGATGGTTACATTTTGAGCTAGCTTGATATGATACGTTTATACATGATGGTTTGATCAAAAAACTAGTTTGAATTGTGTGTCAGAAAGTAAACAAAAGTACAAGTGCACCTTACCGATGAGGTATGATGTGAGTTTATTTCAATTTATTTTGATTCTAATGAAAATTATGTGCTTGATATAGGAAGGCATGCAATTCCCTGTTTGGGATGGTTGAAACTGAATGCAAGCATTAGCATCAACAACAAAAGGATTTGAAATATGCAACAATGTGTTGGTAAAGCACTTCAGGAGCAGGGCCATTGTGGGACATTGCTACCCAATAGTGTCCATCGTTTTCCATGAGCATGCTATGACCGATATAATGATATTGAGGAAGGTATATGCCTTGTTTGTTCGAACTTCTGATGCGAGGAAGCCTTGCCAAGGGATGGACTTCCCGAGAGGGAGGTGCCAATAGAACTTGGAAGGTGAGTGACTACACTGAAGGGGTGAATGGATTTCTCGAGGGACTGTGTAGTAGATAAGGGAAGGCCAGGATGCATTTTTTTTGGTCATTAGCATTGGCGGATAGACTTAAATGCACATTGGGAGTGTTCCCTGGAACAATGAGCTCGTAACTGTAGTGCTAGACATTAGATATGGTTTTGAATTAGGCAGTGGAATGGACTTCCTGGAAAGGAGGTGAATCCTAGTATTACTTTAAGGGTGGAGGTGTGAGCCTCTGATTCCCTTGTTACAGATGTAGACATCATATCTTTTTATTTGCCAGGGTAGAAAATGTGCATATGTGTATATTATTGTAAATACCATAATGAGATGTGTTATAAAGCTCCAATACACAATATGATTGCCATGATTACTTTTTCTTTTGAGCAGGTTATTCATTGTAAATACTGCAATGAGCTATGCTATAAAGCTCCATGGGAAGTATGGTTGCTTTGTAGCAGTTTTCCTGAGGTATTTGTGTGGTTGAACACTAAGGATGGTGTCCCCCAAGGGGGAGGGTTTTGTAACAAACCTGGTAAAAACATTCATGTAAAATATATAATAACCACAGTTGATGGGACACGTATTCCAAGCTGAATGTTTGGAAAAACATCGTAGGGGGTGTTGATTCTGTTTATTATGGCTAAGGAAGTTGGAAAAGACAAAGGAATTAAAGAGGAAAAAAGTATTTTTGGAGAATTTATTTATGAAAATAATGGAAAATAGGAGAAAAAGAAGGTGGAAGGTCACAAGTTGCATGCGAGGAGGAAAATGAAGGAAAATGATGGAAAACGAAGAAATTAGAGGAATCAATGATAAAAATGATACAAAGGATCAATTGACAAGGTTTTTTCTCTCATTATTATCTCTCTCATACTCTTGGACACTTAGAGTATTCTTGGAGCGCTTTTGGTGAGTGTGGCGTACTTAGAGATTTGGAGCAAGAAGGAAAATATCAAGCAAGGAGGAGAAGGAATCAAGCAGCTAAAACACGATTCTTGGCAGGTATTCATTTGCATGTGTATTTTCCTTGCTAGATTTGGCATGCATGGTATTGCATGTGGTTATTTTCTATCTTGGCATGGGTTTTCCCAGGTGTGACATTGTATTCAACCTAGCCTTCAATTTCTGGATAGCCATGGTGTTGTTGTGTTTTGATGTTTTTGTTTAGTTGGATCACTGGATGGATTCAAAGCTAAGTGAGGTGAATCTCTAAATGATATAGAACCAGTTTGTTTGTTGCCTTGGTTTAGGGCCTAGTGATCCAGGATTGGGTTGTGGTAAATGCTGAGAGGTGGTGGTTTACTCTCCATTATAGGCCTAGGAACCCTAAGTTTTGGATTGTAGTAAATCCTGGAGAGTATGTCTCGATTTAAGGCCTAGTGATCCCTAATTCAGACTGTGGGTTGTGGTAAATCCTGAGATACTAGGAGATAGGAAAATTCCTCACGGTTTAGGCGGAGAGAATTTGGTGATATCCATGCTTGTGATGGCCTAGTGACCGGGGTAGATAATGCTAAAGCCGCTATTTACACGTTTATTGATGAGGGTGAGGTGATTTAGCCTTGGGATGCCATGTTTTGTTATTTCGGTTTAAGTCCCATATTCATGCATGAATATGGCACAGGGGTGATTGGCTGAAGTATATTTGCCTCAACCAATCTATGGTCGGGTGGAACGTGGAAGTCCCATCTCTAGTTGTTTTTTTACATTTAGTAATGAAGAGCTCATTTCTCCAGTATTTGGTATGCAAATGTACTAGTTTATGTATGGATTTTATTGCTATTGTATCCATTTTATTTATGTTATTAATATGTTGGTTATGAGCATGTATTCAATCAATGATCATGTATGTATCTATTCATGTTTTTTCCTGTAAATGAATATCACATGTATCTATGCTGAAATTGATTGTACGATAAATTATGACGTAGGCGAGCCATGATTCTTATCCATTCTTAGATAAGAAAGAGAACCCTTTGTTTAAATCTGTTGTTTATACTTACAGATGCTATGTTTGTGACATGTTTGATGAAATTCCTGTCATCGCTGGGTGGGTTCAAATGGATTCCGGTTTATGTGATTGCTTCCATATTTTTGTTTTATTGTTATTTACCCTCTCCTAAAGTTACAGGAAGTTCTTAGCAGTGACCTGGGCTCAAGGGCTGAAAATGTGGTACAAATCCAAGAGCTATAGGCAGAAAATTCATTGTTTAGGTCTGAGATGCTACATTGATAAGGCTATCCCGTGATTATAGGGTCCATAGCCGCTACCTTTCCCTTACAAGCCTAGGAATCAGCCTCAAAGGGGCTAAAAATCAGTTCCCCTCGAGGGAACATGGCTCTGGGAAGTCGGGTTACCTCCTGGGGATATCAATGTTGCAGTGTAAGGTGTGTTTTCGGTGTTTCCATCGGTTCAACTTTATTAAGGTCACCTAGGAGATTGAATCTCATATTAGTATCCTCTCATCACATGTTTACCCAGTTGGTCGATTACTTGGGTAGATGTGGGAAGAGGATGTTACACTAACCCAGTATGGAAGAGATGTTGTAATGTACTATCATGTAAATATTTTGACTGTGTCAACTTACATAAAAATAAAATGATAAACTAAAATTAATAATTAAATATTATCTAACTCAATATTTTCATAACCCATGGTTTTTACCATGGTATTCCTTATCCCTCAACATGGGATATGCTTATCCTAATCCTTCAGACAATACACTTCCCAGAAGGACTAAGAAGAAATAAAATAAACAATGGGCGAAATAAAAGAAACATTTTCAATTTATTAGGTGAAATTATGGATGAAATAAAGAAAAACTTTCAATTTATTAGGTGAAATTATGGATGATATAAAAGAAAAATTTTCAATCTATTCATATTTCTCTAGGTACTGTAACTCCGAGACCATTTTTTCTTTCTACTTACGCATGCAGAGAGGCATGAAATTTTTGTTCAAGGTGAAAATCCATGAGATTGCATTCCTCTTTCATGGAAAAAAATGCACATATGGATTCCTCTTTAATGGAAAAAAATGCACATCCATTTAATAATCATGGTGATAAACCCCCAGAAGAAGAATAACTCTTGGGATAAAGAAGGGTTTGCTTTTATATAAAGAGATAAAATAGACAGAGACTCTCAACAAATTTTGAAGAAATGGATATATTTTTAACACTTTATTTATTCATTTCTAATAAGTTTTAGTTTTCCTTATGGGAGAGAAATGGAAATATTTGTAACTTTTTTATGATTTTTACCAAATTTTGAAGAAGATGAAACATATTGGATTGAGGTTCTATATAGTTTCCATAATTGCGAAGAAGTGGAATTATGTATAGGATCCATTTCATGGATTTTATTTTAGATTTTATTTTAGTGATTATAGCGATTTATGATTTTGTGTACGATGAATTTAAATGTTTTTTTTTTAATAATATTATTCAAATATAAATCTATAATAATTTGATTTATGATTTTGTGTACGATGAATTTAAATGTTTTTTTTTTAATAATATTATTCAAATATAAATCTATAATAATTTGATTTTTTTTTTCAAAGAAAATTTGAGTAGAACTGTGGAGTTATGTATAGGATCCATTTGATGGATTTTATTTTAGTGATTATAGTGATTTATGATTTTGTGTACGATGAATTTAAATGTTTTTTTTTTAATAATATTATTCAAATATAAATCTATAATAGTTTGATTTTTTTTTTTCAAAGAAAATTCAAGTAGATCAACCCAAAGGGATGAAATTCCACCAACCAAACTAATCAAATTCTAACCTCTAGGATGTTGTGGAGAATTGATCTTGTGACTTCCTAATGACAAATTTTTCTAGCAACCATACCTCAGCCAATTGAACTAACCCTTGGGCCTTTTTTTTTGAGGAAATATTTGGGAAAATCAACCCAAAGGTTTCAGTTCTATCCTACTTATTAAGAGAGTCTAGCCCCAAGGGAGACAAGGAGAATTGAATCTGTAAAACCACTATGTCTTTATTTTTCAGACTTTGGCTATTTTTAACTCTTAAACTATTTTTGGATTTAATAGCTATGTAATCTTGAATGAGAACTACGTGTGATGATGTAATTAATTTTTATGGTTGAGTTAATAAATAAATTGATTGGAAATATTAAGGAAAGAGTGATAAAGTATTAGAAGACTTATTTCCACCTTATGAAAAGTTGATTAGTGGTTAAAATCCACAAGTTGGACCTTCCTTAAAATTCTCCTAAAATTCTCGAGGAAAAAGCTATTAAAAATATTAATATATTGAGAGAGGAATATTATTTTAATCACTTAGCTTCAACTAAGTGCTAAGTGGGGTAAAAATAAAAATAAAAGACAAAGTGAGGGGTAAAAATAAAAATAAGGCACAAAGTGAGAGAAAGATATACTTTAAAGAAAAAAGAAAAGAATATTTTTGAGAAAAAAAAGTACTAGGAAAAAATGAGAGGAAGAATTTATAAAATAAACAACTGAAAGACCAAAAAGGTTGTTGTTTCTTGAAGACAAGAAGATCTTAGCTTGAGAAAACTGTTGCATAATTTAGTGTTGTAATATTCCCTAAAACAGTAATAGTTAGATGGAACTCTATTTAATTCTTATTTTAATGTTGAATCATTTAATAATGTGTGTTGATAGAACAAACAAGATTTACAGATCCACACTCGTGTTCAGATTTTATATTACAAGATTTACATGCAGGATTATTTGTTCATTTATATATTATTGTCCTCTATTTACTATTTTTATATGCATGCTTATGGGAGAAACATATTAATATGAATTGTTGGCAACTGGAGAAATCTGGAACTAAGTCCTAATCTTCTGAGTGTAAATATTTAAGGATGCATGAATAGATTGAATTTGAGAGGATTGTAGTTATATTATACTAAACATAAATATATAGAAGTACCTTAGGAATTTTGTTGTGAACTTAATGATATAAGTAGAAAAGTATCTCCTAGTTATCCAAGGTAGTTTTAATAGGTATTATAATTTCTATTGAACCCTTGTTCCATGAAACTTTTGATGAATTTATTACTGGAAAATATGAATGGTTCAAAAAAAAGAAAAGATATATAGTAAGAGAGAATTTGTTTCATCCAATTAAACTATGTCAATCTAATACTCAAGATAAAAGAATAGATTATGTGTATAAGGGTGCAACAATTTCCTTTCTAGAAAAGAAATCTAGAGATGATAATTATTATATCTTAATGTATGATACATTTCTATTTGTTTTGTAAGTCTAGCTGAAAAGTAAATAAAAGACATAGTACTTTAATGTACTTGTACTTATACATACAACTACAATTTTAAAGGTTCTAATAATCTTACATTATACAAAACTATGCTAAAATTTTACTGAAGTAAAGATTCTAGTAATCTTACATTCTAGTAATCTTACATTCTACAAAAGTATGCTAAAGGTAATTATATAGGATGATTCTAGTAATCTTACATTCTACAAAAGTATGCTAAAGCTAATTATATAGGATGTATTGAATCATTGAAAAATAATGACTAAAATAAAAAGAAATAGTTCCACCCACAACAACTACTTTAATATATTATTATAATAAATTAAAAATGGTAAGTTGAATTTACCATCAAAGAACTTATAAATGTTGACTTTGGCTAAGAAAAAAAAGAAGAGTATATAGTAAAAAATATAAATTAATTATGTAATATGTATGTATACATGAAATATTAAATTAATATGTTAAAAAATAAGAACCAATGTAGGTCATACACAATCCAAAGTGCAGAAGAATGAATAAATATATGTATACATAATAATAACATGGTAAAAGAATATTATCATCAAGATCCACCTAAACCAGAACTAGTTCTTAGATAACATATTCTTAATCATATAATGACCAATATGCAAATAATTACATAGACCCTATTGTTCTCATAATAAGAGAAACACATACACGAATTCATATATAAAACAAATAGAGACCTTATGATTTATTAAAAAATAGCACAATACCATTTGTAATTAAATTCAACGAAAATAATAATTGTTATAGTTTAATTATTACATTCATATTTGTAATTAAATTCAACAAAACGAATAACCATTACAGTTTAAGGCCTAGGTGGCCATGTTCATTCATAAATTTTTTGAGTTAAAATTGAGTATCACAGTTCGAATTTAAAAAAAATAGAGAAATCAAAGAAACTTTAAAATAAGGTTTTGATAACCCTTGTCGACTTCCATAAATTGTGCATTCAGCATAGTCACCCAGGATAGGTAAATGCAAAAATATTCCAACCTATAGGAATTGATGTCGGAATCAAAGTGTTGAAAGGAATAGGAACTTTAACGAAGGCAAAATTTTATTCCTCTATCAAAACACCATGAGTGTTACCTAGAACCATACGACACGAGTTAGGGATAGAACTTTGGGAAAGATTTCGAACAATGAAGTATATAGAAAGAGAAGAGAATTGTAATAAATTCATTTTTACCTATGGAGGTCCAGGATTCCATTTTACCTATTAGGGCCCAGGACATATAGCTACTCGAACCCTATGATGTCAACAAATTGATCATTTCATTAGAAAAGAATATCAAATCAGTACAATACATGAGAATTGTTGAATTGTTGCATATTATTGAAACCAATGGTAAGTGTTTTCTCAGAAAAAACGAAGAGCAGGGTGCTCCTTTCCAAGGCGACCTTCAAAAGATAACAAAAACTTCACAATACAATAAATAGAGGTGCAATGAGACTGTGATGATATAATGAATTGGGGTAGATAATAGAACCAAAATTATCCTGGGGTTCAAAAACCCTAAATTGATAAATACAAATTCTATGGTTATTATACCTTTTTCACAGAAAAACTAAATGAAAATGGTTGGAAAATCAAATTAACTATCCCAAGCTTTGTATGGGAAGAGACTGAACCTATAACCAAAATTATGACAAAAGCCCAAGTTTTTCTTTGTGATATAATATGAGATGGGGCTTACAAATTTCGTTTCCTTGTCGTTGAGCTGCATAGTGCACGTGGTATGAAGAAAAACCCCAGATTGCCTCCATGTCCTAGAATGATAATGAGTTAGGGATTTATTTAGAAATGAAACTGTCATCAATAATTAAATGAGTTAGGGTTTTATTTAGAAATGAAACTCTCATCAATAAAAGGAAAAATCATGGTAAATTTGTCATTACCTGTCCCTCAAACAACAAGGGGGTGGAAAAATCCATAAGACACCATTCCAAAAGGTATTCTAAATGATCGAGACACACCATAATTATCTGCGAATAAAAAAACACACCCACAACAAGTATAAGTCATAAGACAATGGAAGTCGTATTTTCAGAGGAGCCACATGGTAAATTGTAGAAAATACTCAAATAACACCATAATGGGAAATAATACCTTTGCACTGTAAGTGATGGGAAAAACTCCACAAAAACCCTCTTGACAAGATGGTTAATGGAAATCATCAGATGGAAACCATCTATAGAGTACAGAGAAACGGGGCACCTTACAACCATATAGAGCGAACACTTGGCCAAGGTGAAAGAGCCAAATGAGGTAAGGGTTTTCGATGAAACCCTAATCAAGGCCTACTGTTGGATTAAGGGAAGTGAATCATAGCCATCCATGGGGCAGTGATTCCCAAAAAGCCATGTGAAGAGCACATGAAGGGTTAAACGTGGGGCGTAGCCATAATGTCAAGTACGACCCAAATTGGACCCATTCAATTCATCTAATAATGATTTATCTAAAATTATTTGTATGAGAAGGATAATTGGGGTAGGAGAAAAATGAAAAAATGAACATCAAACTATAGATGAATTTAGATTCTCCATAGAAGAACAATAACATTTATGATCAGCTGAAAATTAAAGAGAGTAAATACATGAATTCTGAAATAAATTTATTTCAGCTAAGGAGGAAGAACTTATACAATATTAAACTATATTTGGAAGCAAATTTGAAAACAAACTATATGTGATTCACGAAGTAAAACAAACCAGTAAAGCATGACACATGAATCCCGGTCCAAAACAACATTTACCTTCTTCTATTCATTTGGAAAAATAATGCAATACAAAATAGGCTCAAGCTCTTCCATTTTTGACCCAATGGAACCCTTTTGTCATGTATTATTTTTCTTAAATACAAGTAGGAATAATTTCTTGCATGGAAAATAAAAAACTAGATATAATATATATTCTATCTGCTAAGAAGATTGAAACAAACTCAAATTGGAAACATGATGTCTTAAGGCTTGACAAAAACTTAGCAACATCAAGTTTCAAAAAATAAAACTTATCCACATATCCATCCCTATCCTGATCACTAACATAATTATACAAGGTCCCAAAATATCAAAATGCAAAAATAAGTTTGTCTCATATAGATGTGCAACAAAAGTTGGATTGTGCAGTAAACTCGCTTGTCAAAACTCTGAAACCTGAGTCCCAAAGTTACCTCCGTAACTTCCAAACTATAACACATGTGTAAAAAACAAGAGCACTTTTTTTATAGATGAACTTGTTTTTGAGAAAAACCTCTATGAATTTCCTCAAATTGTTCCCCAACTCCTCACAATTTGTTCCACAAAATCATGAATAAAACAATAAATTACATAGTCTCAAAAATAGGCTTTAAAGATGCATTTGTATATCCCAATATTTGACACTTGTGCATAAAATGAAGGAGTTTTTGGTCGTTTTCCCTATTCTTGAGAAAAAACTCTTTCATTTTTTCGAATTTTAGCTCCATTTGGTCAGAAACTTATTTTTAAAATGATGACCAAAATAGTCAATTTCAGAGCAAATTCATAGTAGAGTGTAGCAAACCTCCATGGTTGATATGGTTGAAGATGGTTCTGTGCAAGGATGAGTGCGTAGATGTGCTTGAGATGACCTGGTGTTGATGTGGCACCCTTTGAGGGCTTCCCTCCATGCTTGAAAACCTCCAAAATGATTGTACTCAGTTTGCGCAACATTTGTGCAATGACCTCCTTTCTTCTGAGTTTTCAAACACTAATTTTCAATTCACAACTTATTTGAGCGTGGGTTGCAATAAGGTGGGAATGAACACAACTTAAAAAAAAAAAAAAGAATTTAGTGCCTCAATATGCCTTGTTTCATGTCATGAGGGTGAATGGTTGTGTGTAGGAAGAGTGAGGTAACATGAGTTTATCCTTTACTAATGAGACCATTGATGAGAAGTGAAGACCACTAATAGACTTGTGATGAATGAAAAGCCCATGAAATGACCCTTTGAACCCTCAATAATTCCTTTTCCATCCATGATTATGCATTTGAATTTATGACCTGATGACCTTCACATGAATTTTAGACTTTATACTTTCACAAAATTCAACCTTAGATTGAAATACCTCTTTATAACATGAACCTTTACAATGGGGATGACAACCTATGACACATACAAACTCTTTCATGTAGAAACCTTTAGACTATGGCATCTTGTAATTCATAAGATAAATTTTACAAACATACCTCCAGAATGGAATAGTAATATAAGCAAACATTATGATTCCTGGACTATAAGACCCTAACATTGGCTCCAATGGGGATGGAAGCCTCCTAGTGAGGTGCCAAGAACACCGTAGACTAGTAGCCTAACCATTGGGCAATGGAGTCCAAATTTAACTGACTAAAATTGGCTCTAACTAACTTGAATTTTTCATTACACATGGCAGTAGATCACCGAAATCTCAAGACCTTCACTTCGAGCTTCAAATTCTGATGTGTAGAAATTATATACACTAAGCATGTATATATCCAGACTCTCCTAATCTAACAATATTTATCTTCTTGCTAAATACATAATCCTTCCACTATAATTCTTGCAGAAATTATAGATATAGGGGGTTTTGTATTTTTATAAAATTGGAATGATTTGTTTGGATATGAGTGATTTTAAAATAGGATTGATTAAATAGTGAGAGGATTTTTGTAAATATTCTCGAAAGAGAATATGAGAGGTTTGAAAATTAATTGTAAATCCTAAATTAGAATTGGTTTCATGAATCTAGGGATTTATGAGAATCCTTAGGGATAAAAGAGAGATTTTAGGATATAGAGGATATTTAAGATTTGATTGAGGATATAGTGGATCTAAACCAAAATTGGTTTTAGAATCCAATTGTATAAATTGTAAGATTCAAGGCATTAGAAAGAGAGATCCAGGACAAAAAGATAGGAGTTGTTTTGTGAGCCTATGGGAAATTTAGAGAAAAGGTCACTGATACAAAAGATCAGGCAAGAGGAAAAATCTATGTAAATACTGAATATCAATATAAAGAACTCAAATTCTGAGTTCATGCTTCATTATTGAGTTATATTGTGTATAGGTGAAAGTGGAGGAATCAAAGTAAATTCCATCATTATATATTTGAGCTACAGGATTTCTGAATTTATAAGACTGTGTGTTCTTAAAGAGTTGAATTTAGCAACTCAAAACTCACACTGCAGAAACTTGAAAACTAGAGTTGAATTTAATCGAATTAAATTGTGGGTTCCCTATGCGAAATAAAATTGATGAAATGAAGTCCAAACTCTCTACATATACTAGTGATCTAATCTTGTGCAATAAATTGGTAACGTTTTCTATTTATACATTTTATTATGAAATAACAGTGGAATGTGACCAAAATTAGGTGGTGGTATTGATTTTTTAGTTGTAGGAACATTAAAGCCGAGAAGTTTTGGAGTAAGGACATCTCTGAAATTTCTTTGAGGGAGATTCAATTTAGTAGAAACATTGAAGCATTAGGTTTAGTTTTACCTCATGATGTGTTTCTAAAAAGGCTCATTCTATTGAGGAATGAGAGTCATTACCAACCAAATAAAATATTGAAAGAGTCTTTTCCGGAATGAAATCATTGTTTTGAAAACTGGTAAGTAATTATTGCATGTTCTGAAAATTGGAAATATACTTGGACACCTTCGTAGTTGGAGGAATTTCCTAAATTCTGGAACTATGCATTTATGGAACCCTGCATAAAGGTTGGATTCATAAATTATGTGGCATCGCTAAAATAGTGAAGTGAAATATTGATGAAGAATGCTATGTATAAACCAGTGAGATCCACAGGTTGATATAACATTTGGGCTTGATGTATCCAGTGTTTTGCGGGTACCCATTTTCGGGTTTTACTACATTAGTTAATGATGGAGAGTAGTTGTGGAGGAATCTCTATTCTTAGGATTTCAATGGCGTGTTGCCTTAGAATCTCGTATTGTGGTAATGGAACCATAATAGAAGACACGACAGAAGTAAGATTTAGACGCCCGATATTAGGAGTTGACTGTATGAGAAATTGTGAGCCAACAATGCAGAAGAATAATGGTATGGTTTAGGAAAACAACAAGTGGTTTTTCGCACGAGATTGAAAATGGTAAGTGGTAAAATTTAAAGACGTGCGATAGTGGTTAAGTGTTGACAACTCGCATTTGAAAACTTCCTATTTCGCATGTAAAGGAAATATTAAAAATCATGCTTGTTGAAGTGCGAAAACTGTTGGATGAATGTGAAGTGGATAGGTCACTGGAAAAGATGCATGGACAACAGTTGTGGGTCCCAACATATATATGTTGGAAATTCTGTTTTTTTTTTATTAAAGTCGAATTCATAGATTCAAACTTAATAAAGTGGGTGTCTTATTATGGTGGTTAACGATAGTTGTATTAAGAATTAATTAATTCCGCTTAAAGAGAGAAAGATAAAATGTTTTAAGTTTAAGAATGAAAATGGGATTTTCACCATGGTAAAGTGTATTAGAAACTTGGAATATGGAATTAATGTTTATTTTTGGGTAAACACAGCTAAGGTTGCGTCAGAGGAGTTGGAGTGAAGGACTGCTTATTAAGGCTATTTAACTCTTACAAACGTAAATCAAAGACCAACTGCTTCCCAAAAAAGAATCTGACCATGCTTCACTATAAAAATAGTCCCTATGATTGAAGAAATAAAAATGAAATAAATTCCATTACTTTGTGCTTTTGGTTTAAATAAATACTAGAATTTTTATCAGATTTAAGGAACGAGATTCTCCCGTAAATCATGTTGAGAAAGTAACCAAGGTCATTGGAGAGTAAGGGTGAATGAAAAGCCTAGTCTAGACTTCAACAAGACAAGAAACACTATGGTGGGATACCCATTAATCTAGAATCGAAACTTGGACAACAACAACACCATATTTCAATTAAAAACCACATAAGCTCAAAAACCCTCACCATATTTCATATAAATGTTTATAGGACAAAAATTATTGATTAAAGCGAATTTTACTTTATTAAAGCTCGGATAAGACCTTTTTCTTCATATACAAAATAATGAGTTAGAATGATGAAGAATTGGGTATATAGATGAAATATTGTGGGCTCATATGTTTCCCAATACTTTGGATGTTTTTTCTCAATAAATGGTATAAAATAGAAGACGATGGAGGTCAATATTTACAATGGAAAGAGTTAAAAACAAATCAATTAAGGATTTCTAATTTCGACCACGGGAGCAAGCATTGGTCAAAACATCTCACTATATTAAATAATTTTTGAAACACAAGTCTCCCAATCAATATATAGAAAAAGAAGAAGTTGAATCCTCATTGACTCTTGTATGTAATAATGTATCAGGCCTATCAAATTATAAATTCGTGAGTCACTTGGAAATGGAGAACACCCATACTCCAAGACAAAATTTCTATTGGAAAAACAAATATCCTGAAAAATCTTAAGAAAATTAAATGAATATTCAAAGTGGAAAAGGAAGAAAGTGAGAAGCCATATTAGTCAGAATTTTCACCCACCTAACAGGAGATAAAATTCAGAAACAAAACACTCGATAATTCAAAGGCCCATAAATCGATGGACGTTGAAATACAAATTAAAAAAGTCGACATATCAAATGATGATCAACCAAATATGGCCCAATTGGGTGACTACTAGTCAGACAAACAAACACGAGAATTTATCAACTTAATTAAGGAATATCAAGACATATTTTTCCATGATTTGAAATATCTCAAGGGAATGGTTAAAAAAATTGGGGAAATGAAAATTCACCTCATTCTAGGAGCTGTGACCAATAAAGAGAAGATCATAAAATCTCATCCATAAATATAATCTGGTCATACAAAAAGAGATAGAGGGAATGCTGCCTGTGGACATCATCTATCCGATCAGAAAGTTGGAATGGGAAAGTCCCATGGTTGTGTAACCCAAAAAACATGATCCAACTAGATTGATAAAATGTGTGGACATCCAAAGACTCAATAATATAATGATAACTGATCCATTTCAACCTCTATTTGTAGATGGAAATTTAAATGAAGCGGCAGGTCATGAATGCTATTCTTTTAGAAATGTATTTTAATGGTATAATCAAGTACCTATAGTAGAGGAATGATAAGAAAATACCACTTTCAACATTGAGTTTGTGTCTTTTCATACCAAGTGATGCCCTTTGGATTAAATAACACACTTGTAGTTTTTTCGAGGATTGTAGTCAAGGCTTTCCAAGAATATATTTATAAGACATTGAAAATATATTTTGATGATTAAATAGTCTATACATTACTAAAATACCATATTTAGTGGCTAAATCTAATTTTAAAAAGGTACATTCAATTATCCTTAAACATAAAAAAGATGCATGTTTTCTAGCCCAATTGGTATACTACTAGGACATGTAGTATCCAAGGATGGGATAAAAGTAGATATGGAAAATATTAAGGTTATTTGGGATTTGAAACCCCTATATAATAAAAAACATATCAAAATGTTTTGTGGGCATACTATATACTACAAAAAATTCATAAGGCACTCCTTTAATATTAATTTTCAAATGATGAATTATTAAAGAAGGATTTTCCATATATATGGAAAAAATAATGTGAGGAATCATTCCAACTACTAAAAAAAAGGTTGAAGAACACATTTTAAATTTCCTTGACTATTTTAAAAAATTTAATGTGCATGTCAATGCATCTAATGTCGCAGTTGGGGTTGTACTAGCACAACTAGATAATGACTCCAAAGACCATAATAACACATATGAAAAGTTAGAAATTAAATAAATCCAAACATAACTACTTGACAATAGAAAGAGAAGTGCTCGCCATGATCTTTGCACTTCAGAAATTCTATCATTATCTCATTGCAAACATTTTCATCTTCTTCATAATTCATCAAGCTTTGAGATAGCTCATGAATAAGCCAGTCCATTAAGGTCGGATATGTTTATGGCTACTACTGTTTCAAGATTTTGGATTTTTAGTAATTGACCAACTTGGTAAAAAGAATGTAAGGCTTGATCATTTGTCCTAATTGGAGACGAGGGAGGAATGAATAGACCTTGAATATGATTTAACTGATGTTCATATACTTAAAGTTGAAGCAACCTCTGTGACGTTAGTAGAAATAACTCTATTTTTATATAGAGGGAAGGCATTGGATGGAATACCAAAAAATAATAAGAAGACTGTATCAATTATAGCAACACCATTTTTGCTAATAAATGGCCAATTATATAAGCCAAGGGTAAATGAAGTACTCGGAAAATGTGCATTATAACATGAAAGGGAAGCTATTATAAATGAAGCTTATAAGGGAGTAGTTGGAAGACATTATCAAGGTATTATGATTGCAAGAAAAATCCTTTAGGCAGGACTATGATGACCAATTATATTTTGAGATTGTCAAGTACAAGTCCAAAAATGTGATGTATGTCAAAGAATAGGATAAATGTTAGTAATAAATCACATGCCACTCCATCCAATAAACCTGACACTTCCCTTTGAGATATGGTAAATCAAATTTGTCCACCCTTTTCCCAAAAGAGCTAGTCAAACGAGCACTAAATACATTATAACAACAATGGAGTATTTAATGAAACATGCAGAATCTAGTTGAACCTTACAAAAAGTAAGTATATGACAAATTTATTTATGAATATTTAGTAACAATACCCGACTGCCCCCTAACCATAATTAGTGATAAGAGAACTCATTTTATCAATGCTACAATCTAGATGATGATGAAAAATTTCATGATTTAGCATATAAAGACCACAACTTACCACCGACAAGAAAATGGTGCCATAGGATCATTTAAAAAAACATTACATAAAGGACTGCAAAAACTATGAAATTTAGATAGAGATGATTGGGATAAAAAAATACTAGAAGTTTTGTGGACATATTGTATGACATATAAGAAATCGACTAGGTATAGACCATTCAAATTTGTGTATGGACAAGAAGTAGTTGTACCACTTCAATATACATCAAATGCCACAAATGTATTAACTGCATTAAAATATAGAGATAGAAAAATAGAAGAAGAATGACTCCAACAAATACAACGTCTAGAAGAAGATAGGCACCATTCCCTACATCAATAACAAGTTATCAAGAATTAACATAAAGCGTGGCACAACAATAATTTGAAATACAAAAATTAAAAATTCAGAGACTTAACATTACTTTATGGTAGTCGAGTAAAGTGAAATGCTAAAAAGTTATAAATTGCATGGATTGGGCCTTTGTGGTTGAACAATATCTGGGGCTTCGAGAGCTGTTTAGTTAACAAAACTCCAAGGGCACACACTTAAACCACTTGTCAATGGTGCAAGACTTAAGAAATTCATTTATTGAAAACATTAGCATGTGACTAGTGAAAATTCTATGAGGTGCCCGAAGCGTGGACTATTCCGAAAACAACATTGTGGCAGATTAGTGAACCAAATAAATGTATATTAGTTCTCTTTTACGTAATATTAGTTATTGCAAGTATAAGCAAGAAATATTAGCAAGAGAAGTTATAAAATTAGTAGAAAAATAATTGTACCAACAAATAAAAGACGACTAATAAAGGAGATTTTCGATCAATTAGCAACTGCATATAAAAATGGAGCAATGCACAAATTTAGGGAAAATATTAAACAACAAGGCACAAGAAAATACAAGTTTACAACATATACATCATGAAATAAGGGAAGACCGATGAATAAAATTCAAAGACCAATTTCGCTAGGAATCCAACTTGACTAGAAGAAATAATGATATATTTCAAGTCAATACGTAGACTAACCAAACACGGAAACCTGACCTGACTTAATGACCCAAAAATGCAACATAGACTATATGTACTTGAAAATTAAGTCTTAAAAAAGACTCAAGAAAAGGGAAAAGAAGTTAAAAATGCAAGGATGATTCTGGAGCTCTTGGGGTCATCTATTGTTATAGACATTTTACAGTCCTTAGGACATGCTAAGGATGTGTCTATTGAAATTATAAAGTAGAAAAATATGGATAATCAAGGAATGTTAACACATCAACAATCGAACCTGGTAAATTTTAGTATAACAAAAAACTCAGGGTCCGTCAAGTGGGAATGAAAATAAAAAATAGTAGGTACCAGACATCAAATTGAATTCATATTCACCTCCAATCACTTCAAAACCTAGTGTAGGAGTGAATGGTGGATAAGAAAAAAAAACATAGTCAACAAGTCGATACATAAGAAATCTCCTCAACATAGACTAAGTTGAATAATCCACCTAAAGGTACATTGATGTATTTTGAACCTCAAATGACCGATATATCAACAACACCATTGACCTAGCAACAAAACTCACTTATTCTACTAGCCATAGTTGATATTTCCACCTCATCTGCACAAAAAGGACCGTCAAATAAAAATTCTAATAATCTATATGATATTAGGTATGCCTCTAATAAACAAGTATTTTCTGTTCTACAATACTCAATGAAAGAATCTAAAACAAGATGGAAAAATAGATCCAATGACAGTAATAAGTTTAAGCAAAGGAAGCAACAAGAAGAGAACATATGGTTGAATTGTATGACCCAGGAAATAGAAACACTTAACATGGATGTCCAAATTATAATTGAATATCCAATTGCTGTTATTCAACAATTAGTCTATAAGGCAGTAGACCATAATGTGCAACCAAATGATCAGAAAGATGGACTTCAACGACATGAAACAACACAAGGGAAGAAATAGCTTTCAAGTGTTATTCAAGAGACATAAGGAATTTGTTGAAATTAGGCAAGACCTGGAACAACCGTTAGACAAGTGTGCTACTTGACATAATTCTAAATAACTAGCCAACCTATTTATCATATACTTGCAGTCAAATTCATGCATGATAAATTGTCATTTATGACTTATCATCATTCAACAAATAATCATTGAGCATCGATAAAGGTTTGCGCTGGAGAATCAAAGCCATTAGGGGAATTTTGATGTCTAAAATGGGCCTCCTAAGGAAAATGTACAATCAAATTCACTTTATGAGAACCAATCACATTTGAGGGGATGACATCATCTCTAATGGTTGAGGTGGCATATCTTGAGTTAAAGGTACTTACTTGTCACATTCTCAATGGTGGATAAAAACTCATGGTTAACCATGGTAGTGCTCTAAGTACTTTTAAAGTCAAAGTAAAGTACTCATAATAAATGTTATTTCATACTTTTTGAATTAAAATGTATTATTGTCATTTCATATTTATTGAAAGAAACAATGCATATCCCTATACATTTATTATATTATATTATATTATTTTTATATAGTATATTAGTTACATGCTATTATAAAATTTAAATAATATAAATTTTAATTAATAGCATATAATATAATTAATAATTTATAAATTTATAGTTATATTTTATTTTAAGTTATTTAAGTACAAAGGACAAATGCATTAGTTGTTCAATGATAATAAATTTTTCTTGAAAATTTCATTGTTATTTATAGTCACATCAATACATTTTTTTTATTAATTTTATTTTGGTACAACTTTTGAATTGAATTTAACTATGGTTACATGGATTGTGGTGTCAAAAGTGAATTGAAAATTCATAAATATTATTTTATTGGTTTAGCTATTCTTTTATTATTTCCTTAGGAGGCCCACTTTAGACCTCAAAATTCCCATAATGCAAACAGGAAAGTAAATGACAGACACAATTAATTCATGAAGAAAGATAGTGGTTAAGAGAACGTAAAAAGGCAGAAATGAAAGCATGAAATACCATTGAGTATTTACAGGAAATTCATGGCATAATTCAACAAGTAGAACAATAGGGGTTAGCTGATTAGTGATTATCACAACAAAGGCTATTAGTTGAAAAAGTACAATACTTGGAGGAATTAAAGACACTAGAATCAAAAGCACCACTAGCTATAAAAAAATGGTCAATATTTGAACAATATCTTCAATTACTTGCAATGATCATTCATTAGAAAACCTACAGAGAAACCCCAGTTCCATCATGATCAATAGAGCCAACTATTCCTTAGCCCAAGTTTAATTTCTTTGAACCAAGTATGTCAGGATGTTGCCTAGCATCTAAAAAATACTTAGAATACAAGAAATTGAACTAAAAAGTTCTAACTAATGACTTGCAACAAAACATAAAAGAGGAATTTGAATTTCAAATATTCTAGACAAAATATGGGAATCACAAGTTTATCAAGAAATTAGATCTGCTGATCATCCAAATCCAGAACAAATGCATCCACAATCATCACCTTAAACAACACAATTACTTTATCATCCTTCTCTTCTTCTCTCCTATATTTACATTGTATTAAATTTTGAAGATTTTGTCTTCAAATATTCCCCCTCTTCGGGCAAATTAAGGCATTGAGCATGGGGGAGATGTTGGACGAGTTAATTGACTTGGTAGACTAGCCTAGTCGAGTCGACGTAATGAAGTATATTGTAAGTTGACTGACCCTTGAGTCAATTCAACTATGAAAGTTGGTTAGTTAAAGTTAGTTATGATGGTTAAAAAACATTGTAATCACTTTCCCGAGATTATATATATATATATATATATATATATATATATATATATATATATATATACGTGTGTGTGTGTGTGTTGGCAACTCTATGTGCCCATTCCATTCAACTATTAAGAATATATATAATATAAGTATTACTTTGCTGGTTCTCCACTACTTTGTGTCTCTCATTACTTTATTATGATGCATATGGATATGCAATTACTTGTTTTCTTTCTTGTTGGCAACCAATACTTTCTTTCTTCTAGATTACAACAATATCATTTTACTATTTCCACAATATTGCAAAAGCATGCAGAATTCAAAAAAAATTATATATTGGAAGAATTTAATGCATATTATGACTTCGATGCATGCAATATAAAATAATTTCGGTTTAAATTAACACACACACAATGATAGTCTCGCTCATTCTGTAATGCCTATAGGCTTGTGTTACAAGTCTCCTTGCTTGAAAAATCTTATTAACACTAACATTGGTGAAAGTAAGGGATGTGTGGAATAATGCATGTGCAGAGGTAAGGAATGTATGAGTTAAATACTATCAAATAAAGATACATTCAAATATAAACTCCATATGCCAGTAACACATGTTGCATGTGAAAAGAGAAATAGGTAAGTTCCTTTGCTTCATAGAAACTAGGACCAAAATGGATATACTTAATTTATAATCATATTGGAAAAAAAACTTAGTGATGCCAGGCAAAACCCACAGCACGGGGTTACTCATATCTTCAATCTCAGTGCTGTGTATAAAATGCATTCAAAATGTCATTGCCCAACCAACTTCACAATCTGGGTAACCTCCAATGTCTTAATTTCTGAGCTGGAAATTTAAATAAATAATCTGGATCTTTAATATCTCAAATCTGAGATTTGAGATATTAATTCAAAGCTCTTTATGCTATAAAATTACTCACCAAAATCCAGAATTGCAATGTGAAGGCTTTTTCTTCTAAGGTTATGAAACCCCAAAATGCCTATAATATACCCCTTTTCTACAGCCACTACTCAACTTCACATGCATAATTATGCCTATTTAAATTCTATGGTTAAACCATATGATAACCCCACAATAAAACCCATGCAGAACTCTTCCCTTGCCTTATCTTCTATGTTTATAAAACCATATACCTCGAACTTCATAGGTTAATACTCGGCCACAACATTTCATAACTTTTTGCCCTTGGTATGAACCACCGTACATTAAATATCTTCCATGTGCAATTGTAAATACGAGCCCTTATAAGGTTTGGCACTTATCACCCCCGTTCAAATGTTAAATTATTTAAATACAAATCAATATGCCATCGCGAAGGTTTGGTCTCTCATACCAACCATTACATTGGATTAACAATGGTTAGCACCAACCATTGACACTACAAGTCCACTGTTTGTTTCATATTAAACCCCGACCATTAAACACACCTTTCGCTGGGCCCCAACACCCTTACATTGCACTAACCACCGAATGGATCCGACGACCCAGCATTTGGCGCGCTCCAAATCCCAGATGGACGATCGTTAGTGAATATTGCATTATTTAGAAACACGAGGGTTAATACACAAAAGTTTCATGATACAAATGGTATTCCAATACCACTCTTGGCCACGTGTCCTTCAATCACTGATATTGCGTTCGAAAAGGTGAAACCACTTACCACCTCCAAACTCGCGTGATGCTGCCAGTATTCTAACCCCTGGTTTCACTGTTCATGCAAGGTTCCGTTTCTCCTTACTCAAGGTTCTGTCCCGCGCACTAACAACAATTCGTTATAATGTCATTTCATTCTACTGCGATATTGTTATACAGTTCCACCGTTATAGATACAATGGAATCACTATAGACTATTCAACTCGTGGGTCTTGCATTCAATAGAAAAACCCTTTCTTTACATTGTCTTGTTCAACGCACAACGGAACACGCTTTCACTTCGAGAGACATAGATAATACGCCCTGTGTACACAGAGCACGACCGTGGCTCGCTCTCCCAACAGAGCTTCACAATTTTCCATAGTGATTCACACCAACCTCAGAGAGGGTTTCTGATACGATATGCCTCTTCACACAAGACAATCATACATTCAATACATCCACAGAATGCATATATATAAAATCATTCAGGAATATAAGCATTCACACAAAGATTCTCATTATGCATTGCTCAAACAATTGTATCTTGAATTGAATCCACACATTAACAGTGGCCCTCAGCACAGGGTTATCACACTGGTCCTCACACAACTTCTTATTGAAATCAAATATTGTTCACACAGAATTAAGTCAATCAAAGCACATGTACTTAAAAAAATTTCTTAATTCATCTGTACAATGAAACTACTTACAAAATTCCTGTCTTGGCCAGGTCTTCTGTTCGATGGCCCCTCTATCTCCTACTTTTCCTCTCCAGCTCTCTAGCCTATGCAGCTCTATGCAGCACTATGAAACACTGCTACTAATGCCTTCAAGACTTATTTTTATACAACTACTACAAATGAATCGATTTGGATTCTTTGATGACTCAACAAAACTCTGTAAATTCCCAAACTCTTGACTTTAGACTAGACCCTAAACAGAAACTGACTATCTCTTCATATGCCCACTAATCATTCGAGGGTAGTTACAATTCTCCCCAGATTTAACTAAAAATCACTCAATTTATTCAATAATTACATGAGCAAGTAAAATATAAGACCCCCTATGTCTATCTATATACAAAATATTGTCTTGGGCCTAATTCCCCTGCATCAGACTCCCCAGGTTAAAATGGTTCATGATCTCCTGATCGTGTGCTTTCATCTTTGTCTACCTGGATCCCACACTTTGTTCTGCAGCTGATCATATGCTGCAACATTCTTCTTTTGCACTCCTCCAGGTTTCCATACTTTATGCTGCATCCTTCCACTTGCTGCACCTTTACATTCTCTCTCTGTCTTTTTGCTACTGCCGCTTCTTTGTTTTCGTGCTGTTGTCTTCTTCTAAGCCACTCTAACCATCAATATTCTTATTAATGCAATTTATTCATCCAATATGTCTTCTGACTGCTGGATATCGCTCCATCTTGATTTCTGAATTTCTACTTTTGCTTCTGCTTGCTGATTTCTTATTTCTTCAGTTCTTACTGTAGCCCTAGCTGCCACCCAATCATCCATACCCTCTTTCTCTCTGCAATAGTAAAACTCTTCCTGATTGTCATACATGACAATTTCTTCAGCCCCTAACTTCAACAATCTCTTGGATTGGTATTTAAATTGCTATTCACTGTCAACATCTCTCTTTTTCTCCTGGACTAAACATCCCTTATTTCTTCTTTTAGTACCCGCAGTCATAAAACAAACATCAAAATTATAAATCCTTTGTGCCTCTTCCTCCTCTACTGGCAACACTTCAGTTTGTTGCTTCAACATTTCCTCCAGCAACACTCCAAGCTGCTGTTCTAGAATTTCACACTCTTTTCTGAATGTTTTCAGTAAACATTTTAGCCACTTATTTTGTGCTTGTCTCACATCATCAGTATGCTGCAATTTGAATTCAGCATCTTCTTCTTCTTCCTTGACAATCTTCAGAAATTGTCTTCCATATTCTTGATTGATTCTGCTAACCACATCAAGTTTTTCAAACACTTCATTTTCATCTTCTATCAGAGTAAAACTTTGATTTTCCACTGCTGTAGTAGCCCCAAAAGTCTACCATACGGCCTTATCTTGGCTATTCAGACAAATCAACTCTTCCTTTTCATTTGCAGAAATAACAAGTTCTTTTACATGAGACATGAATGTCTCACCTTCCTTTAGCTGCTCATCTTCATTCAAGACAACTCCAAGAGATGGATTGTCTTCTGCCATACCTGTCAACATAGCCAAAATATCAGTTTTAAAATTACAAGACCCAATGGTCTCAATTGATGACTCAATCACCAATTCCTCTTTCTGCAGTTCTAAGTATTTTCTGAGACTCAGAAAATCTTCTCTGTCTTCATTCCATTGTGTCTTCACATTCTGCAATCCCCAATTCTAAAATTGAGGTTCCCTCTTTGGCATAAAATCCTGCTGATTCAACATACTCTCCAGCAACTCAAATTCTCCATTCAATGGATTAAAATATTCCACAAAATTCTCCTCCTCTTTTAATTGACTGCCCAATGGTGTCAATTTTCCTTCAGCATCAATGGGATCTTCATTCACAAAACAATTTAAAAAAAAAAATCCATAAGGCCTCAGTGCCTTCCCTTCTAACATTTCAGTATGCTATCCTGCAATTCTTTTCTTCTCTATCAACACATCAATATGCTAATTCCAACTCTTCAAACAATTCTCGAGACTGTCAGTTAGTCTCTCTTCCGCATCATCCTCTTCAAGGATGTCTCTCTGCTCTAGTTCATGAAAAAGAACCTTCTCATCTTCAGTCATTTCTGCCTTTACAATTTGAACACCTTCTTTCTATGTTTCTGTCCTATGCTCCAGGACACTTAACTCATGCCACAATCCCGACATCTCATCTGGGAAAACATTCATACTATATTCACAAGTATAGTTTCCTGCTGTCACTATCTCCTCACCTTTCATCAGAATAGAATTTTGACCTTCCATCTCTGTAATAACTTCAACTATCTGTCCATCACCTTTCCTTTGGCCATTTAATAAAAGAAAACTTTCATTATCAACATAACAAAAAATTTATCATCATCAAACACAACTTCATTGAAATAATCTCTTTTATAGAACAAGGAATTTATGAATTCCTTCTACTGCAATAATTCAATCTAATCTTCATCAGAAAGATACTCATCATACTTTACTTGGAAACAGTCAGCTTCCTTGAGTAAAGTTTCATTGTATGAACTGTCTTCTTCAATACCTGCATTCACACACAACTTGTCAGTTGTAAAACCATAAGACCCCATGGTCTCATTTGATGAATTGATCATCAAATATTCTTGTTGTCCCAAGTATTCTATACAATTAAGAGATTCTTCAATGGTCCTCTCTTCAATCTCTTCGAGCTGTCCAACTTCCAGCTTCTGGCCACCATTTAAATCTCCTCTGCTTCCAATATGTTGGGAAGCAGAACCTTTCCCCAACTGTGCATGGACATTCTCAGAAAATCTAGATGCTCCATTTTCCTCCTTAGTGTCAACATCAGTAGTTTTCTCTTTCCCACATGTTCTTCCTGCAAACATACAAAATTTTTCAGATGTAAGGCCCTTGGACCCCTTAGTCTCACTTGAAGTTTTAGTCTTCAAGTCCTTCTCCAAATAAACAATAAATTTGAGTAATTTATCTTTCAGCTGAGAATTTTTCATTTTCTCTCTCTTCCTCTGTAGCCTCTTCCACTTTACCTTCTTCTTCATGAGCGAACCAACTCTCTGGTTTTCCTCTATCATCCTTTTCAGTTCATAAAGCTGCTTACTGATCACAACTATCTCTTTCCAATATTCTTCATCAGTGAGTTTCTTCCTCATGCCATTTTCTTTGGCATCTTCCCTCACTCTTCTGTTGTGGCCTCTCTCAGAATGTTTGTAATCTCTGCGGTGGCTATCAGTAGCCATTTTCTCCTTCATGAGTTCTTCACTCACAAGCTGCACTAAGCCTCTGCAACAAAAAGCTCTCTTGTTTCAACTTACCTCATCCTTTCCTCTAGATCTGGCTTTTTGCAAGTACTGGTCCCCTATCTGCTTGGAACCTTCTGAGCACTCTCTTCTGCTCCCTCTAGGATTCACTCTGCAACTTCTCTCAAGAACACATCTATTTTTATTTCATCCAACCTCAGTTGGGAATCCTCCAGGTTCTGCCACACTCTTTTCTTCACTCAGAATCCCTTGTTGGACTCTTTCATCACTACTCTCAAAGCTGTGATCTGCGTTTTTGCTGATATTTCTTCCTCAATTGCTTGCATTCTGTATTCTGCAAACAAATCCTTCAAACCAGAGTCAAATAAGGCTCATCAACTCACCTTCCAAGATCCCTGAATTATCTTGCTTCTTCTTTCACCTGCATTGCATCTCTATCTACTGCAATCTTCAAGACACCTTGTCTTCAACTCCAGATTCTGCACATATGGAGACCTTCACTGCATATCTAATCAAATCTGCAATTCTGTTAAACAGATTTAAAAGCCAAATTTCTCATCAATGTTTCAGTACATGTGCATTTCAAAAACCAATTTTTAAAGAGCTATTCCAGCTCTGATACCACTATGATGCCGGGAAAAACCCACAGCACCAGGTTACTCATATCTTCAAACTCAGTGTTGTGTATAAAATGCATTCAAAATTTCATTACCCAACCAACTCCATAATCTGGGCAACCTCCAATGTCTTAATTTCTAAGCAGGAAATTTAAATAAATAATCTGGATCTTTAATATCTCAAATCTGAGATTTCAGATATTAATTCAAAGCTCTTTATGCTATAAAATTACTCACCAAAATCCAGAATTACAATGTGAAGGATTTTTCTTCTAAGGTTATGAAACCCCAAAATGCCTATAATATACCCCTTTTCTACAGCCACTACTCAACTTCACATGCAGAACTCTGCCTATTTAAATTCTATGGATAAACCATATGATAACCCCACAATACAACCCATGTAGAACTCGTCCCTTGCCTTATCTTCTATGTTTATAAAACCATATACCCCGAACTTCATAGGTTAATACCCAGGCACAAAATTTCATAACTTTTTTCCCTTGGTATGAACCATCGCACATTAAATATCTTCCATGTGCAATTGTAAATATGAGCCCTTATAAGGTTTGGCACTTATCACCTCCATTCAAATGTTAACTTATTTAAATACAAGTCAATATGCCATCGCGAAGGTTTGGTCTCTCATAACAACCATTACATTGGATTAACAATGGTTAGCACCAACCATTGACACTACAAGTCCACTGTTTGTTTCATATTAAGCCCCAACCATTCAACGCACCTTTCGCTGGGCCCCAACACCCTTACATTGCACTAACCGCCGAATGGATCCGACGAGCCAACATTTGTCGTGCTCCAAACCCCAGATGGATGATCGTTGGTGAATATCATGTTATTCAGAAACACGAGGGTTAATACACAAAATTTGTGAGATATAAATGGTATTCCAATACCACTCTTGGCCACGTGTCCTTCAATCACCAATATTGCGTTCAAAAAGGTGAAACCACTTACCACCTCCAAAATTGCGCGATACTGCCGGTATTCTAACCCCTGGTTTCGTTGTTCATGCAAGGTTCCGTCCTATGCACTAACAACAATTCATTATAACGTCGTTTCATTCTACTGCGATACTGTTATACAGTTCCACCGTTATAGATACAACATAATCACCATAGACTATTCAACTCGTGGGTCTTCCATTCAATAGAAAAACCCTTTCTTTACATTGTCTTGTTCAACACACAATGGAACATGCTTTCACTTAGACAGACAGAGCTAATACGCCCTGTATACACAGAGCATGACCGTGGCTTGCTCTCCCAATAGAGCTTTACAATTTTCCATAGTGATTCACACCAACCTCAGAGAGGGTTTCTGATACGATATGCCTCTTCACACAAGACAATCATACATTCAATACATCCACAGAATGCATATATATAAAATAATTCAGGAATATAAGCATTCACACAGAGATTCTCATTATGCATTGCTCAAACAATTGTATCTTGAATTGAATACATACATTAACAGTGGCCCTCAACATGGGGTTATCACACTGGTCCTCACACAAATTCTTATTGAAATCAAAGATTGTTCACACAGAATTAAGTCAATCAAAGCACATGTACTTAAAACAATTCCTTCATTCATATGTACAATGGAACTACTTACAAACTTCCTGTCTTCGCCAGGTCTTCTATTCGATGGCCCCTCTATCTCCTACTCTGCCTCTTCGGCTCTCCAGCCTATGCAGCTCTATGTAGCACTATGCAACACTGCTACTAATTCCTTCGAGACTTATTTTTATACAACTAATACAAATGAATCGATTTAGATTCTTTGATGACTCAACAAAACTCTGTAAATTCCCAAACTCCTAACTTTAGACTATACCCTAAACAGAAGCTAACTATCTCTTCATATGCCCACTAATCATTGGAGGGCAGTTACAATTATCCCTAGATTTAACTAAAAATCACTCAATTTATTCAATAATTACATGAGAAATTAAAATATAAGACCCCCTATGTCTATATATATATAAAATATTATCTTGGGCCTAATGCCCCTGCATCACTTAGCTATTTATACATCATCAAAGATTCATGATGGAATTTACATTATGTAAGTGGAGGAGGGGAGAGGAGAGGGGTAGGGTGTTAGGGTTATGCACATAATTTCACCTTGAGAGGGGGTCGTACTCTAATAAAATGAATCTTACAAGAATTTTATAATGTGTGGATAAATATATAAATTAATGGTGGATAATGTATATTTGATGCGAAATAGGAAGGCACTTAACTATGTGAAGTGAACTGATGGTGGGATGAGGCTTCCCACAATGATGACTTAGCATCACATGATTTGATATTGATTTCCAAAGGAGATTTGAATATGACAGGAATCTTAATGGAAAGTGATGGGAATGTTTAGAGGTAGGGTGTTATGGGTAGGCGCATTATGTCACTGATAAGGGGGTTTGTACTCCAATAAAATGCATCTTACCTACAATTTTTTGCATGTGGGAAGGTGTCTAAATCAATGGTGGAAAATGTATATTAGATGCAAATTAGGAAGTTGAATAACTATGCAGAGTGAATTGATGGGTGGTTCAGTCCATACCTGTATGTTGATTCAACATCTCTTTGTTTGATACCAAGTTCTAAAGGAGATACACCAAAGCCACCTTGCAGATGGCCCAATGTCTAGTTTTAAAATCCATAATGGAAAGCTATATCATATTTCTAGACACAAAGGGATTTGGAACATTTTGGAATTAGAACCTTGGGTTCTGTTTCGCCAATTCATCATGATTCCAATTCAAACTATCTTGTCATAGGTGTCATAAACTAATAGGCCATACACTTTATTTTAAGGTGAAATCAATTCAGTTTAAATTCACATTAATGCGAAAAAAAATATTTATGGGATGTAGGTGCACAAAATAAGTATGTGGAGGCGAGAATTCATGTGGACATGAGAAAGTGAGGATGTGTGTTGAAGGGGAAGTGTTGTGTTGTAGAAGAATGTTTGAAGCTAAATATTATGCAGAAGAAAGACATGTGGCAAGCTAAAGTCTACGTGGAAGTAAATCATGTGCAAAGGTAAAGCATTTGTGGAAATAAAGGAGTAACTATCATTTGGATCCTTCCACAATATTGCAAAAAGCATGAAGAAATTTGGTATTACACCTAATTGATGCATGTGACATAAACACATATTCGAAAGTAGTGAATTAAATTTAAATTCACATTAATTATTTGATTTCAGGAACTTACTAAATTTTATTATTCGCATAAAATCTAAGCGTAAAGTTAGAAGTCACAATCACCCTCATTTGGTAATGTCTATTGATCTATGTTGTAAAGCTTCCCGTTTGAAAAATATTATACAACAACCAACACAACTAAAATAACAAGAATAGTATATAGATTTAAATGATAATAACCATAACCATTATTAAAATAAATACCACATATGGAACATATATCTGAGACCCAAAAGTCTCGTTGAACCTTTATTTTTATGATGATTGATAATATAACATTAGATATAATATACAAACTAAAAGCACAATCTCGAAAACCCATGTTCAATTAATATTTTTTTCCAACACCATATGATTCAGGCCTATACAAGATCTTATGCAAAAAATTATCTCAGAATTCTTCACAAAATTGGTCATTAAATTCAAAACTGGAAATATATATATATATATATATATATATATATATATATATATATATATATACTTGATCTCGAAGGTTTCTCAGATTAATAATAATAATTTTCTACTACCTCAGCTTAGAAGCTCACTCATTATGTCATTCCCGCACGTTCCCTGCTTAACTATTTGCCATTGCATTCCAAAGAATAGTTGCAAAGAAAAATTCATAATACATAGTTTCAAATATTCCATTATGCTCAACATCAATAAAAATAATAAACTTGCATGCAAATGATAAATAATAAATTTTTGGTCAATAAATTAAGCACAATTAATAAATGATTATTTATTTTTGAAGCAAAGAAAAGTGCAGAAGGAATGACTTCTGCAAATGGAAGCCATAATGTAACTGGACTTACTTTTAGATATTAAACAATGTGCAATTTTATTGATGCAGATAATAACGTTTGTGTCTAAAGAAGTCATCAAAATCTGGATACCTAGTCACAAAAGTAAATGAATTAGTCCCAATGAGGATAGGGATCGGGCTGCCTTGAACCATAATGTGAATATGGTACCTGTTGGTTCTTAAAGACAATCCCTCGGCTGTGAAAGGAATCAGTGCTGAAGACATTTTAAAAGTGTGTCACAAAATCATTTTATCATGATCTCTTTGTCCTATCCCTCTGGAAACTAGTTTTCTAAAACCCTTAATGATCTAGAATAATAAAATATTTCACAATGCCATTGACTGCTAATATCTGAATGGAAAAGAAGAACTGTAGAGGAAACTCAAAGTAATATGCTGTAAACACAAAATATATTACTTTTAAGTTTCAAAGAGAATTCATGGAGAGAGAGGAAACTCAAAATAATATGTTGTAAACACAGAATCTATTACTTTTCAGTTTCAGAGAGAATTCATGGAGAGAGATGAAACTCAAAATAATATGCTATAAACACAAAATCTATTAATTTTAAGTTCCAGAGATAATTTTTGAAGGGAGAGGAGTTAGAGTGAAGGAGTGATTATTAAGGCTACTAAAATCTTACTTACAAACGTAAATCAGAGACCAACTGCTTCTTTACTTCACTTCATTCAAGGAAGAAACAACATAAAATGACACAATAAACATGAATCACCATCAGCAGTTGCAGGAAACTCGCTGCTTCTTTCATTCACCCATCAGAAAAATAAGTACAAAATTTAGTCTCCAAGAGGTTTAGAAATTAGAACCCTTCTTCTTTCTTTCTATCTTGCTTAAATACATCAAAAATAGTTTGTAACTGCTAGAACTTCTTGAAACTAATTCGACTACCTAAAATATTAAAACTACTTATTACATGAAATTGAGGACATTTCTATAGCTTAAATATTAACAAATAAAGAAAACAAATTAAAACTTGAAATGTTATTTTATTTGCTGAATCTGATTTGCTGCTGGTGCGTCTCCCTGAAGTGTTGATGTGTCTCCTTGATAGATCGTATATCCTTGCTCTGCATTTCTTCCAGAGTTAAATATTTGTCTTTTCTGCTTGCTGTCATGTATTTTGTGTTTTTGATGTGGTATTCGAACAGTTCTGCAATAACGCATCTTTACCTGACTTGACCCAGCTGTTGCGTTTCCAACAGTGCCACCATATGCTCCTTTTGCCCGAATTTTCCTATGCATGTACATTTCAAACAATGTTATCATGTCCCCTTCTTCTCGAATCTGCCTCTTATGCTCGTGCCTGCAACATTATTTCTTCTCTCTCCTTTTCTCTGTGTTGGATCACTTACCTGAGTCTACTGCCGACATCCACGTTTCTTCATAAAACAACGCAACTGCACATAATCTCGGACTTTAAAATAATTTCAAATTTTCCTTTGAAAACTATTGCATCCACCCCTTTATCACATTTCACATTTCAAAATTCATATCATATTCAGGAGTGTCATTCCTCTTGAGCTTACGATGTGCGATGTGCGACAGAGGTAGGGATGATGTGGCAAGTGGAGGTGGGGCCAATCACAAATCACAATCGATGATATAAAACCTTGTCGCCTTTCGCATTTCAGCATTCATAACATATTCATGAGCTCCATTCCTCCTGATCTTGTGATGTGCAATGTGTGATTGAAATATATTAAATCATAGTTTTGAGCTGCATCGCGTCCGACCCTTGTTGCACTTCGCATTTCGACATTCCAACGTTCTACATTATATTCCACTTTTCCCCTTCGATGAAATTTTTACAAAGGAAAAACCCATGTACTTGGACTTAAAAACCTTTAGACTTTAGCGATAAATTTCATCACGTTCGCTTCGTTGTCACACTTCGCACTTCGGTGAATCCCGTTATCTTATGATCGATATCCATTCTGAGCTTGCGATGTGCGATATGCGAGAGGGTCCCACCGCCTGACTTTAAATACTTTAGATTTGAGCTGCGAACTATATGGCATCCGGTCCTCGTACCACATTTCACATTTCAGCGATTCAACATTGTTCTATTCCTCCTGAGCTTTACGATTGCGATTTGCGATATGCGATCAAGCCTTCCACATGAGATTGTGATTTGCGATCTGTGGTCAGGCCCTCCACATGCAATTGATATTAAGACTCTGAACACTAGTTTTGTACGTATATTGGAATGAATCGACCCCGATATTTGTGCAATGTTCTGAATGCATCAATTGACTTGACTCTTGAACTGTTCTACACGTGAATAAGCCCGACTTGACCCTTGTTGTACACTTTTCTTCTTTGCTACTCCTCTGACTTAGATTACACCTCCAATGTTGCTGCTTCCCTAATTTTGGTTCCAGTGCACATGTGATGATAAATCCTCGTTGAGCTTGTGGTTATCCTTTTGAGCATGTTGCAGGCCTTCTTGAAATTTTAACAAATATTCCTCAACAACCTTGAATTGCTTAGAATCTCTCTTGACTTTTAGTTGAGTCAAATTATGCTACAAAATCTGGCTCTAGTTGGGGACAACACTTTTGTAGAAAAGCACTGATAAATTGTAGATCAGTAGCCGTTATTGGGCATGGAGTCAATCCCAAATGGGAGTTGATCCAGTGTGAAATCCTCCTGAAACCTGCTACACTTTGGACTTCTTCATTTATTCTTAAACTGAAAATACTGAACTAGAAATATTATAACTAAAAATGATCAAATTCTGAGCTTATTTATGCACAACTCCTATATATGTATTCATGTCTAAACTTAATTAGGTGAAGTCCACCTTCCAATGGAAATAATCCAACATCTACATGTTAGACCTAATGTCTCCATATTGTTGAAATTTGAAGATCACAATAGGGAGGTATCATGAAAGTTTTCTAGGTACAAAGCTTTGCACATACCTTTGCATAAATGCTTGTTGCTGACAAAAGAAATTTTTCATATAGTCAGCTACTGGATCATAGAACTGATGAGACCAATTTTCTGCTGCCTCCTTTTCTTGAACATCTTGTTGATGTAGACTTCTTTGAACAGGGAAACTTCCTTAACAGTTTGACTCCTCAATTTGAGGTTGTATGTGAGAAGATTGATTTTTGTTTTCTGCTGACAACCATTTAGGCCGAAAATAGAAATCTAAGGTTTTTTCCTCATAATGCTAATGTTCTTCGTATAATTAAAATTCTTGACAAAAATCTCCCCCCTCCTACAAAAACACCTGAGGAGCTCCACTAGTTTCTCCTCTATTCACAAAATCATTAAAATTATGAAAATTGTAATGATCTTCCAGGCTTTCAATGTGTAGTTCAATTGTTGCAATGAATTTTTCACCGGAATCTTTAGAATGCTTAAATTATTGTGTTTTAGTAATACAGGAATCCTCTAACACCTTTGAAAATCCTTGTTCATATTTGAATTTGCATTCTCTTGTAGAGAAATTCCAATGTTTTCATGACAGTCCCTCTTGTCTTCAACAAAACTTGTTCTTTCAACATGAAAGGAAAAATTTCTACAAGCCCACAAATTATCTTCGATTTCCTGTGCATAAAGAAACATCAATTCCAGAGTGCAAGGCTTTCTCTCCTTGAGATAGAAATCCAAGACACTATAAAGAGCCCTAAATTAGTATATCATAGCTACATATTCAGGAGGTCGAATTTCTTTCGGCATGTTGAAATATATTTTTTGAAACCTCCTATTAAACAAAACGATTGATTCATTACTCTGCCTCTGCATGGAATATAACTCCAAAATGTGCTTTTCGTATGGCTTGTTCTCGCCCCAATATCTAAGAAAGATGTATTGAAAAATCTGCCATGAACTAATTTAACCTTCATCCAAATGCTTGAACCAATCCTGAGCACCCCGCTTTAATGAATGAAAAAACATCCTTAAAGCCACATCATCATAGATAATTTGAAATTTGTCCAGAAATTATTCAAATAATAGGAGGTGTTGTTCAGCTGCAACCTCATCACTTTCTCCAAAAACAACTTGGCAGAAATTTAAAGCTTTTTGAAGGATATTGATGAGGAACTATAGGCAGCACCAAGGGTTTGAAAATCACCTTGGTTCCAAGCTGGAAAGAAGTGGACTTCTTATGAGGAAAAATATTATCACCCAAATATGATGAATCATCACCTTTATGCTCGGACTGTGATAGATTATCTTCAGGAATTGTAATGCAATAGTCATCTCTCCTCTCATATTTAGGAGATAAAGTTGTGTCAAGATCAATAATACAAGCTGAAGAAAAATATTTTTTCTCCAATAAAGAATGTACTTTTTGCGCCTTATAATCTTATGAGAACATAAAGTAGGAAACAATATTCTTGATATGTAAGGGGAAATATACCACTAAACTAATAGTGAAAAATAAAACTTCCTTTAAAATATTCAAACTCTGATACCCGTTTTTCCCATGATTCTTTCTCATTTTCTTGCCAAAAAAATTCCTTATCTAATGAAATCTTCATTAGTGGAGTCGCCAGGTGAATAATAAACAACCAAATTTTAAATCTAAATCTTGTTCACCATCAAGAAATAGATCTCAATACCCAAGGAAAAATAACTTCGTGCCTTCCTCCTCAACAACAACACCAAAAAATGTTGGTTCTTAAGAGACAATCCCTCGGTTGTGAAAGGCATCAGTTATTAAGACATTTTAAAAGTGCATCAGAGAAATAATTTATCATGAGGTCTTTGTTCTATCCCTCTAGAAAATAGTTTTCTAAAACCCTTAATGATCTAGAATAATAAAATAGTTCATAATGCCACTGACTATTGATATATTAATGGAAAAGAAGAACTGTAGAGGAAACTCAAAGTAACATGCTGTAAACAAAGAATCTATTACTTTAAGTTTTAGAGAGAATTCATGGAGAGAGAGGAAAATCAAAATAATATTCTGTAAATAGAGAATCTATTACTTTTCAGTTTAAGAGAGAATTCATAGAGAGGGAGGAAACTGAAAATAATATGTTGTAAACACAAAATTTATTACTTTTAAGTTCTAGAGAGAATTTTTGAATGGAGAGGAGTTGGAGTGAAGGAGCGCTTATTAAGGATATTTAACTCTTGCTTAAAAATTTAAATAAAAGACCAACTGCTTCTTTAATTCACTTCATTCAAGGAAGAAACAACATAAAATGACATAAGAAACACGAATCACCATCAAAAGTTGCAGGAAACTTACTGCTTCTTTCATTCACCCATAAGAAAAAGAAGTACAAAATGTAGTCTCCAAGAGGTCCAGAACTCGAAACCCTTCTTCTTTCTTTCTATCTTGCGTAAATACATCAAAAACTGTTCGTAACTTATAGAACTTCTTGAAACTACTTCGACTACCTAAACTGTTAAAACTACTTATTACAGGCAATTGAGGACATCACTATAGCTTCGGTCTTAACAAAAAAAGAAAACAAATTAAAACTTGAAATATTATTCTTTTTGTTGAATTGGATTTGTTGCTGATGCATCTCCTTGAAGTGTTGATGTGTATCCCTAAAGTGCTAATGTGTCTCCCTAACAGATCGGACATCCTTGCCTTGCATTTCTTCCAGAGTTCAATATTTGTCTTTTATGCTTGTTGTCATGTCTTTTATATTTATGATGTGGTATTAAAATAGTTCTACAATAATGCATCTTTGCCCGACTTAACCTAGCTGTTACGTTTCCAATGGTGCCACCATATGCTCCTTTTGCTTGACTCTACCTATGCCTCTATGTTTCAAACAATGTTATCATGTCCCCTTCTACCCGACTCTGCCTCTTCTTCTTTTGCCCGCAACGTTCCGTCTTCTCTTCTCCTTTGCTCTGTGTTGGATCACTTACCCAAGTCCACTGCCCGCGTTCACATTTCTTCATAAAACAACACAATTGCATATAATCTTGGAATATAAATAATTTCAAATTTTCCTCTGAAAACTATCGCGTCCATTCCTTTATCTCATTTCTCATTTTGGCATTCATAACATATTCATGAGTGCGATTCCTCCTGAGCTTGCGATGTGCGATGTGCAATAAATGTAGGGATGAAGTGGAAAGTGGAGGTGGGGCCAATCACAAATTACAATCAACGATATAAAACCTTGTCTCATTTCACATTTTGGAAATCATAAAATATTCATGAGTGCCATTCCTCCTGAGATTGCGATGTGCGATGTGCAATTGGAATATATTAAATCATAGTTCCGAGCTACATTGTGTCCGACCCTTGTCGCACTTTTCATTTCGGCATTCCAATGTTCTATGTTATAATCAACTTTTTCCCTTCGATGGGATTTTTACAAAGGAAAAAACCATGTATCCAGACTTAAAAACCTTTAGAATTTAGTGATAACTTCCATCGCATCCACTTCGTTATCGCACTTCTCACTTCGTCGAATCCCGTTATATTATGATCACTATCCGTTTTGAGCTTGCGATGTGCGATATGCGAGAGGGTCCCACGACCAGAATTTAAATACTTTAGATTCAAGCTTCGAACTATATCGTATCTGGTCCTCGTATTGCATTTCGCATTTTGGCGATTCAACCTTGTTCTATTCCTCCTTAGCTTTACGATTGCGATTTGCGATATGCGATCAAGCCTCCCACATGTGATTGCGATTTGCGATTTGTAATGAAGCCCTCCACATGTGATTACAATTAAGCCTCCGAACGCTTCTTTTGTACATATATTTGCATGATTTGACCCCGACATGTGTGCAATGTTCTGAACGCATCAATTGACTTGAATCTTGAACTTTTCTGCACGTGAATAAGCCTGACTTGACCCTTGTTGCACAATTTTCTTCTTTCATGATCCTCTGGTTTAGATTACACCTCCAATACTTCTGCTTCCCTAATTTTGGTTCCAGTTCACATGTGATGATGAATCCTCATTGAGATTTTGGTTATCCTTTTGAGAATGTTGCAGGTCTTCTTGAAATTTTAACAAATGTTCCTCAACAACCTTGAATTTCTCAGAACCTCCCTTGACTTTTAGTTGAGTTAAATTATGCTACAACATCTGGCTCCAATTGGGGACAAAAATTTGGTAGCAAAGTGCTGAGAGCTTGTATATTAGTAGCCTTTATTGGGCATGGAGTCAAAGAGAACTTGTATATCAGTAGATGTTATTTGGCATGGAGTTAATCCCAAATGGGATTTGATCCACTATGAAATACTCCAGAAACCTGCTACACTTTGGACTTCTTCCTTTATTCTTAAACTGAAAATACCGAACTAGAAATACTACAAATAAAAATGCTCAACTTGTGAGATTTATTATACACAAATCCTATATATGTATTCATTTCTGAGCTTAATCAGGTGAAATCCGCCTTCCAATGGAACCAATCCAACATCTGCATGTTAGGCCTAATGTATCTATACTGTTGAAATTTGAAGATCACAATAGGGAGGTACCATGAAATTTTTCCAGATACAAAGCTTTGCACATACCTTTACATAAATGCTTGTTGCTGACAAAAGAAAGTTTTCATATAGTTAGCTATTGGATCATAGAACTGAGGGGACCAATTTTCTGCTGCCTCCTTTTATTGAACATATTGCTGATGTAGACTTTTTTGAACATGGCAAGTTCCTTCACTGATTGACTCCTCAATTTGAGGTTGTATGTGAGAAGATTGATTTTTGTTTTCTACTAACAACCATTTAGGTCGAAAAGAGAAATATAAGGTTTGTTTCTCATATTGTTGATGTTCTTTGTATAATGCCAATTCTTGATAAAAAACTTCCCCCTCCTGCAAACACACCTAAGGAGATCCACTGTTTTCTCCTCTATTCACAAAATCATTAAAATTATGAAAATTGTAATGATCTTCAAGCTTTCAATGTGTAGTTCAATTGTTGTAACTATTTTTTTACCAAAATATTAAGAATGCTTAAATTATTGTGTTTCAGCAATACAGGAATCCTCTAACACCTTTTGAAAATCCTTTTTCATCTCTGAATTTGCATTCTCTTGTAAAGAAATTCCAATGTTTTCATGACAGGCCCTCTTGTCTTCAACAAAACTTATTCTTTCAACATGACAAGAAATTTTTTTACAAGCCCACAAATTATCTTCGATTTCCTGTGCATAAAGAAACATCAGCTCTAGAGTGAAAGGCTTAGAGTCCTTGAGATAAAAATACAAGGCACTAGAAAGAGCCCTCAAATAGTATATCATAGCTACATCTTCAATAGGACGAATTTATTTTGGCATGCTTAAATATATTTTTTGAAACCTCCTATTAAACGTAGCAATTGATTCATTGCTCTGCCTCTGGATCAAATATAACTCCAAAATGTGCTTTTCATATGACTTTTGCTTGCCCAAATATCTTAAGAAAGATGTCTTGAAAACTCTACCATGAACTAATTGAGCCTTCCTCCAAACACTGGAACAAATCCCGAGCACCCTGCTTTACTGAATGATGAAATATCCTTAAAACTATATCTTCATAGATAATTTAAAAATATTCTATAAAGTATTCAAATGCTAGGAGGTGTTGTTCGACTACAATCTCATCACTTTCTCCAGAAAAACTTGGCAGAAATTTAAAGCTTTTTAAAGGATATTGATGAAGAACCGTAGACAGCACCAAGGGTTTGAAAATCACCTTGGTTCCAAGATAGAAAGAAGCATATTGTTTATGAGGTAGAATACTATTACCCAGAGATGATGAATCCTCACCTTTATGCCCGGAATGTGACAAATTATCTTCAAGAATTGTAATGCAACAATAATATCTCCTCTCATATTTAGGAGATAGATTTGTGTAAAGATCAATAATAAAAGCAGAAGAAAAATATTCTTTCTGTAATAAATAATGTACTTTTTGGGCCTTATACTATTATGAGAATATAAAGTAGGAAACCATCTTCTTGAAATATATGGGAAAATAGACCACTAAACTAGTAGTGAAAAATACAACTTCCTTTAAAAGATTCAAAATCTGATACCCGTTTTTTCCACGATGCTTTCACATTTTATTGCCAACAGAATTCCTTATCTAATGAAATCTTCATCAATGGAGTCGCCAGGTGAATAATAAACAACCAAATTTTAAATCTAAATCTTATTCACCATCAAGAAATAGATCTCAATACCCAGGGAAAAATAACTTCGTGCCTTCGTCCTCGGCAACAACGCCTGAAAATGTTGGTTCTTAAGAGACAATCTCTCGGTTGTGAAAGAAATGAGTGCTTATGACATTTTAAAAGTGTGCCACATAAATAGTTTTATCAAGATGTCTGTGTTCTATCCCTTTGGAAACTAGTTTTCTAAAACCCTTAATGATCTCGAATAATAAAATATTTCACAATGCCATTGACTGCTGATATTTGAATGGAAAAGAATAACTGTAGAGGAAAATCAAAGTAATATACTGTAAACAAAAAATCTATTATTTTTAAGTTTCAAAGAGAATTCATGGAGAGAGAGGAAACTCAAAATAATAAGCTGTAAACACAGTATCTTTTACTTTTCAGTTTCAGAGAGAATTCATGGAGAGAGAGGAAACTCAAAATAATATGCTGTAAACACAGAATCTATTAATTTTAAGTTCCAGAGAGAATTTGTGAAGGGAGAGGATGATGCAGGAGCATCCGGCTCAGCAATTTCATTTTAACTTAATAGATATAGGGGGTCTTGTATTTTTATAGAATTGGAATGATTTTTTTGGAGTTGAGTGATTTTAAAATAGGATTAATTAAATATAGAGAGGATTTTTGTAAATATTCTCGAAAGAGAATATGAGAGGTTTGAAAATTAATTGTAAATCCTAAATTAGAATTGGTTTCATGAATCTGGGGATTTATGAGAATCCTTAGGGATAAAAGAGAGATTTTAGGATATAGAGGATATTCAGGATTTGATTGAGGATATAGTGGATCTAAAACAAAATTGGTTTTAGAATCCAATTGTATAAATTATAAGCCTCAAGGCATTAGACAGAGAGATTCAGGACAGACAAATAGGAGTTGTTTTGTGAGCCTACGAGCAATTTAGAGAGAAGGCCACTGATACATAAGATCAGGGTAGAGGAAAAATTCCTATGTAAATATTGAATATCAATATAAAGAACTCAACTTTTGAGTTCATGCTTCATTATTGAGTTATATTGTGTACATGTGAAATTGGCAGAATAAAAGGAAATTCTGTCATTATATATCTGAGTTATAGGATTTCTGAATTTATGAGACTGTGTGTTCTTAAGGAGTCGAATTTAATCAAATTAAATTGTGGGCTCCCTATGCAAAATAAAATTGATGGAACGAAGTCCAAACTCTCTACAAATACCAGTGATCTAAGCCCGTGCGGGAAATTGGTAACATTTTCTATTTATACATTTTATTATGAAATAACAATGGAATGTGACCATAATTAGGTGGTGGTATTTATTTGTTTGTTGTAGGAGCATGAAAGCTGGGAAGTTTTGGAGTAAGGACATCTCTGAAATTTCTTTGAGGGAGATTCAATTTAGTAGAAACATTGAAGCATTACATTTAGTTTTCCCTCATGATGTGTTTCCAAAAAGGATCATTCTGTTGAGGAACAAGAGTCATTACCAACCAAATCAAATATTGAAAGAATCTTTTCCAGAATGAAATCATTGTTTTGAAAATTGGTAAGTAATTATTGCATGCTTTGAAAATTGGAAATATACTTGGACACCTTCGTAGCTGGAGGAATTTCCTAAATTCTGGAACTATGAATTTATAGAACCCTGCATAAAGGTTGGATTCATATATCGTGTGGCATCGCTAAAACAATGAAGTGAAATATTGATGAAGAATGCTATGTACAAACCAGTGAGATCCGTAGGTTGATATAAAATTTGGGCTTGATGTATCCGGTGTTTTGCGGCTACCCATTTTTAGGTTTTACTACATTAGTTAATGATGGAGAGTAGCTGTGGAGGAATCTCTATTATTCATGATTTCAATGGTGTTTTGCCTTAGAATCTCATATTCTGGTAATGGAACCATAATAGAAGACACGACAGAAGTAAGATTTAGATGCCCGGTACCAGGAGTTGACTGTATGAGAAACCATGAGCCAATAACGCAGAGGAACAATGGTATGATTTAGGAAAACAGAAAATGGTTTTTCGTACGAGATTGAAAATGGTAAGTGGTAAAATTTAAATACGTGTGATAGTGATTAAGTGTTGACACATCGCATTTGAAAACAACCTATTTCGCATGTAAAGGAAATCTTAAACATCATGCTTGTTGAAGTGCGAAAACCGTTGGATGAATGTGAAGTGGATAGGTCACTAGAAAGGATGCATGGACAACAGTTGTGGGTGCCAACATATATATATGTTGGCAATTCTATTTTTCTTTATTAAAGTCGAATTCGTCGATTCGAACTTAATAAAGTGGGTGTCTTATTATGGTGGTTAACCATAGTTGTATTAAGAATTAATTAATTCCGCTTAAAGACAGAAAGATAAAATGTTCTGAGTTTAAGAATGAAAATGGGATTTTCACCATGGTAAAGTCTATTAGAAACTTGGAATATGGAATTAATGTTTATTTGTGTGTAAACACAGCTAAGGCTGCGTCAAGTGGTATCAGAGCTGGAAAAGCTCTTTTGAAGGTTAAAGTATTTTCTTTAAAGCGTACAAAATGCATGTGTGATGGATGAAGCACGAGGAGTTTATATTTTGAATATGATAATCAACAAATATATAGAGTTGAAGTAAATAGACATTTTCTGAAATAAGTGAGCACAAGTGAATGAGGAGGACAAGGTCTTGTAGAGATATTGAAGGTAATTTTAATCTGATTTGAAGATTGTGATTGCAAAATTTTTGTTGCAGACAAGATGAAGGCAAAGGTTTTGATGATGATGGAAATGAACCTATCCTATTAGAGATTGGAAGAAAGAAGGAAGGTGACTGAGTGCAACATCTAAAGGAACCACAGGTTCAGAAGAGTGAACAAAAAGTATACTAGGAAGAGGTCAAGCTCAGAAAGAAAGCTTGATAGGGTATTCAGTAGTAAAAAGAGATTTCTACAAGAGAAGGCTATGTTGCAGATCACCAATTGAGAATTGATGAGCTCATGAGGAAGATGGCCATGAAGGATCAGAGAAGAGGTTCTAAAGAATGCCACAGAGATAAGATAAGTGATGAGGATCGAGAAAGAGATATTGCAGTGATGAAAGTACAACTGGAGGTACTACAGGGATGGCTACAAGAGACATGGAATGAATGCCAAAGACATGGATGGAGAATGAAGAAATGGGTTAGATGGAACCTATTGCAAAATAAATGGAATGCTAAGCTAATGAACAAGTTGAGAGAACTTGAACAGAAACATATTTCTTTGTTGGAAAAAAAAGACTCAAAGGATTTGAGTCACAACAAATAGGATCTGCTAGAAACCAGAAAGTACATTGTGAAAGATGGGTGCTTAAAGAAGCAAATTAGACTGAAAGGTATTGTGTTTTTAAAACTAACGATTTGCTTATAATTGCAGGTACATCACAGGATGATGAAAAAGCCTTAGAATTTGTTAAGGAGAAGGAGCTGAATTTGAAATCTATTCAGATTAATGTTGAGATATCAAGATCTTAGAAAGAAAATAAGATATAAAGGTCTTATGGAAATATGAAAAAAAATATTGAAGTAGAGGAAGAAGGACCATCTGATGATTGGTCAACAACAAGTGAAGGTATGGAAAGTCATGTGAAGTTTCCAAATTCTACCCAAATGAAATTGTTGAGTTATATAGAAAGTTAGATCTCCAAAGAAGAGAGTTGGAAAAACAAAGGATCTATACTTAGGATAAATTGTTGAAAGAGAAATAAAAATAAATTTTCATGAATGAAAGTCAAGAAATAGAGGATAAGGATGTAATAATTATTCAGAAAATCAAAGAAGTTCATTATTGTGAACGAGAGCAGAGAGACATTCTTGAAACAAATGATATGGAGGAGAGACTAGTTGACAGTCTTATGGAGAATTTAAATCAGTATACTGATGTGCTGACGAGGGAGTTAAATGAAAACTCAAAGCAACATACTGAGATGTTTCCAGAGGAGGAGGAGGCATTGAAACCTTGTATTTTTAATACTGATAATTCATGTGTTAATTATGTAGGAAAATAAGGACAACAAATGGAAAATGTCAGAGAATTTAATGAAAAGGAAACTATGTTAGCTAAAAACATAATGAAGAATAATCATTCTATCATGGTGATTGGCACAATGGAAATAACCTTGGAAGCTAGAAATAAAGATAGTAAATATTTTCTGAGTCCTGAAAGAGACTTAGAACTGTAAGAAGAAGATTTGGTGACTGGATCATCAAACGAGACCATTGGATATTGTGATTTTGAATTTGATATTTTGGCTGTGTTTAGAGGTGTTGCAGAAGGCTATCCATCTCTTGGATTTGTCTTGAATGAAGATAAATTTTTGCATCAGAAGGAACTCATAGATTCCAAGGAAGGTGAGACAGTCACGTCTCATATGAAGGAACTTGTTATTGTTAATGACAAGGAGTAGTTGGCTTATCCGATTGGCCAAGAGAAGATTGTAGGATAGACTCTTAGAACTGCCACAGTAATAAAAAATAAAAATTCTATTCTGATAAAGCATGAAGATACAAAGTTTGAAGAATCTGAATTGATTGTCAGAATCAATCAAGGAGATGAAGGACAATCACTGTAGGTTGTCAAGGAAGAAGAAGAAGGATACGCTGAAACTAAATTGCAGCATATTGATGATGTGTTTGAGATAAAACAAGTACAAAGAAAATGGCTGAAATTCTTGCTGGAAACAATTGTGCCAAAGAAAGGAATTGCAGACACTGAAGTGAAAATGCTTGAATTTGTGGAAGAGGCAGGAGCAGATACTAGTTTTCCAAACCTGATTATGCTTACTAGTATACAAAGAAGAATAAATGAGTATATTGCTACAACCAAAGAATCTGAAGATAATTTATTTTTAAAAAATAAATTTTTAGGTAGTGAGCAGAAGAAGGATGTTGCAGAGGGATATATCTTAAGAGATATTCAGGAAGTCTGGGAGGCAGCAACATCTACAACAATGTTCAAAGCAACAATATTTTGAGCTGTAATGTCCAGAGTATTTAGCAGCAACAAATTGGAAGAGTGGTTACCAGTCAGAAGATAACCTGGACATAGAGATTGAAAGCATAAGAAGGTTGATGATGAAGGTGTCTCAGAAAAAGACAACAGCAAGAAAGCAAAGAAACAACAGCAACAAAAAGACAAGAATAGACTGTGAAAGCATAGCTAGTGGGAAGATGTAGAAGAAAGTATGGAAGCCTGGAATAGTGCAACTGAAGAATGATGCAACTTATGGACAACATCAGAACAAAGTATGTGATCCAGGAGGCTAAAAGTTGGAAACACATGATTAGGAGATCATGATTAATTTATGCTTTGGGAGTCTGATGCAGGAGCATCCAGCTCAACAATTTAATTTTAATGTAATAGATATAGGGGGTCTTGTATTTTTATAAAATGGAATGATTTGTTTGGATTTGAGTGATTTTAAAATAGGATTAATTAAATATTGAGAGGATTTCTGTAAATATTCTCGAAAGAGAATACGAGAGGTTTGAAAATTAATTGTAAATCCTAAATTAGAATTGGTTTCATGAATCTAGGGATTTATGAGAATCCTTAGGGATAAAAGAGAGATTTTAGGATATAGAGGATATTCAGGATTTGGTTGAGGATATAGTGGATCTAAACCAAAATTGGTTTTAGAATCTAATTGTATAAATTGTAAGACTCAAGGCATTAGACAGAGAGATCCAGGACAGAAATATAGGAGTTGTTTTGTAAGCCTATGGGAAATTTAGAGAAAAGGCCATTGATACAGAAGAACAGGCCAGAGGAAAAATTGCTATGTAAATATTGAATATTAATATGAAGAACTCAACTTCTGAGTTCATGCTTCATTATTGAGTTATATTGTGTATAGAGAAGTTTTGGAGTAAGGACATCTCTGAAATTTCTTTGAGGGAGATTCAATTTAGTAGAAACATTGAAGCATTAGGTTTAGTTTTCCCTCATGATGTGTTTCTAAAAAGGCTCATTCTGTTGAGGAATGAGAGTCATTACCAACCAAATCAAATATTGAAAGAATATTTTCTGGAATGAATTCATTGTTTTGAAAACTAATAAGTAATTATTGCATGCTCTGAAAATTGGAAATATACTTGGACACCTTCGTAGCTGAAGGAATTTCATGAATTCTGGAACTGTGCGTTTATGGAACCCTGCATAAAGGTTGGATTCATAAATCTTGTGGCATTTCTAAAATAGTGAAGTGAAATATTGATGAAGAATGTTGTGTATAAACCAGTGAGATCCACAGGTTGATATAACATTTGGGCTTAATGTATTCGGTGTTTTGCGGGTACCCATTTTCGAGTTTTACTACATTAGTTAATGATGGAGAGTAGCTGTGGAGGAACCTTTATTCTTAGGATTTCAATGGTGTGTTGCCTTAGAATATCGTATTGTGGTAATGGAACCATAATAGAAGACACCACAGAAGTAAGATTTAGATGCCTGGTATCAAGAGTTGACTGTATGAGAAACCGTGAGCCAAAAATGCAGAGGAATAATGGTATTGCTTAGGAAAACAACAAGTGGTTTTTCGCACGAGATTGAAAATGGTAAGTGGTAAAATTTAAAGACGTGCGATAGTGCTTAAGTGTTGACACCTCACATTTGAAAACTTCCTATTTCGCATGTAAAGGAAATCTTAAACATCGTGCTTGTTGAAGTGAGAAAACCGTTGGATGAATGTGAAGTGGATAGGTCACTGGCAAAGATGCATGGACAACAGTTGTGGGTCCCAACATATATATGTTGGAAATTCTGTTTTTCTTATTAAAGTTGAATTCATAGATTCAAAATTTATAGAGTGGGTGTCTTATTATGGTGGTTAACCATAGTTGTATTAATAATTAATGAATTTCGCTTAAATATAGAAAGATAAAATGTTCTAAGTTTAAGAGGTATTTTCACCATGGTAAAGTGTATTAGAAACTTGGAATATGGAATTAATTTTTATTTTTGGGTAAACACAGCTAAGGTTGCGTCAGAGGAGTTGGAGTGAAGGACTGCTTATTAAGGCTATTTAACTATTACAAACATAAATCAGAGACCAACTGCTTCTTTACTTCACTTCATTCAAGGAAGAAACAACATAAAATGACACAAGAAACATGAATCACCATCAACAATTGCAGGAAACTTGCTTCTTCTTTCATTCACCCATAAAAAAAAAGTACAAAATGTAGTCTCAAAGAGGTCAAGAACGTAGAATCCTTCTTCTTCCTTAAATACATAAAAAACAGTTCATAACTGCTAGAAATTCTTGAAACTGCTTCGTCTACCTAAACTGTTAAAACTACTTATTACATGCAATTGAGGACATCATTATATCTTCGATCTTAACAAACAAAGAAAAAAAATTAAAAATTGAAATATTATTCTTTTTGCTGAATCTGATTTGTTGCTAATGCATCTCCCTGAAGTGTTGATGTGTCTCCCTGAAGTGCTGATGTGTTTCCCTGACAGATCAAACATCCTTGCCCTGCATTTATTCTAAAGTTCAGTATTTGTCTTTTCTACTTGTTGTCATGTATTTTCTGTTTCTGATGTGGTATTCGAACAATTTTGAAATAATGCATCTTTGCCTGAATTGAACTAGCTGTTGTGTTTCCAACAGTGCCACCATATTCTCCTTTTGCTCGACTCTGCCTATGCCTCTACGTTTCAAACAATGTTATCATGTCCCCTTCTGCCCGACTCTGCCTCTTCTGCTTGTGCCCGCAACGTTTCATCTTATCTTCTCCTTTTCTCCGTGTTATGCCACTCCACTGCACGCATTCATGTTTCTTCATAAAGCAACACAACTGCACATAATCATGGACTTTAAATAAATTCAAATTTTCCTTTGAAAACTATCGCAACCATCCCTTTATTGCATTTCGCATTTTAGCACTCATAACATATTCTTGAGTGCCATTCCTCCTGAGCTTGTGATGTGCGATATGCGATAAAGGTAGGGATGACATGGAAAGTGGAGGTGGGGCCGATCGCAAATCGAAATCGAAGATATAAAAACTTGTCACATTTCACATTTCGACATTCATAACATATTCATGAGCGCCATTCCTCCTGAGCTTGCGATGTGAGATTTGCGATTGGAATATATTAAATCATGGTTCTAAGCTACATCATGTCTGACCCTTGTCGCACTTCGCATTTCGGCATTCCAACGTTCTACGTTATAATCCACTTTTTCCCTTCGATGTGATGTTTACAAAGGAAAAACCCATGTACCCAGACTTAAAAACCTTTATACTTTAGCGATAACTTCCATTGCGTCCGCTTCGTTATCGCACTTTGCACTTCAACGGATCCTGTTATCTTATGATCGCTATCCTTCTGAGCTTGCAATGTGCATTATGTGAGAGGGTCCCATTATCAGACTTTAAATACTTTAGATTCGAGCTTCAAACTATATCACATTCGGTCCTCGTATCAAATTTCGCATTTCGGTGATTCAAACTTGTTCTATTCCTCCTGAGCTTTGCAATTGCGATTTTCAATATGTGATAAGGCCCTCCACATGCGATTGCAATTAAGCCTTTGAACACTAGTTCTGTACGTAAATTTGCATGACTTGACCCCGATCTGAGTGCAATGTTCTGAATGCATCAATCGACTCGACCCTTGAACTTTTCTTCACGTGAATAAGCCCAACTTGACCCTTACATCATGATTTTATTCTTTTCTTCTCCTCTGGCTTATATTACACCTCCAATGCTGCTACTTCCTTGATTTTGGTTCCAGTGCACATGTGATGATGAATCCTTGTTGATCTTGTGGTTATCCATTTTATCATATTACAGGTCTTCTTGAAATTTTAATAACTGTTCCTCAACAAACTTGAATTGCTTAGAACCTCTCTTGACTTTTTAGCTAAGTCAAATTATGCTACAAAAATACCTATAATAAAAAATAATAAACTGCATGCATGAATTGACTTAAGTCATGATAATGTTCTAAACCTTTGAGCACTACTGGGGGGGTGGGGGTGAATTAGTAGTGTGATATAATTAACATTTTTTACCAATTTATACTTCACTTACTAAATCATCCATATAGCCAAAAACATATTATATCATCACATGAATACAATAATGTAATCAACTAAATCAAACAACCATCAGAACAATAAAACCGTAAAAAACTATGAAAACCATCACACAAGAGACACAAGGTATCTGGTGGAAATCCTTTCACCGGGAAAAAAAACCACCCTTTCTCTTACTGTTTTGCTTTGAATTTCTATTATTTCAAGAAATTTTATTTTACATAGCTATCCGAGTTGAATAAGCATGGAGACTTGACCTCATATACAATATTCGAACACCGATCGACTAGGAGAATCGATTCTACTAATCAAATCAGAAGACTCTGTTATCACATGGATCTACGGACTACCATATGTTGAAAGCCACATGATCAATCGCTCCTCTAAAAAATCTCATTGGACTATCCAAAAACTATTGGATTGAGAAACTATTCCTTTCACTGAAGCTTTGATATCACTACTCTCTCATGAAGTCATTGCTCCTCTACACTATGTGTATCTTCTTTCATTAATTTTCAAACTGGATCCAAGAACTCCACTCAACAAGAATCCAAATCTGGAAATATTCTCTCAACAACAAGATATCATCATCAAATAAAAAATAAACTCCACAAACATATGCTCTCCAAAATAGAAAAATGGTGGTCACATAAAATCTGAATATGATCATACCCTCATAACAATAAAATGTTGCATAATATAAATAACATGATGAGACATTATGATTATATTCCAAATGCATAAAAAACTCCTACAAAACAAATGTTAGGATAAATAAAATATTCTCCAACAACATACACAAATATCCAAGCAATCTCTACTCTAGCAACTTCAAAGATCAACTATTCTGAATCATGCTTCAAATCCACTCATTATGCAATAACACTCATAGATTGAAGAATATACAATCTTAAATAGGTCTGAAGCATACACTACTACTTTTTAGCATTCTCACTCACTTACTAACATCATCAATCAATGCTCAACTCCAAGGTCAAGTACATACAACATGTAGGGCGAAATTGTGCTCGGGGCTAGGATTAAAGGTGAAAAAATTGGACCAAATCAATCAACTAATACCACTACTTGTGCACTAAATGCATTCACATCATTGGAGGAAATTTTCAAACCATTTATGAGATTTTTAAAGTTTTTTATGGAAGCCTCTAGAATTTTCCTTGATAATTTTCTTCCAAACAATGCAAGGAATGCAGAGAAAATCCTGTGAAATCCCCCACTCGCATGCATGACACTGCCTCCATACGTCTCAGAGCTTTAGTGGCTCCCATAGGATTTAATTTGAGCATTTTGATCCTTTTGGTCACTCCCATAGGCTTGGATCCATTTGAATGTGGCTAAGGATGAGGAAAAACATTAGTCCTTCAACTCAGAACCTCTGCCACTAGTTAGATCATCTTCTCCAGCATCTGTACTAGCCTCCAAACCTATGACACATATACAAGTATATAAAACATGTCTTGCAAGTTTCACTGTCAAGTTGAACTAAAAGGGCCAACAAAAAAGGTTGGCAAGAGTGTCAACAAGTCCTCCAATATCCAACAATCATCTCCACAAGCTGCATCACCTATGACAAACTTGCCAGGTCTATAACCCCATCATCAAGCCATCACATCACTACAACAAGTCATCCTCATAAGCATAGACATGAATACCTAGTTGAAAACTCAACTAGTGTGCCATCAACCATCACCATCACTTGTAGATCTGCATCATCCATATGTAGCAACATCATTAACCAAACCAATGCCATCATATGACTATTAGCCCTCAGTTTTGACCCTTTTTGACCATACATATTCCACATTTTTACCATCCCTTACCACTATATCCTGATCATATTTGTCATGTTTTTTCCTCCTTTTTCACAATAAGGTAAATTAATTATGTCTTTTTAATTTTATAATTTTTAATAAAAAATGAGCATTAAAATTTATTTTTGGTAGAAACAGAATTTCCTGAAATGGCTCCATTGAAGTCGTATGTGCAGGACACCTGGGCACAAACTGAAGGTATATTTGAAAAGTAAAGGAACCAAGGATGGATAGACTCCTATTTTCTTGCTCCAGATGAGTCAGAACATGCCCGGTCAAAGATGATCAAACTTGACCAATCACTCAGGAAATCCCCTGATTTAGAGGCAATTTTGTGGAATATTTCCATATTTTGTGTAACAAGGGGATGAGTTTGACCCTATGAGGTGGCATAGGAATATTTTTAGTTTTTAAAATCATTACAACTGATTTTTTTACATTATTAGCCTATTTAAGCACAACTACTAAGAAAATATGGACATGTTATTATCATTGTGATTACTCTTTTTATGAATATACTTGAAGACTTGCCTTATATTTCTTATGCATCATAGTTGTGGGATGTGAATGGTGATTTTTTGTAGCTGATTTTCTTAAGGTTTACCAAGCAAAGGTGGATGCCCCCCATTCTAAGCTAAGTACATTATATTGTTAATTGATGTGCATAATTGTGAATATGTTAGCATTTTAGTTTTCTGTATATTTCTATCATAATATCTTGTGAATGATTTTTGTGTAGACTTGTTAGTATGTCATGACCTTTCAGATTTTGGAATTGGTTTCCTTTCAGTGACTAGTTTGAATAAGGAAGGACAACCCGGGTCTCCAAGTTGGAGCCTCTTCCTTGTGAAATAAGAATTAGAATGGAATTTAGATTTATGCATTCATCCTTTCTTGCTCTCTTAAATCAGGTGTGTTATGATTTATGGTGAAATTGGTTTTGTTAAAATAGAAACCATAAGGAAGGACAACTGGGATCTCTAAGACAAGAGCCTCTTCCTTGTTGACTATTATTCAAATAAAATCACTATTCACTTGTTCATGTTTATAGATCAAAATTTCTATGCTTTCTTTACAATTAGTAGTTTATATTTGTAATATGCATTTACATTATTTTTATCTAAACTACTAATTCCTACACTAAGTTAAATCTAATATCCATACACTTTGGCCATGCTTCTAAGTTTACCAACCCAAATTGATATTAAAAAAGATGCTCTAATTCACCTCCATAAATTATACTGACATTTTTGGCGTTGTTTCCAGGGAAGCATGCTTAGATATTGCTAATTAGGAACCTTGTTTAGAAAACATAAAAAACACACAAAAACATCAAGAATATATATAAAAAAACAAAAATATTTTAGTATTTCCATTATGGTTATTTATGCCTAGAAAACAAGACGATAAGGGTAGATATACAAAACAAAACCACCAAACCACTAAACCATTAGTGGGAGTAGCACCATCCACATTCAAACTAACACCAATTTCTAGAAAATCAACTTTGGAAGATCTAGAGGAAAAAGAACATTCAGGACAAATGTTAAATTTTGTTGAAAGAAAACATTTATTTGCTTATGAAGTAAGGAGAAAACAAACACAAGAAGAAACACCTTATATAGGCAAAAAAACAAGAAAACTAGTTGATCAACCTATTCTTGAACAACTTGAAAAAGTGGAGGATATACAATCTCAAATTTTAACTAAAACATTTGAAACAACTGAGAAAGAGATGATGAAACAATGGAAAAGATCCAATATTATAGGAGTAACTCTAGAACAAAGGATATAATATGAAAGACAATGAAAAGAATGGGAGAGGAATAGAGAAGAAGATAGGAAAAGAGACGAAGCTACCAAAAGGGAAAATGAAAATAAGAGAAGGTAAGATGAAGGAGGAGATAATGACCAAGAAAATACTTTTGGATTTCCAATATTAGATACTAGATAAATCTTGGGGGAAGAGGTAAAAATGAAAAATATTCCACCTTCCATTTTACCAAATTTTTATGGTATGTCTTCTGAAGATCCTGACTCATTCTTATTCAAATTTGATATTCTATGTCATACTTATGGTTATACTGATGATAGACATAAGCTTCATCTTTTCCTTGCTACTCCTAAAGCATCTGCATTAAAGTGGTTTATGTGATTAGGTGAACATACTATTACCAGTTGGGAATACATGAGGAAGATTTTTCTTAAGAAATATCAAGCATATTGTAGGCCTAGAGGTTCAAAAGATGACATTTTTAGAATGACTCAACAAGAAGATGAAATCTTAGAGGAATACTTGGAAATATTTCTCTATAACTTACAAAAATCTAAACATCATTCTTTAAATGTTGATATTATTCGAACAATATTTTTAGAAGGCATACATAATGAGTATATTGATATCCTTAATGTGATGGGTAAAGGAGATATTTCATATTTACCATTTGATGAAATTGTTGAGTTATGTCAAAAATACTCAAGAGGAAGAGCTAAAACCGGGAAGAGAGATGAAAATTCTAAAGCTACTAAATCAACAACAAGAAGTATAACAACAACTAAATTAGGAAACTTGTTTGAAGACTTCAAAACTGATATATTAAACACATTAGGGACACAAGTTGATGTGCTTAAAACAAGAAAGAAACAAGAGAAACAATATCAAGTTTTATCATTTTTCTGTCCTAAATGTAGAAAGAAGCATCTGTTGAGAGAATGTTCTTTAGACAATATTCATGTTTGTGGACTTTGCACCGAAAATCATGCAACTGATAATTGTACAAGGTTAAAGGAATTGCAGGAAAACAAAATAGAGGAAATTTAAGGGATGTAATCTCTTTATTATTTAGCACCAATAAGACCTTGGCAACCTCGATTTCCAGGTATGTCTGAAAATCCTCCTCAACAATTTACTCAACAATTTCCTCAAAACTATCAATATCCTGTTCAAAATATATGGAATGCTCCTATACCTTGGAAGGCTTGGCCTCCTCAGAAAACTTAAAATAAACCTTCTCAAGGTTTGAGAGGGTATGCTTATGGAGCCCAACCTCCTCAACAATATTATCCTCAACCATATCAGTCCTATCCTCAACAACCATATCATTCATTTTCTCAACAATATTTTCCAGACCAACAATTTGAACAACCTCAACAATCAAATCCATCTTTACTTGCACCACGATTAACCCAACCTCAACAGCTTCAGCTACCATCTAACCAACCACCACCCATACCAAATCAATTACTAGCCTAGCTAGTGGAAAATATGAGTAATAAATCAATATATAATTCAAAGGAAGGAACTTCATTTCCTACATATTCAATCCTTTCTGTTCAAAATTTTCATTTAAGGTCTGGAAAAATTCTACAAAAAGACTCCCCCATCATTATAGAAGAATAAATAGAAGAAAAAGGGAGTCCTAAAAAAACAAAAAATGAGCATATAATAAAAGAGAATCAAACTAAAAATGGTAAAGAAATAATGACTCAAACACCTCCTTTTTTTGAAATATTTGTTGAGAAAAAACCTTTTATTTCTCGTCCTGAATTTGGTATCTTAGATGATTTAAATAATGCTTATGTAAAAATTCCTTTATTGCAAGAAATAAAATATATACCAATCTATACAAAGGAAATTAAGGAATTATGCATAAATAAAACAACAAAAAGAAAAAAGATCTGCCAACAATCCATGTGATTTGGAAGCTAGCTAGCCTCATGTCAATAAGTAGTACCATTGAAAAATATGTTGATCTTGGAATTCCAATGGTGACAATTTACATTAAGATTTTTTCAATTTCTAAAACTTTAATTGACTTGGGGGCTGCTATTAATGTGATGATGACAAAAATGATGAAATATCTCAATTTTCCAAACATTTGACCAACCACTAAAATTTTAGAACTAGCTGATAGATCTAAAGTAGTGTCAGAAGGTGTACTTGAAGATATCATAGTTTATTTAGACTCTTGGGAATATCCAATAGAATTTTTAGTTCTACAACCAAAGAAAAATCTAGGAGGGCACCCATTAATTCTTTGTAGACCTTGGTTAGCCATAACTGATGCCTTCATTGGTTATAGATCAGGAAGTATGATTATCTCACATGAGAATGAAAGAAAGCACATAACACTTTATGTACCTGCTCAATCTCCTTCTTTAGTATCATGGCCTAGTGAAATAGAACAAGAAAAAGAATAAATTCAATATATTCTTAGCATTGATCAATCTTTTGATTTCAAAGAAGAAGATAACGAGGATTTAATTATTTCTTCATTTCAGAACTAGATATTTTAGAGCAATTAATAACTATGCAATACCATGCTGCAAGTCAAATTATAGAACACAATTTTCAAGAAAATTTCCAAATAATTCTTTGCAAACATCATTTGATGTTATTTTTCCTGTAAATTCAATTACACATTCACAAAGCAAAACAATTGAACTTAGTCAGAAAAATATCTTAACATTGGAAACAATTTGCAAGCAACAAAAGAAAAGCAACTAGTTGAATTATCAAGGAAATATTCAAAATAATTTGCTTGGAATTACAATGATATGTAGGGAAATAATCGTGAAACATGTATCCATCATATTTACATAAACGCCATCCTTAAAACGATAAGGCAACCATAACTAAGAATGAACCCAATGATAAAAGAGATAGTCAAGGAAGAATTGCAGAAATTATTACATGTAGGATTTATCTACCCTATCTCAGATAGCCAACGGGTTTCTCCTTTAGTAGTGGTTCCAAAGAAAAATGGAAAGTGGAGAGTCTATGTATATTATATGGAATTAAACAAAGAAAAAATTAAAAATCATTTTTCCTTACCATTCATTGATCAAGTCCTAGATTCACTAGCTAGGAAAAAGTTTTTCTCCTTTTTAGATGGATTTAGTGGCTATAATCAAATCAAAATAGAATTAGAAGATCAAGAAAAGAATACTTTTACATGTCCTTGGGGTACATATACTTACAATGTGTCAAATTTGGAATATGTAATGCACCAGCTAATTTTCAAAGCGCAATTTTGGCCATCTTTGCTAATTTAATACATGAATGTGTAGGAATTTATATGGATGATTTCACTGTGTATGGAAATAATTTTGATGATTGTTTGAAAAACTTGGAAAATTTTCTACAAATATGCATTGAAAAAAATTTATATACCAGTAATGAAAAGTGTTTTATGATGCTAACTGAAAGGATAAGGTTGGTACATCATATTTATTCTTCAGGAATAAATTTAGATCCAACAAAAATTCAAATCATTTTAAATTTGTTATCACCAAAAAATAAAAAATAGGTAAGAAATTTTCTAGGATATGCAGGCTATTATCAAAGATTTATTGAAAATTTTAGTAAAATGGTCTTGCCCTTATTTATACTACTTAGAAAGGACATAAAGTTTCAATGGACTACTGATTGTGAATATGCATTTGAAAAACTCAAACAAGTATTATCCATAACACCAATTCTTAGAGGACCAAATTGGTTATTACCATTTCACATATCTATATATGCATCAGATACAATAGTAGGGGCATCTTTAGGCTAAAAAGATAATAAATTGAACTATGCTATCTATTTCATTAGCAAAAAATAAACTCCATTTGAGTTAAATTACATAGTTACTGAAAAAGAGATGATAGTTGTAGTACATGCAGTAAATAAATTCCAACATTACATAACAGGATATGAAGTGGTCATTCATACTGATCATTCAACCATTAAGTATCTAATGAATAAACCAATTACTAATGACATGATTACTAGATGGTTTTTATTAATGTAGGAATTTAACATTATTGTATTGGATCGACCATGAAAAGAGAATTGAGTGGAAAAATTCCTTATAAGATGTCATCCTCCTGGTGAGATTGTTTCAGTTTCTGATAAATTTACAAATGAACACTTATTTTCTATAGCAGTAAAAAATCCAAGGTTTGTTGGCATAGCTAATTATTTATCATCTGAAAAACTTCCTTCTCATTTCACAAATAAACAAAAAAATAAAATAATAAAATATAGTGCTAGATATATTTGGGTTAAAGGTGACCTTTTATTTAGTGGGCCTGATCTGTTAATTAGAAAATGTGTAAGAGAAGATGAAATTTTAGATATTTAAAGGCATGTCATGATGAACCGTGTGGTGGTCATTTTGCAGACAAAAGGACATGATACAAAGTATCTAATTGAGGGTATTATTGACCATACATATTCAAATATTCAAAGACTTATGTCAAGAAATATGATAGATTCCAAGGATAGGCATTGATCTGAAGGGAGTGTATTATTTTGTTGTGCTAAGTGTCCAATCAGTAAGATAAAACATGTATAATTTGTCTTCATATGTTTGCTTAAGGAATGAGTGACTTATCCATGAAACATATATGAATTAGTGAACCTTAAGCATTTAAATACGCCTTAAAAACACTAAACAATAGTGCATAATAGAGAAAAAAATTCACACATAAGTTTTACACAGTAGGCATGATGAAGCAGTTCACCCCTCCTGGGCTACATCTGCTGGTCTAGCTCCCAATGGCATGTCCCTTTTTGTAATTATGCTTAAAATTGTAAATTACATATGTTTTAAGACCTCTAATGGCTATTTTATATGCACTAATGGCTCCGGAATGCTCAAATTAGTCTAGGTAGACTCTTGTTTCACCAAAATTGGTCAAAAATTGACCTCCCAATGCATTTTTCCTAATCACAGCTAGAACAACTCCACTAAATGTGGAGACTGGTAGTAAAATACAGATAATTTAATAGTTAACCCTAAATTTGGGGGTGCGCTCCAAAACTGTCGGGCGGTTAAGTCTGGCATTAACGGTGAATGGCGAGGTGGTCACATGCTACCCCTGCCATAACTTCTGCTTACGGTTTACATTCTCGTCACATATGTTGGAACCGAGAGTATGGTTCCATAACTTTAAACCATCACCTTGAATTTTTACCCCGCCATGTGATCGTTCTTCACACCAGAAGTTAGACAACCTGTTGGAACCTAAAGTGGCGATGTTCCAAACTTTTAAAACCGTTGCATTTGACTTACCTCCGCATGTGTACAGGTTTGACCACTCACCGATGGTTTAGATTTGATGCTATGGTTTAACAAAGAGCCACGATTTTGGCGCTCGGTCATGTAAGAGGGGGGATGGCTTCCCCAAGCCCTCAATGCAAAAAGTTTAACTCCATAAAACCAAGCGACAATCGATATATGTTAAGTATCATTGCGTAGGTGGATTGGTAGCACGCGAGCTTGGCAGGTGGAAGGTTGGGTGGTTGACTCCCCCAGACTCCATATAATTTTACACCACCGTTGTGAGGACATGTGGTGGCCTGCAGGCTTGCCACTTGTCACTCAATCATTCGCCCATCTATAAACACATCCAACGACCAAGATCAAATTCTATACCCTCAACATCTAATGGCCCACAAAGTGCCATGTGGTGCCACCACATTGGCTCAAAATAAAATGGAATATTCCAAAAATATTCCACTGATTATACCTACAAGCTGACTGGGCATCCAATCACCAAAATTTTTATGTTTGGGAAAACCAACATAACGTGATATCTTCCTCATATGACATCGGTTTTTCGAACCATTCACGGCGCCAGAATCATAACGACGAGACCTTTCTAGTCGCTTAGGTTCGGACCTGTTTCGAGCAATTTCATTTTGAGCATATGACTTGATCTCCTGATCACACCTCCCCACTGGGAAGCTTTTGGACCCCAAAATTTCTCTGGACTACTGAACATGAATATGAGGGGACTGTGTCCCCACTCTTCCAATCTTAATCCGCTGAAATTTCCTAATTTCATTAATTGGAGCTTTTCATGAAACGATAATTTTTTCCTTAATTCCATTGACCAACCATTCATGTTTTTGACATTTTCATGCTGCACATTTACTGAACTTGTTGAAAAACAACTTTAATTTGTAGTAAACATCCTGTTTCTACATTGGTCTATAATCAAATGAAATTTAAAATTACTCTCACCTTGCATCCTGTCCTTACGGAAATTTTTTGCTGAATTAGCCTTGAACTTGTGTCGATTCCTAACCAAGTTTCTTTGCCATTGTACCATGCCTTTCTGAAACCAACAATGATCATTTCTAAATCTTGTGCCTTATTTGTCAAGTTTCTTTACCCTCTCTTGGACCTTTGCAATTTCTTGCACCAACTCTTTGTTTTCAGCACCGTTCGACACTAATGTCGACTGCTGCAATTGTTTGTCATCTTATTTCAAAGACAACCTACTTTCAAACTGAAAAAACTCATTATATACATCAGTATTTGCATGAAAAGGATTATGTAAAACTTATCTTTGTTTAATCATCATCAATGTCAAGTTTTGACTTGCATTGACGAGCCTCTTCATCTGCCTTGCATTAACTAAATAAGTGTCTAGTTTTTATGCGATGAGTTCTCACAATGTACTCCTTTCCATTTTTGAATAAATGGTATTTGTTCTCATGGCGATGAAAGATTTCTTTCCTGTCATACAAGTAAGGACTGCCCAGCACCATACCTATTATATCAAGTGGAACAACATCTAATTCAACTGTGTCAATGAAATTTGCAGTTATTGAAAAGCACAACATGCACTTATTTGAAACCTGTAAATTTGCATCCTTACAAATCTAACCAAGTGGATATGGTTTTGGATGTGGAATGGTCTCAAGAATAAGTTTCTTGACCAAGTCTTCAGAGAGTAAATTTTCTTGTGACCCACTTTCAAACAATGTGTCAACCTTGGTATGTTTGGAAATGACCCTCACATGAAACAGTTCAATTCTCTTTTCTTCACTTGGAGCTTCTATGTGACAGTTAGAAATACTAGAACTAGGTTTATTTACATATCTTTCCCCTTTATGTTATTTATTCCCATAGCTATGATTTTTGTTTCATCTCCTGAATCTGACCCTAGGTCTTGTTTAGCTATTGCAACAATTTTTCCTTTCTCCTTGGCTTTCTCTTTGGCCTTTAAAATTTCCGGTTTCAACTCTAGATGAAGTTTCCAACAATGGTCCTTATCATGGCTAGTTTTAGAACAATGTTTGAAAAATAATTTTCCCTTCCCTTTTCTAGTATTTTCATTTATCTTTTTCTTCCATTTTCCTTTAAACTCATTTTCCTTATTCCCATCTAAGTTTTGTTTTCCCCTTGCCTCTAAATGTGTGGTTTGAACACAAACATCATCTAGGCTTGTAGGGTTAAACATGAGGATTGTATGTCTTAGGTAGGTATGTAAGCCTCCTATATACTTGAGAAAAGTGTCTTGGCTATGCAAATCCACTCCTACTAAAAGAGTTCTTCTTCTAAATTCTTGAGTATACACTTGTACATTTTGTATTTTCAATTGTTTAAAATTTTTCCAGTCCATTATGGATTTTTGCATGTGATATAATGGATAAAACTGTTGTTTTATTGCAAAAATGAAATCAGTCCATGATAAAATAATATTACCATATTTCTTGATCTCCTCCTTTTTCTTGGCTTCCCACCAAACAAGTGCTGCACCTTCATTTCTCAATGAAACTAGTTAAATTTTTGTGTCATCATCATGAAATTTTTGAATTCTCAAATAGACCTCTAATTGCCTAATCCAATTATCTAGATTTTCTGCATTAAATTCACCATCAAACATTGGAAATTCAAACTTAACATAAAGTTTTAGAAAAGGAATTTTACCCATGTTCTTTGACTTTTATGGCTGATGTACTGAAGATGATGTAGAGGATGATGAAGATGAAGATGAGGGTGATGATGGCGAATTTCCACTGTCTCCATTTCCTCCATTGCCCTTCTTTGATATGTTTTCATCATTATGGCCTCCTGATGATCCTTGTCCTTCCTTGTAAAGTTTGGAACTTTCCTCTTTTAGTTTATCATTCCTTTCTTGATAAAGGAATCTCACCATTTCAGTTAAGTCAAGAAATGATTTTGTTTACACTCTTTCTTCCTCTTTGGGATCCATCTCTTCATGGATTTATCCTTCTCTTGGAAGCATGCTTGATGCTACTTCTGCTTATTTTGGAGGTGGGCTTGGTGGTGGAGAATGTGGCAATCTTGCCCTCCTTTGCTGTGGCTCACTTTGAGAACCTCTTGCTTCCACCAATTTTCCTTCTCCTCTCTTAAGCTTAAGCCTAGTAAGCATGAAAACCCTTCCAAATAGTTAACAAATCCTTGCACATAAAAACACCAGAGATAAAACTCTAGCTCTGATACCAACTTGATCTGAAAGGAGTGTATTAGTTTTGTTGTGCTAAGTGTCCAATCAGTGAGATAAAACATGTACAATTTGTCTTCATATGTTTTCTTAAGGAATGAGTGATTTATCCATGAAACATAGATGAATTAGTGAAATTTAAGCATGTAAATAAGCCTTAGAAACATTGAAAAATAGTGCATAATAGAGAAAAAAATTCACACATAAGTTATACACAGTAGGCATGATGAAGTAGTTCACCCCTCTTGGGCTACATCTGCTGGTCCAGCTCCCAATGACATGTCCCTCTTCACCAGTATGTTGAAAATTGTAAATTACATATGCTTTTAGGGCTCAAATGGCTATTTTCTATGCCCCAATAGCTCCAGAATGCTCAAATTAGTCCAGGTAGACTTTTGTTTCACCAAAATTGGTCGAAAATTGAACTCCCAATGCATTTTTCCAAATGACAACTAGAAAAGCTCCACTAAATGTGGAGACTAGAAATTAACTGTAGATAATTTAATATTTAACCCCAAATTTGGGGGTGCGATCCAAAAATGTCGGGCGATTAAGTCTGGCGTTAACGGTGAATGGCGCGGTGGTCACATGCCACCCCCGCAGATACTTCCGCTTACGGTTTACATTCCCGCCGCATACGATGGAACCGAGAGTATGGTTGCATAACATTAAATCATCACCTTAAATTTTTACCCCACCATGTGATCGTTCTTCACATCGGAAGTTAGACAACCCGTTGGAACCTGGAGTGGTGATGTTCCAAACTTTTAAAACCCTCGCATTTAACTTACCTCCGCATGTGAACAGGTTTGACCACTCATCGATGGTTTAGCTTTGATGCTGTAGTTTAACAAAGAGCCACGGTTGTAGCGCTCGGTCACGTAAGAGGGGGGGCTGGCCTCGCCAAGCCCTTAACACAAAAACTTTAACTCCATAAAACCAAGCGACAACTGATATATGTTAAGTATCATTGTGAAGGTGGATTGGTAGCACGGAGGCTTGGTGGGTAGAAGGTCGGGTGGTAAACTCCCTCGGACTCCATATAATTTTACACCATTGTTGTGAGGACACATGGCGGTCTGTGGGCTTGCCACATGTCACTCAATCATTCGCCCATCTATAAACACATCCAACGGCCAAGATCAACTTTCGTAACCTCAACACACAACAACCTATAAAGTGCCACACGATGCCACCACATTGGCTCAGAAGAAAATGAAATATTCCCATAATATTTTGCTGAATGTACTTGCAAGCTGACTGGGCATCTAGTCACCAAAATTTTGTTGTTTAAGAAAATGAATAGAATGCGATATCTTCCTCATATGACATCAGTTTTTAAAACCATTCGTGGTGTCGGATTCACAACGACGAGACCTTTCTAGTCGCTTAGGTTTGGACTTGTTTCAAGCACTTTCATTTTTGAGCATATGACTTGATCTCCTGATTAGGCATACCTGTACATTCTGATGAAATGCCTTTAAAGACGCAAGTACATGTAGATCCATTTGAAAAATGGTCTCTTGAATTTTTGGGTCCTATTAATCCACCATTTAATGGGAAAAATTAAGTCTTAGTATGTACTGATTATGTAACCAAAAGGGGGGAGGAAAAAGCAATGACAAAGGTAATAAAAAATGCAATAGTATATTTTCCCTTTGAAGATATATTTGTATATTTGGAGTACCAAGACAAATTTCCATAAACCAAGGAGCACAATTCACTTCAAATCTTGTCAGAGACCTTACAAATAAGTATAAAATCAAGAACAAAAAATCAACTAAATATCACCCATAGGCAAATGGAAAAGTGGAATCAACAAAAAAAGTTCTTGAAAATGTCATGACAAAGACAATAAATATGCACAAGAAGGGCTAGTCAAAAAATTTGAATGAAGCATTATGGGCCTACAGAATAGCATGGAAGACCACTACTATATTCAACCCTTATCAATTTGTCTATGGAAAAGAAGTTATTTTACCAATTGAATTTCAAATCAACACATATATATTTGCAGCTGAACTTGGATTGGACCTATCAGAGGCACAACAACAAAGGATCATGCAACTAAGTGAATTGGATAAAATCAGAAAAGAAGCTATGGAACATACATCATTGGTACATCAACAAAGAAAAAAATGTCATGAAAGATTCATTAAAAAAGAATTTTAACATATAGGGGGCAAAGCACTTCTATTTGATTCAAATTACAAGTACTTCAAAGAAAAATTCACCACTCATTGGTTAGGGCCTTATGAATTTGAAGAAGTCTATGATAACGGATCAGTGAAAATTAAGACTATAGATGAAGCAACAACGTTATTTATAGTCAATGGAAACATATAAAAAAATTACAAAAAGCCTGTGAATAAAGAAGATTTCCTCAGGAAAATATCAACAGAAGAAGACTTGGAAGTCTTGGAAAAGAAAAATAATCTGCTTTCCTAACTTTCAAAATAAAAAAAGAAGAAAAAGGTCAAAAATAATAAAGAGGTTTGGTTGTGAAAATCCAGATTTATAGCACAGTACAAACCTAAATTCATATTGGAAAAACAAGTTATTTGGCTAATATGAATTCTAAAAAAAAATGTTTTAAATTCATTTCATTGTTTCAGATTTTTCAAACTTCATGCTGGCACTAAGCTAGGGTATTCTATTTTCTGCAAAATAAATTCTCCAATTTCTAGACTTGAGGACAAGTCTCAGAATAAGCAAGGTGGGAGAAAGAGGAAAACAAGTGCATTTGTTTTTTCCTTGTTAGAATCAATAATATTAGCAACTCAACATGGAAGTAACTCAAAATGCAATATTTTTTCACTTCAAAGATATATGTGATAACTTTAGTTAACGGTTATAGAAGGGACCTGAACATGAGGAAATTTTACATCACAAAGGGATCTAAACATGAGGAAAGTTTACATCACAAAGGGACCTGAATATGAGACAAGCTTAATTCACAAAGGGACCTAAATCTCAACATGAAAATCTATCAGAAGGGATCTGTATACAAATAAAAACCAATCACAAGAGCTATTAGAAAGATCAGTTCATCTCAAATCAAATAAATGAGCTATTGGAAAGTCACTTATTTTCAACCATCAACCAAGGAAAGTAATGGAAATATCGTAAGTAAAAAAAAATATTTTAATTTTTTTTGATTTTGAAAGAAATTCTTGTAATTAGGAGACTAATCAAGACCTTTGTGCATAAGAGTGTAAACCCTTAATCCCCTGCACATACATAAACCTTTTCCTTTATTATACATAAACCTTTTACCCTACCATATTTTCAAGTCAGAGCCTCATTGCCTACAATAAAAAATTCAACATGATTATAAAGGGACAAGTATTTTATGCAAAAAGTCACATAAAAAACATGGGTTAGTATGACAGATATTGAAGCATATTTGTGTTTGAAAGAAAAGGGATAATTAATGCTATGGAAAAACTATGGAAGCAAGATGCATTTAAATGGTTTTAAAATAAAAAAGTTCTTACGGTCTTGAAATAACCTCAGAGATGGTAATTTCAAATACATTTCAAAGATAATCATCAAGAGAAACATATGGAGAATGTAACTGATGATTATCTTGCATCATGAGGAAAAAATAATGATAATCGTACTTGTGAAAAAAAGAAGGAAAAAAAAGAGAAGAGAAACGTACAATTACCTTGAGAAGATAAGAAAAGTACAGGGAAATAAGAATGATCATTTTGAAATTACCTTGATATGGTCACTATAATCATCAAATAAGAAAAGAGGAATGCAATCTTGATTATGGATCATAAGTTTTTAAAACCATGAAAATGACATGAATACGGCTCATTCACTACCAATAAGTGATATGAATAAGAATCATTCTCTGCAGTCCACATGTATAACCATAGAAGAAAATCATAATATCCTGTACATGCAATAAGGTAAGATCATAAGGGTGTAATCAATAAACGATGTGAAGGAAATAAGTCAGAATTCAAAGAAGACTAAAGGAGTGATAAAGGGAAGGCCGCATTTTTGAAGCATGATGAAACCATTCAATGGGCTAAAGTAAAAATGCAGCTACACGTAATGACATTCAGAATTTAAGAGATAGACATAATGTTCAACACTCAAAAAAATAAGCGCAGTCCAATGTTCAAGACTCAGTCAAAACGCTCAACAAATTCAAAAAAATTAGACATCGAAGGCTCAGTATCATAGAAATTCGTGCTCAAAGACGACTAAGACGAACGATAAGAAATGTAGAAGCTCTGAAATCTAAGTCGATTTTATATCCATTCAAAATAGGAAAGCAATTAAATTGTTTAGCTATGAAAATTTTAGGGTATCAAAGATTACATAATAGATCTTGGAAATTCAAATTGATAAGTTGATTTATTAAAGAAGAAATTTCTAAAATTTTGAGGCATCTAAGAGTCTGAGTTGAGTTAGGACTAGATAACGGGTCAACCAGTTGAATTTGAATTAGATGGCAATATAAATAATTTCAAACTCCAGTTTACATGAGCCATGTAATTTCCAAACATAGATGTGTTAAATGGATGAAGGTCATGACTGTTAGAAGACTATAAAAATCCCATGTTCAAAGGAATTAAACAAATTCCAAGTCCATAACTTCCAAAATACTTTTGAAAGGTGTCAACATAGAATTTCATCATTATTAGAAGACTGCTTGAAGCTTAAACACAAAGGTTTCACAACTGTATAAAAAATCTTATAAGCGTATTAAACATAGAATAATGTCACTATCATAAGACGAAAGTTAGGAGCCATTCAGAGGGTATCAAAACACAATTTTTTTTGTGGATAGACAGGGTAGAAAAACACATAATTTGTCACTCCATTTCTGAATTTTTCTTGAAGGAAATAAAATTGTAGAATCCGTGATTTGGCCTCTAAAAAACTCAGATTCTAGGTAAGCAACATTTCCATGTTCTTTAATTTTTTTTTTCTTTGAGGATAAGCTAAATATTTTTTTTTCTCTTTGATGTTCACACCACAGGATACAAATTCTATGTTATTTAGACACAGATTGCAAGAAATTTTTCCCTCTTAACAGAGTCCTTATTTTCCCATGAAGTTATTCACCGTTGAAGGGTATTTGAAATGGTACAAAGAGAAAAAAGAGAAGAAATAGAGCCACAAAAACTTCCAAATGGAACGCATAATAGAACCCAAAGGATTTCAAATTGAGAAATGGAACAAAGAGACAATAGAGAAACTTTACCAAGTAGGTTTACTAAATTTTCTCAGGAAATTTGATGGTTATAATGTTAAGGTATAAAATATGCTTGTATCAAATTATGGTA
>JAXQQM020088210.1:0-227859 GCA_034641835.2 Pinus albicaulis | reverse complement strand
GAAAGGCGAAAAAAGTTTTGGGAGGGTTTTCTGGATGACATATTGACATAAGGAAATCAGTTTCTAGAAAACTCAGCTGAAGATATAGTCATCACTAACATGTAAAAAAAAAAAATACTGATGGCTAACAGGCTCCATCCTCCTGTGAAATATGTCCCATTCAAAATCAAGAGATGATTCCAAAGAGGGAGTACCTACAAGAACCACATTAGAATGAAGAATAGAATGGATCACAATGATGTCATTGAGATTCTAGCTCCTCTCATTGTGGTTCTATGCACCACTCATGAAGTGATAGTATTCAAGGTAGTTGAGCATGAAGAGCATGTTGTCATTACTCTAGAACATAGTGCATTGCATAATGTTATAATGTTTGTAGTTCAATTTTTTTTTTTGACAGTGCACCAATTGAGGATACCTCTAAATATGGATACATTCCATCCATTCTACCCCAAACTATGTGTAGAAATTATATACAAGATGCATGCATATATCCAGATTCTCCTGATCTAAAAATATTTAACTTCTTGCTAAATACAGAATCCTTCCACTGTTAATATTTTGCGTAAATTAAACATTCAATTGTAAACACATGAAGCAATAAAAACAATCGCACATAACACAGTTGTTTAACGGGAAAGCCTGAAGCTGAAAACCCCAACTATCATATATTATGTATCATGGATATCATGTAACAATCGCATACAAAGCTTAGTACATCAAGCTCCCAGTACGATCAATCTTCACACACTAATCAAAAGAAATCTGCAAATCCATGCACCAATTTCTTGCCTCCTGCTAGCCTGCCTCCACTATTCAATCCCTACTGAAGAATAGCTCTGAATGAATTCGAATTACCATTGACTTTACTGCGCAATCCTCATTGGAAACTCCAATGTGTGTGTGGTGCAATCAATGCATCACTATAGTCACAACGGAAATTCCATATTGCCCTTTCACCTATCTCTCCACTGGGTCTCCACTGGAACTAACATGCATTGTAGTTAACTGTTGTATTGTTCAGTTGATTAATGAGTTATTATTTGTGAATTAATTAACAAATTGATTCACTCCACTCTCACTAGTGTATCATTCAGTTAGACTAGATACAACTAGCTCAACTGAGTTTAACTCCATTAACTGAGTTAAACTGAATAACAACTCCATGAACTACTCTTCCAACTCTGTCATAACTTTGCCACTTCAGTTCTAACTGAGTCCTCCATGCATGAACCACCAATAAACCCTAGGAATTGTGTAATTCCTTCAGCCCACTGATTTTCCAAATATGTGCACTGAAATTAAGTGCTCCAAGAGAATAAGTTGTTGTTTATTGTCGAATTATTATTAAGAGCTAATAATAATCGACACTTCTATTTTTAGATCCACGATCTATAAATAGACTTCACCCAATATTCTAAAAATAGAATTTCATCTATTTTTCCAACTTGACCAACCATCCACAAATAGCATCTTGCAACTTCTGAAATATGATAACCATGTCTAAAAATAGACATAGTCTAAAAATAGACTTGCGCCAAAAATAGCATGTAGGCCCACTTAGTGAAGGCGACTATTTTCACTAAGCTCATCATCTTGTTGAATCTCAACACTCCCTCTCAACAAGATATGGATTATCTTTCACCCTGATCCTACCTCTATGGTATTCGAATTTGCTCCTGGTGAGCACCTTCGTCAGAATATCTACATCCTGATCTTCCGTAGGAATGTACTGAAGCAACATGATCTTCCACTGCACACAATCTCTAATATGATGATACCGAATATCAATATGTTTATATCTATCATGAAACACATGATTAATCAAGAGTTTAATGCAACTTTGATTATCATAATGTATCACTGTAGGATCTAAATGTGAACCGAACAAACCAACCAGGATCTTCCTCATCCAGATAGCCTCACATGCAGCTTGACTTGCTGCCATGTATTCTGCTTCCGCTGAACTGAATGCCACAGTTCTTTGTTTCCTAATGTACCAAGAAGCTGTCGTAGATCCGATACTAAAAATCCCTCCTGATGTGCTCTTTCTGTTTGTTTGGATGCCTACCCAATCTGCATCCGTGAAGCCATGAAACTTCACCTCATTTGTCTATTTGTACCATAAACCATATTCAGATGTGCCCCTGAGATATCTTAGGACATGCTTGCCTGCCTTCCAAAAGAGCTTGGTAGGCTTAACCATCGCTTGCGAAATCTGGTTCACTGCATAGCATATGTCCGATCTTGTATTAACTAAATACATGATCGAACCCACCAACTATCGATAAACAGTGGCATCCACTACCTCTGCTGATGTAGCATCCTCTTTCCTCCAATTTCCTGGAAGAGGAGTGTCAATAAGCTTGCAGCCTTGCATGTGAAACTTCTCCAATATCTCCTGGGCATACTTGCCTTGAGACACAACCAGTTCACCTTCTTGCTGCCATATTTCCAATCCAAGGAAATAATGAAGGAGGCCCAAATCCTTCATCTCAAACTCCTTTGCAAGATCTACCTTGCATGAGTGTAGAAACTGCTCATCACCCATTAGTATTAAATCATCAACATAAAGAACAATGATTAAAAGCTTACCCTCCACCACAATTTGGTATAGGTTTGAATCCGCCTCACTCTTGGTGAAGCCAAGTCCAGTGAAATAGTTGTCGATCCGTGTGTACCAAGCACGTGGTGCTTGCTTCAACCCATACATCGCTCTTTTGAGCCTACACACATGCGACTCACTGCTGAATATCTCAAATCCTTCAGGTTGCTTAATTTACACCTCTTCCTCAATGATCCCATTAAGGAACGCAGTCGTCACATCCATCTGATGAATGTGCCAACCCATCTGCGCTGAGAGAGCAAGGATGGTCCTTATGGAAGACTACCGCGCGACAGGTGCAAAGGTTTCTTCATAATCAATCCCCTCAATCTATGAGAAGCCTCGGGCAACAAATATTGCCTTATACTTCTCGATGCTCCCATCAGTAGCTTGCTTTACCTTGTAGATCCATCTTGATCCTACAACTGATTTTTCCACCAGCCTTTGAACAATCTCCCAAGCACTGTTTCTGACAATGGAGTCATACTTCTCCACTATGGCATCTACCCATGTGGGCTCTTGCATTGCTTCTTCAAAAGAAGATGGCTCTGTCATGATACACTTGCTCATAAGAGCCATGTATCTAGTAAATCAGTTACGTGACTGTCTCTGTCTGCGTTGTGATGTAGGGACTCCTACATTTTGTGCCGCATCAAGCTTCAGTCTCTCAACTTCTGTGGTCCACTTTCTGCCTTGTCTGATGTTTGGTTCTGCATGAGTGGACTCCTCCACTTCATGAATCTCCTCCTGTGGCTGATCCACATCTAGAGGCTCATCTTTGGGAACAAGAAGTTCCTCCTCTGCATGCAAGTATAGCTCCCTCTCAAGCGACAACTTCATGGCTTTCACCTCATTGAATTTTATATCCTATCGCACCACAGTCATCCAACTGTCTGGAAAATACACACGATAATTATGGGGTGTTTCTGTGTACCCCACAAATATCCCAACTTCTGCAGTTGGCTCCAACTTCTTCCTGGTGTCCTTTGTCACATGAATGTAAACAGATTAGCCATAAATCTTCAAATGAGAAATATCAGGCTTCTTACCAGCAAAAGCTTCTTCAGGTGTACTCATGCCAAGTACTCTATGAGGACAACGGTTTTGCACATAAATTGCAGTGTTGCATGCTTCTGCCCATAAGTGCATCAGTAGGCCCTAGTCATGCAGCATCGCTTGTGCAGCACCCACGATCGTTCTGTTCTTTCTCTCTGCGACCCCATTCTGCTGTGGGTTATGAGGCGCTATGAGTTCTCTTCAAATTCCTTCTTGCTACAGAAGTATTTGAATTCGCCCGAGATGTATTCACAACCATTATCACTCTGTAGAGCTTTCACTTGCTTCCCTGACTCCTTCTCCACCAATGCTTTAAACTCACAGAACTTTGAGAATGTTTCGCTCTTCTTCTGCATGAATAAGATCCATCATCTACGAGAATAGTCATCAACAAATATAACATAATACCTGTGTTTTGCTGTTGAAGCAACCGAGAAAGGTCCACACACATGTGTGTGAATTCTCTCCAGGATCACCGAGGCACGGTTCTCCTTCTCATGAAAGGTGGTCTTCACAAACTTACCCATAGTACATCCCTTGCACTGATCTGACTGCACAAGAGTACCCTTGGGAAGTCCAGTAGAAATCTGCTACAAAATCTTCAAAGCGCCATGGTGAAGATGGCCCAATCTCCTGTGCCATAATTCACCCTCATCCCGGCTCACCACTTCTTCTGCTTTGCCCACCATTGCAACACAACCATCTACCTCCAGCTTGTAGAGATTCTTAACTTGAATCCCTATTTTATTTGTTTGACCTGTTGTTTTAGGTCAAAGGAAGACTTTTCCCTCACTGAAAACAACATCATAACCTTTGTCTTCCAACATTGCGACCGAGACCAAGTTCTTCTTCAGACCTGGAACATGCATAACATCCTTCAACAATAATGGATTACTGGACTCCCTCTCAAAGGTAATGGTACCAATGCCGGTCGCACTGTATCAACCATCGTTGCCCATCTCTATATGCATTTGAAGGTCCTTCAACTCCAAGTCACTAAATAACTCCTTGTCTCCCATCATATGGAAAGATGCACCACTATCAAGATACCACACCGATCCCATAGACCTTGAAACCAAACATGCGATCAAAGAGAAATCAAGTTCAAATTGTGAGGCTAAGGCCTCTCCAGCTGCAACTCTAGCAACCTTCTTGTTCTTCTTCTTCTGTGGGCAGTTAGTGGCGAAATTCCCATGTTCGTGACGGTGAAAACACTTCACCTTGGACAAATCCTGCTTCTTGCCTTTAGCGTCAGATTTTGAAGGAAATTTCTTCCCCTTCCCTTTCCTTGCTTTGGCAGCCAAAGCGAAATTATCTTCATCTTCATTATTTGATGAAGAGCCATCCCTGGTACCTCGCCTTATCTCCTCCTGCACAAGATCTGACCAAATTCGCTGCCATCCCGACAGTTTCTCCCATCCATTGATAGAGTCTTCGTAGCTATGCCAACTCTTCGAAAGCCAAAGGAGAGCCAAACTCACCAAGTCTTCATCATCAACAATAATCCCCACACTTCCCAGTTCATCCCTACAGTGGACAAACTTTGTGAGATATTTTGGAATACTGTCGCCCTTCTCCATTTTTATTTTTCTGAGCTTGTCTTTCAGCGCCAACTTCCTCTAGTCGCTGCTGCTTTGGAAAAAATATGTCAAAGCCTTCCACATTAAGAATGGAGTGTCTTTCCAGTGAAGGATGGACACAATATGGTCCTTCACACCTTCCAACAGAATTCTTCTTGTCTTTGCTATCTTCTTTTGCCATGCATCAAGTAATGCAGCATCGCTAGATCCTGGCTTAGGAACATCGCTATCGATGAACTCCTTCAGTCCATTATCCTCCAGCACCACATCCATCCTATCTTTCCAGGCTATGTAATTCGAGCTCTCATTAAGGGCATACTCCAATCGTAACCCATTGAAAGACATTTCAATGTATACTCAACTTCTGCACCAAGAATTTTCTGTAGCAAATTCGAATTGTCCACCAGTACAAACTCAAAAATTCTTCACAATTGCAATCTTCAAGAATTAACACTGCTCTGATACCATGTAGAAATTATATACAAGATGCATGCATATATCCAAATTCTCCTGATCTAACAATATTTAACTTCTTGCTAAATACATAATCCTTCCACTGTTAATCTTTTGCAGAAATTAAACATTCAATTGCAAACACATGAAGCAATAAAAACAATCGCACATAACACAGTTTTTTAACGGGAAAGCTTGAAGATGTAAACCCCAACTATCACATATTATGTATCATGGAGATCATGTAAAAATCTCATACAAAGCTTAGTACATCAAGCTCTTAGTGCAATCAATCGTCACAGACTAATCAGAAGAAATCTGCAAATCCATGCATCGATTTCTTGCCACCTGCTAGCCTGCCTCCACTGTGCAATCCCTGCTGAAGAATAGCTCTGAATGAATTCGAATTACCCTTTCCTTGACTGCGCAATCCTCATTGGCAACTCCAATGTGTGTGTGGTGCAATCAATGCATCACTATAGTCACAACGGATAGTCCATCTTGCCCTTTCACCTATCTCTCCACTGGGTCTCCACTGAAACTAACATGCACTGTATTTAACTGCTGTACTTTTCAGTTGATTAATGAGTTATTATCTGTGAATTAATTCACTCCACTCTCACTAGTGTATCATTCAGTTAGACTAGATACAACTAGCTCAACTAAGTTTAACTCCATTAACTGAGTTAAGCTGAATAACAACTCCATGAACTACTCTTCCAACTCTGTCATAACTTTGCCACTTCAACTCTAACTGAGTCCTCCAATTCCTCCATGCATGAAACACCAGTAAACCCTAGGAATTGCGTAATTCCTTCAGCCCACTGATTTTCCAAATCTGTGCACTGAAATTAAGTGCTCCAAGAGAATAAGTTGTTGTTTATTGTCGGATTATTATTAAGAGCTAATAATAATCGACACTTCTATTTTTATATCGACGATCTACAAATAGACTTCACCCAATATTCTAAAAATAAAATTTCATCTATTTTTCCAACTTGAACAACCATCCACAAATAGCATCCTGCAACTTCTGAAATATAATCACCATGTCTAAAAATAGACATTGTCTAAAAATAGACTTGTGCCAAAAATAGCCTGCGGGCCCACTTAGTGAAGGTGATTGTTTTCACTAAGCTCATCATCTTGTTGAATCTCAACACTATGTGCTTAGTCACATTATTTTTATTAAGTAGAAGATAATCCACTCATCTTATGACAAACAACCATCACCATTTCAAGTGCTTAAGCTAACCACCACATAAGCTTTGGAGGTTTGAACTACTTATTACCTATATTGTTTACTTTAGAGGGGTTTTGAGAAAATAACCATAGATTGTAATAAAGGAAGATGTATTATAAGGAGCAACTACCAGTGAAGATGCATTATCTCATCTCCATCATAGGCATGGTACTGAATAGAAAAGAGAACTACATAGACTGGTCTAGAAATATCAAGCACAACCTCATCTATAATGATTTTTCGAATAGCATTTGTGAAGGAGATGCTCCCAGTAGAAAAGGAGAGGATTGCAATGCTCCTACTAATCCTACACCAAATAAGGAGCTAGTTGTATTGAAGAGTAAAGATAATAAATGTAGAAATTTGCTGAATAATGAATGTTTATTCGTTTCGATTAACCTGATCATACATCAATTTGAATTGCATGCATAACACATAATCGCTTCTACCATTAATCGTCGTATGCGGAAACAAAGAAGCAGCAGAACATTAAATCATCACACACATATAATGCAGTATGTATGGGGAAAGCCTATAGCTGAAAACCCCTCAGCTATTTTGTATATAATATGGAGAGAAAATGCAGCAATACATAGCACAATACTCCTCACAAGTACTCAGTACTATCTCATAAAGCTACACACAAACCAGCTTGATTTTGAACAAGTCACGGGTTCAAAACACAACCACTCTTTGCCTGCCTCTACTGCGCAATCCAAAAGGATTATGGATGAGATCCAAGTTCGAATCCCACTAGCTCCAACTGCGCAATTCTCATTGGCAATTCCCTCCAAGTGTGGTGCAAATCTCATGCACAACTGATGTCACAACTGATAGCTGTCTCCACCCTTTCATCTACCTCCATCACTTGTCTCCACTGAACTGTCCATGCACTGAGTTAACTGATGTGTTCTTTTAGTTGAATAATAAGTTAATAATCAGTGAATTAAATAATATTTAATTCACCCAACTCATCTCCAGTGTAATCTGTAGTTAAACTGATCACAATTAGTTCAACTAGTTAACCGGAACTCCATCTCCATTAACTGTCGCATCAACTCCACCAAACTCCGCCACTTGAGTTCTAACTGAAGTCAACCATGCATTAGTCCACCTAACCCATAGGAAAAGCGTATTTCCTTCTGGCAGCTGCATGACCCACATCCGGGGGTCAAACTGAAGTGCGCCAAGAGAGTAAACTGAAGTTTAGAGCCCAAATATTATTAAGGGTAAATAATATTTGACTGTTCTATTTTTAGCTCAGCAGTCTAAAAATAGAAACCACCTGAATGTCTAAAAATAGAGGTCCGTATATTTTTACCAACATGACCAATCCTCCAAGAATAGCATACTGCAGCTCCCGGTCCATGATCCATATGTCTAAAAATAGACATAGTCTAAAAATAAACTTTGCGCCAAAAATAGCCTGCGGGCCCACCTAGTGAAGGCGACTTCATTTCACTAGGCTCCATCATCTTGCTGCATTTTCAACAATAAAGTGTACGCTTTGATCATTGCATCAATAATTCAAGAGGTTAGTCATCATATTTTTTCCATTACACATTCTTATGGTGTTTATTTTCTTCTTGAGATTGCAACAATATGATGAGCTTAGTGGAAAGAAGTCGCCTTCACTAAGTGGGCCCGCAAGCTATTTTTGGCGCAAAGTCTATTTTTAGACTATGTCTATTTTTAGACATATGGATCATGTTCTATGAGTTGCAGGATGCTATTTGTGGATGGTTGGTCGAGTCGGAGAAAATAGATGGACTTCTATTTTTAGACATACTGGGCGGAATCTATTTTTAGATTGCCAGTCTAAAAATAGATATGTCGAATATTATTAGCTCTTAATAATATTTGGACTATAAAAATTATCTTATTCTCTTGGAGCACTTCAGTTAAGTGCACAGATGTGGCACAGGAGCTGACAGAAGGAATTACGCTATTCCTGAGGGTTAAGTGGAGCTATTGCATGGATACTTCAGTTAGAACTCATGTGAGAGAGTTTGGTGGAGCTGATTGAGGAAGTTAATGGAGTTGTGTTCAGTTTAATTAATATAAACATAGTTGAGCTAGTTGTATCTAGTCTAACTGATTGATACACTAGTGAGAGTGGTGTGAATTAATTATTAATTAATTCACTAATTATAAACTCATTAATCAACTAAAGAATACATCAGTTAACTTCAGTGTATGGACAGTTTCAGTGGAGACCAGTGAAGAGGTAGGTGAAAGAGCAGTGTGACTATCAGTTGTGACTATACTGTTGCATGATTTGCAACAACCAGTGATTGGAGATGCCAATGAGGATTGTGCAGTACAAGCCAGGTGGTTCGAAGTTATTTATGAGCCATTCTTCAGCATTGATTGCGTAGTAGAGGCAAGCTATCAGGTGGCAGAGATTGGAGCATATGTTTTGCTAGATCTAGCTTGATTAGTGTGTAGCAATTGGAGATTATACTGAGAGCTTGTGAGGAGCTTTGTATGATGATTTTTACATGATCTCTATGACATATAATATACAGATAGTTGGGGGTTTTCATCTTTAAGCTTTCCCATAAAATACTATGTTCATATGTGTGATTGTTTATGGTTTTAATGTGCGCATGCGATTGTTTTTATTTCCGCAATTAATGATCAATGGTAGAAGAGATTTTGTAGTGTGCATGAAGCAAAATAGTGTGTGATCAGGAGAATCTCGGTGAATAATATATCAGTTATTCAAATTTCTACATTTTTTTTAACAAATTGGTTATCTTTCATTCCAAAAAAGAAGGCTAAGAGCCTTGATATACGGCTTCTTTCTTATTGAGAATGGAATCTAGAACTAGGTCCCTTTGTCTATACTTTCATCCTTTTGAATAATATGGACTAAATCCTACATATCCTACGACACTTACATTGTAAACTCTGATTAATTGTTGCAACAAGTAAATACATTTACATTTCATCGATCACTCTAATGAAAGACAAGACTATAGAGGACAAGACAACCATTTTGATTGAGAGTAAGGCCCTTTGGTGACTTCTACTAAGTTGAACCTTTCTGTTCTTATTGTTTTTTATTGATGGATCTCTCTTCATTCCGAGGACGCATGTTGCTGCGATTATTGGAGCCAGAGTTATTTGCAAAAAATAATTCAACCATTTCATGTTGTGAATATAAGGCTTGCTCGATGTGGGAACAACAATGACAACTTTTTTTGAGTGATTCTTTGAGGGAGGTTGATTGGTAGTGTAGGAATACTAACTTTGATGAGCATATTTCTTTCCACTATTTCTGCAATGCTTTGACTTTATCCAATTATGATTTGAGAGATATATAATGAGGAAAATTGGGTTCAATGCTATAGATTGGGGGATTTTAGAATGTGAATGGTCGAGTCCCCAATTACTATTAGATTTTTATAGTTCAACTCATAGAGGATTTGTGCACCCAAAAGGAAATCTAAGCCTCTTCCCTGTTATTTCTTTCATTTCACAATCCCCATTTGTAGGACACTATTTATGTTCCTTCATGATCAAGGATTATTCCTCCTACTCTAGCTCATTCAAGATGAAATTTGGATGCCCCGTCAAAGAAGAGGCAGGGTCAATTATGTGCTTTTAGCTAGTCCCCAAATTCCTTATCTTTCAGTCTCACCTTCCAATTGATTATATTGAGTTGATTTCTCAAGGGGAAGCAGCCGTTGTGGGGTATTATGTCCAAAATGAAATTGAACCATAAAATTTCCTCAATTTGCAAGGATTGAATGTTGATTTTGCATTTTCGTTTTGAAAGGAATATTTTTGTGGAGAGACTCCAAATCTTAGTCATTACTTTCCTTCTTTCTAGCTTTTTATTTTGGAAAATATGTTTGTTCCTAGCTAACCAAAGTTGTCAACATAAGAACGTTGGGAGACTAGTCCAAAATTGCTTGAGATGTTTTTTTTTAGAGAGAATGAGGATAGCTAGATTTCCATTTGGCAAAGAATTCAGATATTTTGAGCTCGAAATTTACTTTAACTTGAAGAGGATTAACCAAGGCTTGCCATTTTTTTTTAAGAATTCACATGAGAGAAATAGGTGTTGAATTGTGTTGCCCTTCTGCATCTTGGTATTCCGAAGCTTGTCCTTGAGTGCCAACTTCCTGTGGTCACTACTATTCTAGAATAGATCTTTCAATGCTTTCCACATTGCATATGGAGTATCTTTCCTGTGGATATTAGAGACAATATGGGATCGTACTCCCTCCAATATGATCCTCCTCGCCTTGGTAACACACTTCTTCCATTCTACTATATCTTGAGCATTAAAATATCATTATCAATAAATTCTTTCAACCCATTATCTTCAAGCACTTCCTCCATGCATTCCTTCCAAGAAAAATAATTTGAGCTTCCCTCAAGGGGATACTCGAGTCTTAGTCCGTAGGAATCCATTTTGCTAGCTCTGAAGAAATGTCTTGCAAATTCAATCCTCTTGCAATAACAACTTTGAATTGTCTTCATTATTTTGATTTTTGCTTTGATACCATATATAAATTCCTATGTAGATTTTATCTTCTCATGAAATTTATTTAATCATAAGATTCAAATATACTCTACTCATATGTGGAAAGAAATTCACAATCGAGAACACAAATCATAAACATTCACACAGGTTTAACACATATACATAGAGAATTATCTATGGGAAAGCCACTTCTCAAAACCCCTTACTATTTGTATTGCATTAATCAACGAATAGAGATTAAATACATATGCTTGCTCAACCTGGGCAACCTTTGCAAGTGTATAGTCTATCCCTCTGCTTCATCGACTGACTCTGACTAATACTTAGCCAATTTATCAGCCTTCCAAGCTCCCGTTTCCTTATGCTATTCCTTGAGGAATTAGGCCCTTATTCATTAGGAGATTCCTCATTGAGAATCACACAATACCTTTAGGTCATCCTCTAACTACATGACCACCTGTAGAACTTGGATTAGTCTACATTTGATATTACATTGCCCTTGAACTCCAATCTCAACTGGGTAACTTGAATTCTTTGCATGCGTAAATTATTTTGGGTTGATTGATGAGTTAATTATTTGATCACTGAAGATGACTGAAGTCACACCCCACTATTGGACCTCCCACTAGTTCTTCTTGCAATTAGAACTAGTTTAGCTCACAATAACTCAATTTAACTGAAATAGATTGCTAGAAATTAGAATAAATCATATTGAACTAAACTCATGTGTCTCCAACTCAAATTAACTGATTTAAATAAGTGACAAGTGTCATTTCACCTCAGTTAACTACCTCCAATTATTCTGTTGAAATTGAAATTTGAATTTTAATCTAGTTTGACCTTCGAATACGTGTCCCATGACCTTGGTCTTATTTTTCCTTTATAATGTCCTTCCATTTACATGGAAAATCAACCTGAAGATATTACAGGCCTCAACAAACCCCTAAGGACGAAATCACATGGAATAATCATATGGAGGAGAAGGATGATTCCAAGGAGCTACGCTGGTCACGACCTAAGCGCAAAAACTCATCATATGTAAGTTTGAAGGTAAAATTTGTTTGAATCGACATTGGCCCCGTTAGCACCTACAGATGTATATATACGAGTGTGATCGTATGGCATAGAGCATGATTTGTGTATTGTTGAATCAAACAAAGGTGTGGCCTCATGGTTAAGGTGTTACAGTTTTGGGTAGTAGGAGGTCATGAGGTCAGCCTTGGCTTATCCTGTCGCTTCTAATCTGTAATTTATTCTCATTAATCAACAATGACAAGATTCTACGAGATTTGCCTAACATTTGATTGCACAAATCTTTTTCTACCAAGATATGCCTAAAATTTGATTGCACAAATTTTTAGATTGTGATTGTAAACCATATCTTCATGCCACAAAATCGTTGGGGAGATGTCATGAATCAATGAAGAGAAACATATGGTATTTGATGTTGTCACGCCACGAAGTTGCTAGGGAGATGTCATGAATCAATTAAGAGGAACGACTTGCATTTGATGCCATGTTTTCAGGTAATAATTGGGATTTTACGCTCAACATGAGGGTTATCAAGTTGAAAGGAAAAAGAAATGCCATGAATCTACAAGGAGGATTATCAAGTTCAAAGGAAAAATAAATGTCATGAATATGCGGAGCCAAGTTTTAATCAAGTATAGTGATCAATATTAGAAATCCAATTTACTAATGAAATCTTAATTGACAACTAAAAATTCCAAAAAATATACAAAAATAATAACGAAAATATGAAATCACCACAAGGCTACTAATTTATTCTCATAATTAGCAGTGAGATTCTACCACATGAATAATTATAATATTAAGGCTCTTCACTCTATGTCTAATTAGTTAAAGATGCACTCACTATCACCTCTAAATTTCCATTAGCATTCATCTACTTGAATATAAAAATCATCGGATATTAAAAGCAATACCTAAATGTAAATTTGACATATAAATTTTTATATATTAGTTACTTATCACTATAATTAAGTAAGTCTTACCTCTAAATTTCCATTAATATTAATCTACTTTAATGTAAAAATCATTGCATTGCATATCTAACTTGAGTAACATCCACTACCCTTCTTACAATACTTTTTAATAAATTGTTAATTTTACTTCAATATATTTACCAAAACTTAAAAGAAAAAATTGAACCATAATGAAAACCTAAGTACCTCTTCCTTTGGTATTCCCTTCCTTTGGTATTGATATAATTTACAACGATAAAAATTAGTAATGAAATAATTTTCCTTCGAACCTCAATCCAATCATTCCCGTCAAATAGTAGCGTCACATCGCAGAAATGTCATACGCGTGAAGGACGCAGAGTTCCCCCACCATGAAGGAGTGCTTATTAAAAAAATGGAACACGTGAAGGTGTCACAACGCGCTTAGGAGCCATTTAGCATCTATCCCTACTAAACGGGTCTGCACAGGCGAAGAGCGAAATGAAGGCAAGCCACTTTTAAATCCATACGCTTCTCCGCATGGATCTTATTCCAATCCTGACGGCATCCAAATTCAAATCCTGACGGCAGATGCTCCTGGTGTTCTTCCGCGGCCTGTTCTGCGTTTGCAACTTAGTACCACGATCCGTTTTTAAATGATCTTGGCTCTATCCACCCATCTCTACCCTAATTCTGCCTTCTTATTGTTATTCTTATCCTTCCTTTCTTTAGCTTCATCCAATGGGAAACCTAACCACTTGCCTAAAAAAGTGCCTGCCATTCATCCCTTTTCACAATGCTTCTGCTGCTTCTGCTGTTGCTGCTGCTGCTTCAGCTTCTTCCTCCTCCTCCACGCTCCCTGTTCACAATGCTCCCGCCTCTTCCTCCACGCTCTGTTCTCCTTCATTCATCCCTCTTCATGGTGCTTCTGTTTCTTCCTCCACGACCCTCCTTCACAATGCTTCTGCTTCTTCCTCCTCCTTAACAGTCCCTCTTCACAATGTCTCCACTTCTTCGTCCTCATCCTCTTCCTCTCCCTCGACTTCTTATTATTGTCAGAGCTACGATGTGTTCATCAACCATCATGGCTCTGATGTCAAAAAAACCTTCGCCACACATCTCTACCGCAGTCTTCATTCTTATGGATTGCAACCCTTTCTTGACAACCCGGAGATGCAGGTTGGACATGATATTCTTTCCCAGATAAAAGCCGTTATAAAAGGAGCCTATGTACATATTGCTATCTTTTCTCCAAATTATGCGGAATCATATTGGTGCCTCGAAGAGCTTGTGCTCATGAAAAAGTCGGGGGTTACTATTATTCCAGTGTTCTATAACGTCAAGCCATCTGAGCTCAGGTGGACGGGCAAAGATAAAAAAGATGGAACGTATGAAAAATGTCTGCGCAATCATGAAGAGAAACAACGACACGACTCGCAGACAATTCAGAATTGGAGAGATGCTCTTTCTCATGCTGCCAGTTTAAGCGGTTTGGAGCTGGAGGAGTTTAATGGGTGAGTACAAACTCTGTTTACTGCTAATTTCTTGGATCGATTGATAGGTACATGACTGCAACTAATTAGGTAGGCTTTTTAAACTATTTATCTGACACTTGTAATTAATATTCAGCAACGAAGAGGAACTACTGGATAAGGTGGTGCAAAGTGTGCTGAAAACAATTCCAAAACCACCGTTGGATGTGGCCAAATATCCAACTGGGTTGGAAACAAAATTACAAGATCTTGAATGGATACTGTCATCACAAAAAGAGAATGAGGGCTCCGAGGTCAAGGTTGTGGCGATTTTTGGTCTAGGGGGGCTGGGGAAAACTACCCTGGCCACAGAATTCTTCAACAAGAATATGGCAGATTACAATCGATCCTCTTTTTTATTTGACTTAAGGGAACATTCAGCTCGAGGAAAGCTCAATATTTTGCAGAGTAAGCTCATTAAATACTTGAAATTTAAAGATGTCAATATTGTGAGTTGCGCAGAAGGTAAAGGTATACTTGAAAGATATCTGTCGAATTGTCATGCCCTCATCATATTAGATGATGTAGGTGAGGGGTATCAACTGGATGCCTTTTTTCCAATTCTAAGGCGTGTCCTTGACCCTAAGAGTTTGATTTTAGTGACGTCTCGTAATTGGCATGCTCTCACAAATGCAAGAATCTCAGAAACCTCCATTTATAAGCTCAACCCCCTTGATAGATCAGAATCCCAAGAGCTTTTCTGCAAGTATGCCTTTTTCGAGGCACATCCACCGAAAGAGTTTCGAAATCTTGTAGATGGGTTTGTCACTGCAAGCAGTGGCTTGCCTTTATCATTGAAAGTCTTTGGGGCTTTGGTGTGTGGACAAGACAAACCATATTGGGAAGAGCAATTAGGTGGACTTCACAAACTACATGAGGAGATAATATTGAGCCTTAAAATAAGTTATGACTCTGTCAATAGCCAGGAGCAACAAATATTTTTAGATATTGCATGCTTTTCGTTAGGAGAAGACAGGAATAAATGGATAAGAATATGGGTTGGATCAGGCTGGAAAGGGCTGGTAGGATTTCAAAATCTACAGAATAAGTGTCTAGTGGAAGTTGGCAGTGAAAATCAGATAAGGATGCATGATCACCTTCGCGATTTAGGAAGGAATATTGCTGAAGAATCGAACCCGCTTCGTCTTTGGGGTGCGACGATCCAGAAGAGTAATGATCTGTTAGAACTATCATATTCTGTAAGTGCTTCAATCATACTAAACTTTATATTTGTGTAAAATCATCCAAGCTTTTTGTTCAACGAAATCCGTGGCATTCTATTTTATAAATCTTTTTGTTTTCAACTAACAAACAGGTACCACCACAAGTGCGTGGAATTAGAATGGCTCCTCGCTCAACCCTTACAGACACTTGCAACGATCGACTGTTCAGCTCAGAAAGACATTCTGGTGATAGGTTGTTGGGGATCAATAAATTGCAACTTCTTGAAGCTGAAGGGGATTTTGTAGAAAGCATATTGACGTTGTTGGAATATTGAGAATTCCAAGAAAACTGTGGAGAGAATATAAACTCCCCTCTACAACATAGAGATGTTTAAAAACAGAAATTTCGCTTACAGACAGAGATGGCATGAAATATGCTTTCTATTTGATTAACAGAACTTGAAAACAAAAACTGTTACAAATTTCTTCCTCAACAGTGATGGATTCACAAAATAATATCGAGACTGCTACAGACGCAGTGCTCCACAAAAATAACTCTCTCTGTCTCTCTCAAAACGCACAAAACAGTGCTGTAATGATCTTACTATGTTTTCTCTTGCCTGTGGGCGCACACACACAGCGGTTACCAATTACATTCCAAATGCAGTTACATTACATTGGCTCTCGGCCTTTTTCACTTTATATAGCGCGGCGGAACAAAACCATAAAACAAACAAATAAAATATTTACAAAGGAAAACCTGTGCGCAACATAAAATTTTAAAACAAAGCGCGATCAATTAAAAGTGCGATCTGCGATGGCACATATCACAACTTTGAGCTTTTGCAATCAACACATAGCATAAAATAATGGAAATGCGATTGTACGATCTTGCGATGGCACAACGATCGCACATCGCAATAAACAAACTTGCGATGGCGGAGGGCGATAACAACTCTGAAATATGCGATATGCGATCCACGCGATATACTGCCACGTGGTCTTGTGGACCCATGGGCCTCGCGCTATACGGGAGGGCGATTATAATATAGTTTGAAATGATATATATGGTAAACGTTCCGCTTGTGGAACTCTACCACATTCACAAGACATTTGATAATTGCGATATGCGATGTTGCGATGGCGCAACCATCGCACATCGTGGATTTCCATATCAACAAGACACTTAATCTTCTGAACTTGCAAAACTGCGCTTTTGCACTTTTGCGCTTAAGTGGTAGGGACCACTTGTCCTTCCTTTTCATAAATAAAAGACTTTCCGCCTGTTTCATTCATTTTTGGTTGTTGAGGGCTTTTAAGCCTGACTTGACTGTTTTAATTCATTCTGCTCCTCCGTAGACAAAATCTTCGTTCCTCTGCTAAAGTAACTTCTTGCCCATAACAAAATTAATTTTCCTGTTATACTTGGCTGCGGCCCATAAATCATTAATTTCTTCCTTACGGATTCCTCCATCCTTCTTTAATACAGAGTGTTGTGCACTCAAAACTTTGCGCTGTTGCTGCCTCTGTACTTTGTTCTTCCTGCCCAAAGGCTGGCAGGTGACTTTAATAATTTCAACACTCCCCCTTAAAGTCAGTTGCTGGGTTGTCCATCATACCCAAACATTTTCTTAAAAATTCAAATGTCTTCTGCACCAATGGCTTTGTTAAAATATCTGCATACTTCTCCTCTGTTTTACAATGTTGTAAAACAATTTCACCATTGTTCACCAATTCTCTGATATAATGAAACTTTGTATCTATGTGCTTCGTTCTCTTGTGAAACACAGAATTCTTTGACAATGCAATAGCTGAGCTATTGTCACAATAAATCACAGTGCCTTTTACCTGTTCTTGGCACAAACTTCTCAACATTCTTCTCATCCAAATTGCTTGACACGCTGCTGCTGTAGCTGCCACATATTCTGCCTCTGCTATAGACAATGCTACAATCAGCTGTTTCTTAGAAGCCCGTGAAATGGCTCCTGAACCCATATGAAAAACATAACCGGAAGTGCTCTTCCGATCATCTACACTTCCAGCCCAATCACTGTCAGTGTATCCAACTAATTCTGAATTTTCTGAAGTAGTATATAAAATACCAAATCTTTTTGTTCCTTTCACATACCTCAGAATTCTCTTTGCTGCTTGCCAATGTGCTTCTTTTGGCTTCTCCATAAATCTGGAAATTAAACTAACAACATGCATAATATCCGGCCTAGTTGCAGTCAAATACATGAGGCTGCCAACTATGCTTTTATACAAACTTGGATCAAAATCCTTACTGCTGTCATCTTTTCTCAACTTCAATCCCATTACTGTGGGAGTAATTGCAGCTTTGCACTCCTGCATATTAAATCTTTCTAAAACTTGATTCACATACTTTGCTTGAGATATAAAAATCCCTTTCTCACCTTGCTCTACTTCTATTCCCAAGAAGTATCTCAACAAACCCATGTCAGTCATTTCAAATTCATCTTTCATGACTGTTTTAAAATTTTCAACAAGGCAATCATCATTACCTGTAAATATTAGATCATCAACATATAAAACAACAATGAGCATCTTACCATCCTTTTCTTTGATGTAGAGGGTGGGTTCTCCCTCACACTTTTCAAATCCATTTTCTAGTAGATAGGAGTCTATTCTACTGTACCACGCTCTTAGTGTTTGCTTCAGCCCATAAAGAGCTTTCTTCAATCTGCAGACCTTATGCTCTTGGCCTTTCTTCTCATATTCGAGAGGTTGTTCCACATACACCTCTTCCATTAAAATTCCATTTAAAAATGTAGATTTTACATCCATTTGGTATACTTTCCATTTGTTTTGTGCTGCTATGGACAGCACTGCTCTTACTGTATCCATTCTTGCAACTGGTGCAAAATTTTCTTCATAATCAATTCCATGCTTCTGCTTATATCCCTTGAAAACAAGTCTGGCCTTGTGTCTTTCTATTTTTCCTTCAGCATTGCTCTTGGTCTTATAGACCCATTTAACTCCAATGACTTCTTTACCTTCTGGGAGATCAACCAACTCCCATGTTTTGTTCTTCTCTATGGCTTTTATTTCATCATCCATAGCTTCTATCCATTTTTTATCTTTAATAGCATCTTCAAAATGAATAGGGTCATCAACTTGACAATACAAAACAAATAGGGAATTCATACCTTCATTTTCTTCTCCTTGCTCATAAATTTCTCTAAGACTTTTGAATCTTGTTCCTCGTTCACTTGGTGTAGATGTGCTTGATGAAGCACTCAATTCTGCTCCATGTGGTGCGCTCGGAGATGTACTCCCGCTTCTTCTCAAGGGTGTTCTCGGTGCTGCTTGAGGTGTCCCTTGCTATCCTTGTGGTGGTGGAGGTTGTGCTGCAGATGAGTTGTTAATTTCAACTACATCTTGCTCATCTTCATCATGAGATAAACAGCTTTTGACATTGACTGTTTTCTCAATGCTTCCATCCCATGCTTCTTCTTCAATGAATTGCACATCTATGCTTATCACAAACTTCTTTGTGGATGGGTTATACAATCTGTATCCTTTGGAATCTTCACAATATCCAAGGAAAATGCACTTCTCCCCCTTACTATCCAATTTCTTTCTCAGCTTCTCTGGAATGTGTGCATATGCAACACATCCAAAAACTCTCATGTGGGTGACTCCTTGTTTTCTGCCACTCCACGCTTCTTCTGGAACTTTGTTCATCACTGCTTTTGTAGGGCATCTATTCAAAATATACGCAGCACAGTTTGCTGCTACTGCCCAATACTCATTCGGCAAGTGCTTTTCCTTCAACATACTTCTCACCATTTCTATTATGGTTCGATTCTTCCTTTCAGCAACTCCATTCTGTTGCGGTGTGTACCTTGTGGTAAACTACTTGTGTATGCCATTCTCTTTGCAAAAACGCAGAAATTCCTTTGAGATATATTCTCCTCCTCTATCAGTTCTGAGAACTTTAATGTACAAGCCACTCTGCTTCTCTACAAGAGCTTTAAAATGGAAAAATATCTGAAAAAATTCACTCTTATATTTCAAGAAATAAACCCACACTTTCCTTGTGAAATCATCTATGAAGGTCAGCATGTAATTGCTGCCTGAAACTGATGCTGTTTGCATCGGCCCACATAAATCTGAGTGGATTATCTCCAAAGGTGCTTTCGCCCTTATGCTTTTCCCTGAAGGAAAACTTTCTCTGTGTTGCTTTCCCAAGATGCAGCCTTCACATAGGCTGTCAGGCTTTTCAATCAATGGTAAACCTCTTACCATTCCTTTTCTGTGCAGCAAATTTAATCCTCCGAAATTGAGATGTCCAAATCTCAAATGCCATAACCAATTTTCATCTTTCTCTTCCTTCTGGAAGGCTTCTTGAGTTACAGCTGCTACATTCTTTCCTTTTCCCTTCAAGTCAATGTTGAGCTTGAGTGGAAACATTCTATTGCTGGTCATTTGAATTTCAGCAATAATTTTCTTACTTGGAGGAATATCTTTTATGGTGCACACATCATCTTTGAATATAACATTGTAACCTTTGTTTATGAGCTGCCCAACGCTCAAAATATTACATTTCAGACCTGGAACATAATACACATCAGGGACAAATTTTTGCTCCCCATTCCTTGCTCGAATACTTACTCTGCCTTTCCCTTTGACAGAGATTTTAGTATCAGTCCCTGTGGTCACTTCAGATTTAACTTCTTCATCAAGATTGGCAAACATTGCTCTGTTGCCAGTCATGTGATTACTACATCCAGAATCTAAGAACCAAACATCATCATTTCTATCTTGTGCTACATTACAAGCTAGCAGCACATTACTTGGGTTCTTTTCCTCTTTTGCTACATTAGCATTCTGCTTATTTTTCATGTCATTTTGCTTCTTTCTACATTCATTGGCATAGTGCCCATATTTCTTGCAATAATGACACTGGACATTGGATTTGTCATACCTTTGTCCATGAGCATGTTGGTGTTGATGTCCACCTTGCTGGCTGTTGCTTTGGCCGTGGCTCTGACCTTGACTGTCACTCCTTCCATGTGAATGTGAAGGGTTGTTCCTTCCACCTCTATTCTGGCTTCTGCCTCTTCCTCTTCCTTTACCTTGACCTCTTCCTCTTCCTGAAGGCATCTGGGTCTTGAAGGCGTGCTCAAGAGATGAGTTTTCATCTCTGCTCAATCTCTGTTCATGAGTCATCAACGAGGCATGAATTTCATCAACTGTGAACTGTGAGAGATCTTTGGTCTCTTCTATGGTGGTAACAATTACATCAAACTTTGAGGGCAAGCATCTCAAAAGTTTCTCCACAATCCTTCTTTCTTCAAGAGTTTCTCCATGGGATCTTATCTGATTTACAATCCCAATCACATGTGTAAAAAATGTGTCAACACTGTCTGACTCTTTCATGCAAAGAGTTTCAAAATCTCTTCTCAGCAATTGAAGTTTTGTTGTCTTAACTTTCTCCATACCTTGATAGGCTACTTTCAGAGTTTCCCATGCCTCCTTGGATTTCTTAGCTGCTGCTATCCTTGGAAACACACTCTCATTTACAGCTTGATACAAACAGAAGAGAGCTTTAGCATATTTCTTCCTATTATTCTTCAACACATCCTTCTCTGCTTGAGTTAAGGCATTAAAAGCCTGCTCATCAGCTGGTTCAACAAAACCATCTTCTACTAGTTCCCATAAGTCTTGTGATACAAACAGGGCTCTCATGGTAATGGCCCAATAATCATAGTTCTTTTCATTAAACTGTGGAAGTTGAACATTTCCAAGACTCATACCAGTGCTTGGTCCAGCCATTGCTTCAAAACTGAACTTCTAAACTTAAACAAACTGTGTTTCCTTTTTCTGAAAAACTCTTCAAACCAAATAACAACTCTGTTATCTTTGATAAATACCTGACTTTTTGACTTCTGTTGGGCTTTCACACTACTGGAGAAAACGCTGCAACAAGTCTTCTTCTTCTTCAGCTTCTTTGAATGTTTCAAAGAGCCTGGACTAGCTCTGATACCATGTTGGAATTATTGAAAACTCCAAGCAAACAGTGGAGAGAATGATGCTCTCCTCTAAACACAGAGAATTTTAAAACAAAAATTTAATTGCAGAAAGAGATGGCATGAAAATTCTTTCTTCTATTTCATTAACAGAACTAAAAAATATTGTTACAAATTTCTTCCTCAACGCAGAGGGATTCACAAAATAAGATAACGAGACTGCTACAGACGTAGTGCTCCACAAACCAACTCTCTGTCTTTCAAAGAACGCACTAACAGTGCTCTCGGTTCTTCTTACTGTGCTTTATTCTTGCCTGCGGGCTCACACAGCGGTCACAACAAAACAATACAATACATTTTTTTTTAATGCACGCGGGCCTTTTCCCTTTATATATGTCGCGGTGGCACAAATTACATATAAAACATAAGCAAATAAATAAAACCAAAATACAAAGGAAAACCTTTGCAAAACATAAAACTTTGATACTGGCGCGACATACGAGTGGGGACCACGTCGCAATCGACCATTCTGCGATTTGCGACATTTGTGACATGCGATGGTGCGACGAGCGCACATCGCAATATTAACATTTACGATAACACATATGGAATGGGAGGAACAATCAATGAAAATTAGATTGTGCGATCTTGCGATGGCGCAACGATCGCACATCGCAATAAACAAACTTGCGATGGTAGAGGGCAATAACAACTCTGAAATATGCGATATGCGATCCGCGCGATATACTGCCACGTGGTCTTGTGGACCCACGGGCCTCGCGCTATACGGGAGGGTGATTATAATATAGTTTGCAATGATATATATGGTAAACATTCCGCTTGCGGAACTCTACCACATTCACAAGACATTTGATAATTGCGATATGCGATGTTGCGATGGCGCAACCATCGCACATCACGGATTTCCATATCAACAAGACACTTAATCTTCTAAACTTGCAAAATTGCGCTTTTGCGCTTTTGCGCTTAAGTGGTAGGGACCACTTGTCCTTCCTTTTCATAAATAAAAGACTTTCCACCTGTTTCATTCATTTTTTGTTGTTGACGGCTTTTAAGCCTGACTTGACTCTTTTAATTCATTCTGCTCCTCCGTAGACAAAATCTTCGTTCCTCTGCTAAAGTAACTTCTCGCCCATAACAAAATTAATTTTCCTGTTATACTTGGCTGCGACCCATAAATCATTAATTTCTTCCTTATGGATTCCTCCATCCTTCTTTAATACAGAGAGCTGTGCACTCAAAACTTTGCGCTGCTGCTGCTGCCTATGTACTTTGTTCTTCCTGCCCAAAGGCTGGCAGGTGACTTTAATAATTTCAACAGGTTGCGGTGTCCAAACCTTATATGGCTCAGCTGGAATGAGTGCCCTTGCTCTTCCCTGCCTCCCTCGCTTCCAGTGCACGATTTAACAATTTTAGAAGTGAACGAAAGCGAACTAAAAGAATTGTGGCAACCACAATCTCAGGTGGGTAAGATGTACAGGCAGCAATTTAAAGATGGGAATATTTGTACATTTTTATATTTCTTATAATTGAAACATGAACATTACTTGCAGGTACCTGTGCATCTGCGGGAGTTAAGTGTTAGTGCTCCACTTTTAAAGTTTCCAAATTCATTAGGGCAGCTGAAGCAGTTGGAAAAACTTGTTGCAGAGGAAACGAATCTAGGGACTTTACCAAAAGAATTTTGTTGTCTACCCCGCTTGAAATATCTGAAGCTAAAAGACTACAAAATGGAGATTCTTCCAAATTCCGCCGGGAAGGTAACAAATCTGCAACTCGGCCAGAGCACAGTTTTGCAAAATCTTCCAGATTCCATGGGAAATTTAACAAATCTCCAACTATCCGATCTCCGGCAGTGCAAAAGTTTGGAGATGCTTCTAACTTCTGTAGCTTGGAGACGTTCCCAAATTCCTTTGGGGAATTAAAAAATCTCCAACGCATTGCCCAGCAAAAGTTTTAAAAGGCCTAGGAATTTGACAAATCCGCAAAGCATCAAATCTGCTATACCCATTTTGGAGATCTCCCCAAATTCCCAGAGGAATATAACAATTGATCTCAACAAATGGGATCATAAGAAATTGTGCCAAAGTCTCCCAAATCCCTTTCAGAAACTTGGTCCAACACATCCTTTTCTGGTTCAACAATTTGAAGATGCTTCCAAGTTCCTTGGGGAATTGAACGTTTGTACGAAGCATCAATCAGTATTTTTGCTATTGATATCTTCCTAATTTCTTTGGAATCCACTCCAGCCTTTTTTCTCCTGGTATCTTCCGAATTCCTTTGGAATCCACTACAATTTAAGCATTCAAGGGCTGCTGCAGTTTGATGCCAGGGGAAGGTTTCATTGCAGGTGTTTTTTAAATTAACTTTGCAACAGCTTGGAGGTTGTGATAAAATTATACCACCTGCAACAATAGTCATAATGGTAACTGCTCTCTGCGAAATGCAGAAATGGCTTTTCCTCATCTTTCTTGAGAGTGCACATCTATTATATTTATATTTTCTTAATAAAGTACTTGATTTTTAAATAATTGTAATTTCAAAAGAGAAGGCTGAAACTCATATTATTGGATTTGAGTCTAGTTTGATTGCACACATAAGAAAATCTTGAAGTTTGGAATATTTTTGAAAATTCAAGGTTTGGGAATATCTTTAAAATCTGGATGTGAGTTTAACTCGATTATACGTTTGGTATTATTTTCGAAAATTCAATGGATAGTAGTGAACTGAAACAGTGGACTTAGCTCTGTTCTATCAAATTTTCCGAAATCTGCTGCAATTTAGATAAAATAGCTTATTAATAGTAGAAATCTGCTGCAATTTAGATAAAATAGCTTATTAATAGTAGTGCTAATATTGTAAAATTGTTTCCAGGAAAGTTAGTGTATTCTCCCTTTTTTTTTTCAAGCATGAAAATACATCTGATTTATATTATGTACCAATGCAAAACTATATGGCAAAAACTTCCATATAATACATCTTCTTTCCTTATACTATCTGAAGGTATTAATGTAGACTTGTCGCAGTGTTAAAATCAAATTTCTTCACGCTCATTCACCATTCACCAATTCCTGTCGCAGTGTTAAAATCAAATTTCTTCACGCTCATTCAACATTCACCAATTCCTACCTCTGGAATTTTGGTGTTTGGAATCGATATACAAATAGTCTCACCCGGTTTCCTGTTGATATTTGATTCGTTTAATAACAATAAAAGTAGTATGGTATTTGAATCTACAGCCAAAATTCTTTTTTGCCAAATTTTGAGATGAAATCACATCGGACTTATCTAATCGCACAAGGAACTTTTCTACAAGAATCTTTAGTCATGCAAAAAAAATCAAACCCGCGATTTTGCAAAATTATTTTCATATAAATAGCAAAGAGATATCATAACTCTAGTATTTGATGTTAGCAACTCGAAACGTTGTCGATAACCATGAAGTTCGCGTCAGGCAGAAGGAAGGACAATTTGATATGGGAAATCAAATATGGAGAAAGGCTTTTCTGCTCCACTGAGGAAATCAAGTCGATAGCGGTGGAATACTTTGGGACTCTTTATCAGCAGAGAAGAGTACCTATTTTGGAGGATCACTTGGAATTAGTTAGTGGCTTCCCTGTTATGTTCTCGGAATTTGATAATCTTAACTTATTCAGGGAGGTGACGGTTGAGGAAGTCAAAAGAGTCCTCAAATCTTTGGCTGCTAATAAAAGTCCGAGGACTCTGCGGATTTATTTTTGCATTTTATTGAAGACTTTATAGAAGATTTGAAGGAGGAAGTAAGAACCACCAGCAAGATAAATGGAGCAATCAACTCTACTCTCTTAGTTCTCATCCCGAAAAAGAAAGGTGTTCTCACTTTTGATGATTTCAGGCTCATATCGTTATGCAACACTATTTACAAGTTTGTTTCCAAAATTATCGTTGTTCGTTTGAAAGGTATCCTGTCAAACTTTATCACCCCGGAATAATATGGATTTTTATAAAATCGTAATATCCATGATGCAGTTGTAGCGACTCAAGAAACGATTCATACTATTCACTCAAAAAAACTAGAAGCGGCAGTAATGAAGATTGATCTCAAGAAAGCGCATGATCGAGTTGACTAAGTTTTTTTTTAGGCTTGTTCTGTTCAAAATTGGACTCAGCAGGGAGGCGGTAGCATGGATTATGGCCTGTGTGACTAATACTTATCTTGCTGTGATTATTAATGGTTCAATGTCAAAGTTTTTTAAACCCAGTAGAGGATTAAGGCAGGGGTGTGCCTTGTCGCCATTCCCTTTAGTGATTGTTATGGATGCACTTAGTATAAAAATCAATAGAGCTGTAATCCACAACTTCTTCCAAAATATTGCCTTAAAAGTAGAACTTATGATGGTTATGATTTCTTTTGTTAGAGAAAACCACTACTTTCATTTTGCTGATAATTTGGAATATATATTTATTTTAATTAAAAAAATAAGCATGAGTTTTTAAAATTTAGTTATTAACTAAGTTTGATAGTATTTAGAAAAAACATGAACATTGACAATATGACCAATATAGATTCATCTTAAATAGAGATCTAGCAAGCACCCATAGGGATTAATTCTCTAAGGTACAAACCTCTTTTACAGTGTAACCCTTAAAAAAAAAAGGCTTGCACCTGGAGAGATTTGATAGTTATTGGTGTTTGATAAATTCATGGTTAAGATGAATTTACACTTATGTGTAATTTTTCATTTTTAAAATTTCATTTTTGAAAGTATAAATAGATTCAATATCTTAAAAATCTCTTTGGTTGCTTGAATTGTCAAACAGTGCAAAATTACATTCCAACAAATATTTGTTAGAAATCACAAAATTGATTAAAAAATATACTCTAAAAAGTGTGAGAATGTAGAATAGTAAGACTAATTAGAATATTTTGAATATGGGTATTTTTTTTTCAGTTACTTTATATGATATATACATAATTGACATTGAAATATTTTATTTTTGTGAACCAAATTATCTACACTATAATGGTTTTTTTATTAATATTATTAATTACTTAACTTTATGTTGATTTTTTATTATTAACAATATATTTTTTAAATGGCACATTAATTTTCTATTAAGAATTAGATGAATTACACATCTCTTATATTAGAAAGTAAGTGATTTTTTAAAAACATTTGATTATTTCTTCTCTTTAGACATTAAAATATTTTTTTTACACTCTAATTGTTATGAAGTTCAGATTGAAATAAAGTTGTTAATATGAACATTCAAATAATTTATGACAATTTATTAAGTCCATATTAAAATATATTTAAAAATATAAAAAAATATACATTTTTATCACACTTAATATGAAAATATAAAAAAAAATTACAGTTACAAATAAAATTGAGATAAAATTACTTCCCATGAATATCAAAATGTTTTATAAAATTGATACAAAATTACTTTACAGTGATTTAATGAAATATTTTTATATAATTTTTATATTAAGTTATTATATGAATGATTAAAAGTGATTTAATGAAATATTTTTATATAATTTTTATATTAAGTTATTATATGAATAATTAACTGAACATTTAGTTAAAACTAATCAAACATATATACTCATTTATATTTTTATTAAAATAATAAATATTATTTTTTATATAGAACATATTTAGTTTTATTTAAAGACAAAAATATATCTATTTAAAATTGAGCACAAATAAAATTATATGTATAACTGGTATTAAATTTAAATTGTAAATACATCTTTAAACACTATAAACTTGAAAATCCAACAAAATATTATTCGTACCAAGATCGCATTTAATTTGTGAATTTGAAATATACCTTCTTTATCCCCAATATTTTAATTTAGAAGACCACGAAGACCACCACTCTTTGTGTTTTTTTTTCCGCAGCATTTCAATGTAATTGCTTCTCGTTTATTTATTTTTATTTAAAGTTATTCTTATTTAAAATTCATAAATTCATAAATATAACACAATCTTACGCTTACATTTCATATATTTACACTCCACCACAAACTAAAGGCTTACAACGAAGATTACAGTGCTTCCACCGTCACGTCGTTAACCGTGTCGGCAAAACGGTCCGGCAGGACACCCTCCTGCAAAGCTGCCATCTCCTCCTCCACCATCTCCTCGTCCTCCTGGCGGTTGTAAGTGTCAGTTGGGATGAATAAACGCGTGGAATTCCCGAAATGTGGCACCTCCCCCATTTCTATATTACAACACCCTCGCATGTCTACCAACACAGGTTTTGCCAACCCACTAAGCCCTTCTATTTCTCCCAACGCACCGCAACCACTCAAATTCAGATACCTTATTGTTTCTAGCAATGAACCAACCTTTACCAAATCATTACAACATATGATGCTGAGGCCAAATCATTACAACATATGATGCTAAGGCTCTTCAGGTTGATGCACACACCTTCAGGAAAGGATACCTCTCTTACTTCTGTGCAGTACAACTCTAACTCCCTTAGTTCAATCAGGCCTTTGTCCGTTGCTCTTCGCTTTCTCTTTCTCCTTGGGGCAGACGACTCCTTAAATGGCAGTTCCCGTAACGGACACCCGTGTACTCTTAATTCATGGAGATTGTTCATCTCCATGAGATCACCTGGTAACTGTTGTATTCCACATTTTGATATCTCCAACACAGTCAACTGAGTCAACAGTCCAAATGAATCGGGTAGGCGTTTCAATTCCTGGCATCCATGGATCAGCAGTTCCTGCAAATCACTGAATAGGCAACCAAACGAAGGTGGCAGCTCTTTCAACAAAGGACTTCCTAAGAAAAGATATTCCAATTTGCTTAGGCATGCAGTCTGCGCATTGGGTAACTCTTTTAAGTGTGTACCCACCAGATTTAACAATGCCAAGGACTTTTGATGTTCCACTTGGGCCGGCAATGCTTCCATTTGGACACATCCTGATAAGTCTAACAATTCAAGTGTGGTGATGTTTCCAAGTGTCCTGGGAAAACACGTGCTACAATGACTCAAATCCAAACATCTCAGCTGCGATAGGTTCCCCAACCAATTCGGAAGCTTCTTCAAACTCTTGCATCCAGACAGATCTATGCTTCGGAGATTCGTTAATTCCCCCAACGATTTCGGAAGCTTCTTCAAACTCTTGCATCCAGACAGATATATGCTTCGGAGATTTGTTAATTCCCCCAACGATTTCGGAAGCTTCTTCAAACTTTTGCAGTTATCCAAGTCAATAGATCGGAGTTTTGTCAAATTTCCCAAGGAATGTGGAAGCTTTGCCAAACTTTCAAAACCAGACAGATTTACTGTTTGGAGATTTATCAAATTCCCAAAGAAATTATCTGGCAGCATCTTCAAACTTTTATATGCTGTCAGATGGATGGACTCTAGATTTTTTAAATGCCGAAAGGAATTTGGAAGCGTCTTCAAGCCGGAATCTTGCAGGTAGATTCTTTGAAGATTCTTTAAATTCCCAAAGGAATCTGGAAGTGCCTCCAAACTTTCGCACTTGTCCAGATTGATTTCTTGTAGATTTGTTAAATACCCCAAGGAGTTTGGAAGCCGCTTCAATCTGTCGCAGCCAGACAGCTGGAGGTGTTTGAGACTTTTTAAATCTGTGAAGGAATCTGGAAGCTTCTTCAATATTTCGCACTCAGTGAGTTCAATGCGTAAAAGACTTTTCAAACTACCAAAGGAATCTGGAAGTACCTCCAAACCTTTGCAGTAACTGAGGGTGATTGTTTGGAGATTTGTTAAATCACCCAAGGAATTTGGAAGTTTTTTCAAACTTGCAAACCCAGATATATCAATATGTTGGAGATTTGTTAGATCTCCCCAGGATTTTGGAAGCCGCTTCAATTTGTCCGAGCCAGCTGACAGCTTGAGGTGTTGGAGACTTTTTAAATCTGTGAAGGAATCTGGAAGCTTCTTCAATCTTTTGCAGGCAATGAGTTCAACGCGTAAGAGACTTTTAAAACTCCCAAAGGAATCTGGAAGTACCTCCAAACCTTGGCAGTAATTGAGGGTGATTGTTTGGAGATTTGTTAAATCACCCAAGGAATTTGGAAGTTTTTTCAAACCTTGGCAGAAACTGAGGGTGATTGTTTGGAGATTTGTTAGATCACCCAAGGAATTTGGAAGTTTTTTCAAAGTCACAAACCCAAATATATCAATGTGTTGGAGATTTGTTAGATCTCCCCAGGATTTTGGAAGACGCTTCAGTGTGCTGGAGCCAGACAGGTTGAGGTGTTGGAGACTTTTTAAATCTGTGAAGGAATCTGGAAGCTTCTTCAATCTTTTGCAGCCAGTGAGTTCAATGCGTAGGAGATTTGTCAAACATCCAAAATATTTTGGAAGTACCTCCAAACCTTCGCAGATGCAGAAGGTGATTCCTTGGAGATTTGTTAAATCCCCCGAGGAGTTTGGAAACCACTTCAATCTGTTGCAGCCGGACAGATAGAGGTCTTGGAGATTTGTCAGCTTCGGGAAGGAATATGGAAGTACCTCCAAATTTTGGCACTCATCAAGGGCGATGTTTTGGAGATTTGTTAAATCTCCCAAGGATTTTGGAAGCCGCTTCAAACTGTTGCAGGGATACAGCTGGAGGACTTGGAGATTTGTTAAACCTGTGAAGGAATCTGGAAGCTTCTCCAACCTTTCGTAGCTAGAGATAACGATGCGTTGGAGATTTGTTAAATTTCCAAATTCCTTGGGAAGAATCCTGAAGTGCCCGTGTAGCTCTAGATATTTCAAGGAACGGAGATGAAAGAATTCTTCTGGTAACATTGATAGATCTGCGGGCTCTGGAGGACGATTTGAATAAGAAAATTTCGTGAGGACAATCTTTTCAAGGTCTTTCAGCTTCCCTATTGACTTTGGAAACTCTAAAAGTGGAGCATCAACATACAACTCGCGCAACTTCAAAGGTGCCTACAATGTTCAACGTTTTAATCATAACAAAAAACATAAGATACACAATTACTCTCATCTTATACTATTACTGTATGTTCATCTACATTTACTTACGTGAGATTCATGACGCCATACTTTTTTCAGTTTCGTCCCTCTCACTTCTAATACTTTTAAGTGGCCCATTGGAATCCAGTTAGGCAGCGAAGAGCAGGGACAGTGATACCAGCGGAGCCATACGAGATTGTTGGAATTAATTTCCAACTGCATGGACGTGGCAGTGAAGAGGCCAAGCGGAAGGCCAAGTCCGCGGGGGTCTGGCAAGTCAGGCCGGCAGAGGAATGAACCCCATCGGAATAGCTGCTTACGTCATCAGAAGAGGGGCCATACTTCGTTTTAACAAATGGTTGCGGGGTTTAATATTTGCCCATCGCACATATTATAAAACATAGTTGGTTTTAATGTTTTATTTGTTATTTGTTTTATTTAATATATATAACATATATATTAAAAAGCCCAGAAAGGTATGTAGCTGTAGTATTGTAATACACAATAAAATTTTTTTATATGCCCAGCCAATATGAGAGAGAGGTGTATTATTTGTAATACACAGAACAGTGAATGTGCACAACAGTGCGGGAAGAAATATCACAGTACCATCAAGTCAAAGTTGTGATCAATGCGAATTTTAAGCGGTGCTGACAGAAGTTAATGAAGACATTAAAGATTTCTGCAGCGGTGAATTTTCTGGTTGTTTTGTCAACGAATGGCATTTACTTCAATCTGGGATATTTTGTTATATACAGAAAACAGAGTGTTGTAATTTTTAATTACACAGAGTAGAAGTTTTATGCACAGCAGAGTGCATTTTGTAAAAGACAGAGAGAGCGAATTTGGAATTGCACAACAGTGTATTTTCCAGAGAAACAGAGTATTCACAGCAGTGAATGTTTTAGTAAGACAGAGTGTTATTTTTAAATAACAGAGAGATAGATTTACACTGTGTTTGCAGCAGTTAAACTATTTTGTAATCCCTCTTTTGAGGAAGAATTGTAACAACAATTTTTTTAATAGAAATTTTTTTTATGTGAAACTCTGTCACTGTGGAAGAAATAATGAATATTTCTCTGTGTTAAGGAAGGCAGTTTTATTGTTTTGGAATTCTGAAAATTCCAACATGGTATCAAAGCTAATCCAGGCTATTTGAAGGTCAAATAAGTTGAAGGAAAGGAGTTCTTTGTTGCAGCAGCTTCTCCAGCAGTGTGAAGACTCAGCCAAAAAGAATTCAAGGTATTTCTCTATACAGTTTTGTGTTACTGTTGCAGAACAGTTTGTTAATTTTAAACACACAGTCAAGTGTTTTTTATCATAGTTAAGAGTGCAGAATGGTTGGAGCCAGTACTGGTATGGGTATGGGAAATATCCATCTCCCAATGTTTAATGGGAAAAATTATGACTATTGGTCAATAACTATGAGGGCTTTATTTGTCTCCCAAGACTTATGGGAATTTGTTGAGGATGGCTTTGAAGAGCCAACAGATGAAATTGAGTTTAATATGTTAACTCAGGCAAAAAGAGAGATTCTGAAGAGTAATAAGAAGAAAGATGCCAAGGCTCTTTTCTTCTTGTATCAAGCGGTGCATGAGAGTGTGTTTCCGAGGATAGCAGCAGCTAAGAGATCCAAAGAAGCATGAGAAACTCTCAAGACAGCTTATCAGGGAATGGAGAAGGTGAAGACAGAAAAACTTCAGTTGCTGAGGAGAGACTTTGAGACTCTCTGTATGAAAGAGTCAGACACTATTGACTCATTCTTCACTCATGTGATTGGAATGGTCACACAAATCAGATCTCATGGAGAGACTCTTGAGGACAAGAGGATTGTTGAAAAACTCTTGAGAAGTTTACCCTCAAGGTTTGATGTGATTGTCACCACCATAGAGGAGACTAAAGATCTCACAAAGTTTTTAGTTGATGAGCTACATGCATCACTGATGACCCATGTACAGAGATTGGGTAGGAATGAAAACTCATCTCTTGAACATGCTTTTAAGTCCCAGATGTCTTTCGGAAAAGGAAGAGGGCAAGGCAAAGGAAGAGGAAGAGGAAGAGGCAGAAGCCAGAACAGAGGTGGAAGGAACAGTCCAGCAAGTGCTCAAGGAAGGGGCAGCAATCCAAATCAGCATCAAGGCCAAGGCAGCCAGCAAAGTGGACAGCAGAATGATCAAGGACAAAGGTATGATAAATCCAATGTTCAATGTTACAATTGTAATAAATATGGTCATTATGCTAATGAATGTAGAAAGAAGAAACAAGATATGAGAAGTGGAACTAGTGCAAATTTCACAAAAGAAAATAGCAGCCAAAACAATTTGTTTTTAGCTTGTAATATGGCTGAAGAAAAGAATGAAGATTTATGGTTTCTAGACTCCGGTTGTAGTAACCATATGACAGGAAACTTAGCAATGTTTTCTATGTTAGATGAAAGTGTGCAGTCACAAGTCAAAGGCCAATCTTGTGAATTTCCACTGCAGAAGGGAGATGTAAATGTTTTAACAGGTGCAAAACAAAAAATATAGCAGATGTTTATTATGTTCCAGGAATGAAATGTAATCTCTTAAGTATTGGACATCTTGTTCATAAGGGATATAATGTTTTCTTTGAGGATGATGTTGTAGAAATTTGCTGAATAATGATATTTATCCACCGAGACTATCCTGATCACATACAATTCGAATTTATATGCAACACATAATCTCTTCCACTCAGATCATCAAACATGCGGAAATAAAATCAAGCGATAACACATCAAATCATCATACACATTAACACAGTATGTATGGGGAAAGCTTATAGCTGAAAACCCCGCAGCTATTGTGTATATTATAATGGAGAAATCATGTAACAAACTCAGTACAATACTCCTCACAAGTACTCAATACTTTCTCATCAAGTTACACACAAACTAGCTTGGTTTTGAACAGGTTACTGGTTCGAAACTCACCACTAATTGCCTTGCCTCTATTGCGCAATCATGGTTTGTCTATATAGAGATCCAAGGTTCAAATCTCCTTGGCTTGATAGCGCAATCATCATGGGAAATTCCTCCAAGTGTGGTGCAAATCTCATGCACAACTGATGTCGCCACTGATAGCTAACTCCACCCTTTCATCTACCTCTTTCACTGGTCTCCACTGAACTGATCATGCACTGTAGTGAGCTGATGTGTTCTTGAGTTGAATAATGAGTTACTAATTAATGAATTAAATAATATTTAATTCACTCCACTCATAACTAATTGATTAGCTAGTTAAACTAATCTCAATCAGTTCAACTAAAATAAGCAGAACACAACTCCACTAGCTGTCTCATTAACTCCTCCAAACTTCTGCCACTGAAGTCCAACTGAAGTCAACCATGCATGATGCCATCAAACCCTTGGGAACCACGTGATTCCTATGTCAGTTGCATGAGCCACTTCTGTAGCTCGAACTGAAGTGCTCCAAGAGAGTAAACTGTTGTTTAGAGTCCAAATATTATTAAGGGTAAATAATATTTGACTTCCATATTTTTAGGAGAGGCAGTCTAAAAATAGCCTTCGACCTCTTTCGACCTAAAATATGAGTCTCATCTATTTTTACCAACATGTCACATACTCCAAGAATCTCAAACTGGAATCCCCGAACCATGCTCCGTATGTCTAAAAATAGACATAGTCTAAAAATAGACTTTGCGCCAGAATTTGCCTGCGGGCCCACTTAGTGAAGGCGACTTCATTTCACTAGCTCCATCATCTTGCTGCATTCTCAACACTCCCTCTCAGCAAGATATGGATTATCTGCAATCCCTATCCTGCCTCTGTGGAATTCGAACTTGCTCCTGGTGAGCGCCTTCGTCAGGATGTCGGCATCCTGATCCTTCGTGGGAACATATGAAAGCATCATGATTCTCCGCTGAACACAATCTCTGATATGATGGTACCTGATGTCGATGTGTTTGGACCTATCATGAAATACTAGATTAGCCGAGAGTTTGATGCAACTTTGGTTATCACGAGTAGATCCCTTTGTAGGCTCAACTGCAACTTTGAACAATCTGCGAGGGATCTTCCTCATCCAAATAGCCTCGCATGCGGCCAAGCTGCATTTGCCATGTACTGTCTATTTGAGGCCCAGGTGGATCTACCTTCCTGCTGTACCAGGAAACTGTTGTCGACCCAATGCTAAAAACTCCTCCAGATGTGCTCTTCCGGTCCGTTGGACTCCTTGCCCAATCTGCATCAGTGAAGCCAGAAAGCTTCGCTCCATCCTCCTGTCTGTACCATAGACCATATCCCGATGTGCCTCTAATATAGCGCAATACATGCTTGCCTGCCTTCCAAAAGAGCTTGGTATGCTTAACCATAGCTTGCGAAAGCTGGTTAACTGCATAGCATATATCGGGTCGTGTATTGACCAGATACATAAGCGACCCCACCAACTGTCGATAGACAGTGGCATCCACTACCTCCGCTGAAGTAGCATCCTCCTTCCTCCAACCACCAGGAAGAGGAGTGTCAACAGGCTTGCAGCCTTGCATGTTGAACCTCTCCAGAATCTCCTGAGCATACTTTCCCTGAGAAACAAACAGTCCTCCGCTGCGCTTCCAAATCTCCAATCCCAGGAAATAATGAAGGATGCCCAAGTCCTTCATCTCAAACTCTCGTGCAAGATCCTCCTTGCATGAAAGTATCAACTGCTCATCGCCGGTCAAAATCAGATCATCTACATACAGTACGATGATCAACAGCTTCCCCTCCACCACAATCTGGTACAGGTTTGGATCCGCCTCACTCTTGGAGAGTCCAAGCCCGGTGAAGTAGCTGTCTATCCGAGTGTACCAAGCACGAGGTGCTTGCTTCAGCCCATACAGTGCTCTCTTGAGTCGGCACACATGCGACTCATTGCTGAAGATCTCAAAACCTTCAGGCTGCTCTATGTACACCTCTTCCTCAATAACTCCATTGAGGAACGCAGTCTTCACATCCATCTGATGAATGTGCCACCCCATATGCGCTGAGAGAGCAAGGATCGTCCGTATGGAAGAGTACCTTGCGACAGGTGCAAAAGTCTCCTCATAGTCAATCCCCTCGATCTGTGAGAAGCCACAGGCGACAAATCTCACCTTGTACTTCTCCACACTCCCGTCAGCCGCCTGCTTCACTTTGTAGATCCATCGCGAACCCACCACTGATTTCCCCTCCGGTCTTGGGACAATCTCCCATGCACTGTTTCTAATGATCGAATCATATTCTTCGATCATGGCATCTACCCATGCGAGTTCCTCCACGGCTTCCTCAAAAGAGGATGGCTCCGTCACGACACATTGACTCACAAGAGCCATGTATCCAGTGTACCGATCCGGTGACTGCCTCTGTCTGCGCTGTGCTATAGATGGTCCTACAACCTTCTCTACATCTCGAGCCAGTCGCTCAGCTTCTGTAGTGCGCATGCGCCCTCTGATGGTTGGCGTTGCATGGGTGGTTTCTTCCACCTCCTGAACTTCCTCTTGTGGCTGATCCACATCCGGAAGCTCCTCCTTAGGAACTAACAGCTCCTCATCTGCATGCAAGTGTAGCTCCCTCTCAAGAGAACACTGCATGGCTTTCTCCTCTTGAAATTTTATATCCCGTCGCACAACAGTCTTTCGACTTTCTGAAAAATACACCCGATAGTTGTGAGGTGTATCAGTGTACCCCACAAATATTCCAACCTCAACGGTTGGATCCAGCTTCCTTCTCGCATCCTTCATCACATGCATGTAGACAGGAGAACCAAAAATCCGCAAATGGGAAATATCAGGCCTCTTGCCAGAATAAGCCTCCTCCGGTGTACTCATGCCAAGAACCTTGTGAGGACAACGGTTCTGCACATACACTGTTGTATTGCATGCCTCGGCCCACAAGTGAAGGGGTAGGCCCTGATCATGCAACATCGCCCGTGCAGCACCCACGATCGTTCTGTTCTTCCGCTCAGCCACCCCGTTCTGCTGTGGGTTATGGGGTGCGATGAGCTCTCACTGAATCCCTTCTGCGCTGCAGAACTCCTTGAATTCAGCCGAGATGAATTCACCACCGTTATCACTCCTTAGAGCAATCACCTTCTTCCCCGACTCCTTCTCGACCAGTGCTTTAAACTCACAGAACTTCGCGAATGTATCACTCTTCTTCTGCATGAATAAGATCCAGCACTTTCGAGAGAAATCATCAACAAAGATCACATAATACCTGTGCTTTGCTATCGAAGCAACTAAGAAAGGACCACACACGTTTGTGTGAACTCTCTCAAGGATCGTCGTGGTGCAACTATCCTTCTGGTGAAAGGTGGCTTTCACATACTTCCCCAAAGTACACCCCTTGCACTGATCTGACTGCGCAAGAGTGCCTTTAGGAAGCCCAGTAGAAATCTGTTGCAGAATCTTCAAAGCTCCATGGTGAAGGTGGCCCAATCTCCTGTGCCACAGTTCGCCCTCATCATCCCGGCTCACCACTTCTCCCGCTTTGCATGCCATAGCTGTGCAGTCATCTACCTGCAACTGATAAAGGTTCTTAGTTCGAACCCCTATCCTCCGGGTCTCTCCAGTAGTCTTACTACGCAGGAAGGCTTTTCCTTCGCTGAAGACCACATCATACCCTTATCCTCCAACATCGCTACTGAAATCAGGTTCTTCTTCAATCCAGGTACATGCATGACATCCTTCAGTACAAAGGGTTTACCAGACTCCCTCTGAAAGGATATGGTACCGATACCAGTCGCACTGTATCTACCATCATCGCCCATCTCGATGTGCACACCCAAATCTTTGTCCTCAAGATCTGAGAACAAATCCCGATCTCCCGTCATATGAAATGACGCACCGCTGTCCAAGAACCATACCGATCCCAGCACACTTGAAACCAAGCATGCGATCAGTGAAAAGTCAAGCTCAAACTGTGAAGCCAAAGCTTCTCCATCTGCAGATCTTCCCGCTTGCTTGTTCTTCTTCTTCTTTGGACAATTGGTAGCATAATGTCCGTGATCATGGCGGTGAAAACACTTCACTTTCGCCATATCCTGATTCTTGCCATTTGCACCGGAATGAGAAGTTTTCTTACCCTTCCCTTTCTTTGCTTTGGCAACCAAAGCGCAATTTTCTTCATCAGCTCCCTTTGATGAAGATCCATCTCGAGTAGTCCTCCTTATCTCCTCCTGCATGAGATCCGCCCAAAGGCGCTCCCATCCCGGCAGCTTCTCCCGACCATTGACACTATCTTGATATGAGTGCCAAACCTTCGGAAGACCAAGGAGAGCCAGGTCGACCATGTCCTCTTCATCGACAGTAACCCCCACACTTCCCAGCTCATCTCTGCATTGAGTGAACTTCGTGAGGTATTTGGCGATACTGTCGCCCTTCTCCATCTTGATGTTCATGAGCTTATCTTTGAGCGCCAGCTTCCTTTGGTCACTCTTACTCTGGAATAGATCCGTCAAAGCTTTCCACATTAAATATGGAGTAGCCTTTCCATGCAGGCTGGATACAATATGATCCTTGACGCCCTCTAACAGGATCCTTCGACACTTCGCCATCTTCTTTTGCCATACTTCGACTTCAGCAGGATCAGTGGGCTTTTGGACATCCGTATCTATGAACTCCTTGAGACCATTATCTTCTAATACTGCTTCCATGCGATCCTTCCATGCAACATAATTCGAACTGCCTTCAAGAGCATATTCGAGTCGCAAACCATTGAAAGACATTTTCAACACCGGCACCAAGAAAACAAAACTGCTGCAAAATTCGAATTCCACCTCAAAGCTCAACCGCTCTAGATCTGTGAGAAAAAATTATTTCTAGCACAGAGATTGACTGCAAGGGGCATTTACCATACCTTTCACTTTCCGAAGAAAGATGAATCCGGAGGCTACCTGGCCCGCATGCAGACTCTGTCTACCGAAATAAGTTTGTAATCACTGTGATGATCAATCTTTGCTTCAATAGCTCCGATACCATGTAGAAATTTGCTGAATAATGATATTTATCCACCGAGACTATCCTGATCACATACAATTCGAATTTATATGCAACACATAATTTCTTCCACTCAGATCATCAAACATGCGGAAATAAAATCAAGCGATAACACATCAAATCATCATACACATTAACACATTATGTATGGGGAAAGCTTATAGCTGAAAACCCCGCAGCTATTGTGTATATTATAATGGAGAAATCATGTAACAAACTCAGTACAATACTCCTCACAAGTACTCAGTACTTTCTCATAAAGTTACACACAAACTAGCTCAGTTTTGAACAGGTTACTGGTTCAAAACTCACCGCCAATTGCCTTGCCTCTATTGCACAATCCAGGCCTTTCTATATAGAGATCCAAGGTTCGAATCTCCTTGGCTTGACAGCGCAATCATCATGGGAAATTCCTCCAAGTGTGGTGCAAATCTCATGCACAACTGATGTCGCCACTGATAGCTAACTCCACCCTTTCATCTACCTCTTTCCCTGGTCTCCACTGAACTGATCATGCACTGTAGTGAACTGATGTGTTCTTGAGTTGAATAATGAGTTACTAATTAATGAATTAAATAATATTTAATTCACTCCACTCATAACTAATTGATTAGCTAGTTAAACTAATCTCAACTAGTTCAACTAAAATAATCAGAACACAACTCCACTAGCTGTCTCATTAACTCCTCCAAACTTCTGCCACTGAAGTCCAATTGAAGTCAACCATGCATGATGCCATCAAACCCTTGGGAACCACGTGATTCTTCTGTCAGATGCATGAGCCACTTCTGTAGCTCGAACTGAAGTGCTCCAAGAGAGTAAACTGAAGTTTATAGTCCAAATATTATTAAGGGTAAATAATATTTGACTTCCCTATTTTTAGGAGAGGCAGTCTAAAAATAGCTCGACCTCTTCGACCTATAGGTCACAAAAATAGAGTCCCATCTATTTTTACCAACATGACCAATTCTCCAAGAATCTCATACTGGAATCCCCGAACCATGCTCCATATGTCTAAAAATAGACTTTGCGCCAAAATTTGCCTGCGGGCCCACTTAGTGAAGGCGACTTCATTTCACTAAGCTCCATCATCTTGCTGCATTTTCAACAGATGTTGTACCATCATGGACAAACCACCCAGCAACCAGTGTATTGCTGAAGTAAAGATGACAAGGAACAGGATGTTCCCTCTCAGAATGAGAGCAGACTTGAAGAATGGTGAAGAGAAAGCAACAGTTGCACAGGAGACTTACCAAAGCGAACCAAAGGATGATAATTGGTTATGGCACTTGAGATTTGGACATCTCAACTTTGGAGGTCTTAATTTGTTGAACAGAAAAGGGATGGTAAGTGGTTTACCATTGATAGAGAAACCGGACAACCTTTGTGAAGGTTGTATTCTTGGGAAACAACACAGAGAAAGTTTTCCTTCCGGGAAAAGCATAAGGGCGAAAGCACCCTTAGAGATTGTCCACTCGGATGTATGTGGACCGATGCAAACTCCATCTCTTGCTAGCAGCCACTATGTGTTAACATTCATAGATGATTTTACAAGAAAAACTTGGGTTTACTTTTTGAAAAAGAAAAGTGAAGTGTTTGAAAAATTCCGCAATTTCAAAGCACTTGTTGAGAATCAGAGTGGGCTGCATATCAAAGTCTTAAGGACTGATAGAGGAGGTGAGTATATATCTAAATATTTTCTACGTTTTTGTAGAGAAAATGGTATTCATAAGCAGTTTACAACTAGATATACTCCGCAGAAAAATGGGGTAGCCGAAAGGAAGAACCGAACCATAATGGACATGGCGAGGAGTATGTTAAAGGCAAAGCATTTGCCTAATGATTATTGGGCTGAAGCTGTACATTGTGCAGCGTACATCTTGAATAGGTGCCCTACAAAAGCAGTCATGAACAAAGTGCCAGAAGAGGCATGGAGTGGCACAAGGCAAAGTGTCACACACATGAAGGTTTTCGGATGTGTGGCTTATGCACACATTCCGGATCGGCTAAGGAAGAAGTTGGACAACAAGGGGGAGAAATGTATTTTCATTGGATACAGTGAGGAATCCAAGGCATACAGGTTAGATAACCCATCCACCAAGAAATTCATTGTGAGCAGGGATATTCAGTTTATTGAAGAGGAAGCTTGGGATGGAAGCATAGAGAAAACAGTAAATGTTAAACACTGTTTATCTTATGATGAGAATGATGATGAATTGGCTGAAATACATCCCCAAATAGCAACACCAACAAAAGAGCAGCAAAGCACACCCTTGAGGAGAAATGAAAGTGCTTCTCCAAGCACACCACAAGGAGGAAATTCAAGTGCTTCTTCAAGCATTTGTACATCTATTGAAAGAGGTAAGAAATTTAGAAGTTTGAAAGATATTTATGAACAAGATATAGCTAATGAAGGGATCAATTCTTTGTTTGCTTTATATTGTCATGTTGATGATCCTGTTCATTTCGAAGAAGCTATCAAGGATAGAAAATGGATAGAAGCTATGGATGAGGAAATAAATTCCATAGAGAGGAACAAAACTTGGGATTTGGTTGAACTCCCAAAAGGTAAAGATGTCATTGGTGTTAAATGGGTCTACAAGACCAAGAGTAATGCTGAAGGCAAGATAGAGAGACACAAGGCAAGGCTTGTTGTCAAAGGCTATAAGCAGAAACATGGCATTGATTATGAGGAAACTTTCGCACCGGTTGCCAGAATGGAAACCGTGAGAGCAGTGTTGTCCATAGCAGCACAAAACAAATGGAAAGTTTACCAAATGGACGTGAAGTCGGCATTCCTAAATGGAGTGTTAATGGAAGAGGTTTACATTGAACAACCTCTCGGCTATGAGAAGAAAGGCCAAGAGCACAAAGTGTGCAAGTTGAAGAAAGCTCTTTATGGGCTGAAGCAAGCGCCAAGAGCGTGGTACAGTAGGATAGATTCCTATCTACTGGAAAATGGATTTGAAAAATGTGAGGGAGAACCCACCCTCTACATCAAAGAAAAAGATGGAAAAATATTGATTGTAGTCTTATATGTTGATGATGTTATTTTTACAGGTAATGATGATTACCTTATTGAACATTTTAAAACAGTCATGAAAGAAGAATTTGAAATGACTGACATGGGTTTGTTGAGATACTTCTTGGGAATAGAAGTAGAACAAGATGAAAGTGGGATTTTCATCTCACAGGCAAAGTATGTTAATGAGGTACTTGAAAGATTTAACATGCAAGAATGCAAAGCAGCAATCACTCCCACAGTGATGGGATTAAAGCTCAGCAGAGAGGACAGCAGCAAGGATTTTGATCCTAGTTTATACAAGAGCATAGTTGGAAGCCTTATGTACTTGACTGCAACTAGGCCGGACATAATGCATGCTGTTAGTTTGATTTCCAGGTTCATGGAAAAGCCAAAAGATGCACATTGGCAAGCAGCAAAAAGGATTTTGAGGTATGTTAAAGGTACAAAAAGGTTTGGTATTTTGTATACTACTTCAGAATGTTCAGATTTAGTTGGATACACTGACAGTGATTGGGCTGGAAGTGTAGATGATCGGAAGAGCACTTCCGGTTATGTTTTTCACATGGGTTCAGGAGCCATTTCATGGGCTTCTAAGAAACAGCCCGTTGTAGCATTGTCTACAGCAGAAGCGGAATATGTGGCAGCTACAGCAGCAGCGTGTCAAGCAGTTTGGATGAGAAAAATGTTGAGAAGCTTATGTCAAGAATAGGTAAAAGGGACAGTGATCTTTTGTGACAATAGCTCAGCTATTGCATTGTCTAAAAATTTTGTTTTTCATAAAAGGACAAAACACATTGACACCAAGTTTCATTTCATACGGGAATTGGTTAGCAATGGCGAGATTATTTTGCAGCATTGCAGAACAGAGGATCAATTTGAAAATATCCTCACAAAGCCACTTCAGCAGAAAAGCTTTGAACATTTCAGAAAATGCATGGGTATGCAGGAAAACCCAGCAGTTGAAATTAAGGGGGAGTGTTGGAATTAATTTCCAACTGCACAGACGCGGCAGTGAAGAGGACAAGGCGGAAAGAAAAGTCCGCGGGGGTCTATGAGGGTAGGTCGACGGTGGTTTGAACCCCCTCGAAACAGCTGATGTCATCAGCTGGGGGCCCACACATTATACGCCCATACTTCGCATTAACAAAATGATTGTGGGGTTAATGTTTTAATGATTTAATTTTGCTTTATGTTATTTGTTTTATTTTAATATATGCACATCATATATATTAAAAGGCCGTGAAGAGCATGTAATTTTTATTACACAACAGTGTAAATAAAAAAAAGGGAAAAGACAGCAGAATGTAATTTTTATTACACAGTGAATGTGCACAGCAGTGCGGGGAAGAAATATCACAGTGCCACCAAGTCAAAGTTGTGATCAATGCGAATTTTAAGCGGTGCTGACAGAAGTTAATGAAGACATTAAAGATTTCTGCAGCGGTGAATTTTCTGGTTGTTTTGTCAACGAATGGCATTTACTTCAATCTGGGATATTTTGTTATATACAGAAAACAGAGTGTTGTAATTTTTAATTACACAGCGCAGAATTTTTATGCACAGCAGAGTGCATTTTGTAAAAGACAGAGAGTGCGAATTTGGAATTGCACAGCAGTGTATTTTCCAGAGAAACAGAGTATTCACAGCAGTGAATGTTTTAGTAAGACAGAGTGTTATTTTTAAATAACAGAGAGATAGATTTACACTGTGTTTGCAGCAGTTAAACTATTTTGTAATCCCTCTTTTGAGGAAGAATTGTAACAGCAGTTTTTTTAATAGAAATTTTTTTTTATGTGAAACTCTGTCACTGTGGAAGAAATTCTGAATATTTCTCTGTGTTAAGGAAGGCAGTTTTATTATTTTGGAATTCAGCAAAATTCCAACATTTGGTGACAGCACCCTTCTTAATATGCCTTCCACAAATTCCCCTTCACTTTCAAGAAGTTGCAATGTTCTCATTTTGATCACCGGTTCACTTGAAATTTTGTTCAATGGTATTTCTGATTTTGTGCATAATAATGCCTCATTTTTTGTTATTGTAGAGGTCCACCTTGTAGGGATGCTAATTCCGCGTGCAGCTGGTATTACCTGTTCGTCCGTTAAAAGACTATTATTTATTTATTTGAATAAAAATAACTTGAAAGTTGTGGACATGGGTATGAAGAATTAGATGATTAATGACTTACAGATGATAATGATAATGTCTGCTCCTGTTCGTGTCGTTAAAAGACAGTATTATTTATTTATTTGAATAAAAATAACTTGAAAGTTGTGGACATGGGTGTGAAGAATTAGCTGATTAATGACTTACAGATGATAATGATAATCACTGCTCCTCATAGTGGTTCTTCCAAAGGCTCAAACATATGCGTGAGGACTCTATATCTGCAACTAAAAGAGGAAAATCAAACAGATGTGGACATCCTTGGATTTACAAAGGTATGGAGCTGGAAAATCCCACATAAAATTTTATTTTTTAATTGGTTGCTCAGAAAGGGGAAGATTCTCTCTTGGGAGAATTTACAGAGAAAAGGAACACAAGGACCAGGGCGCTGCAATTTTTGCAAAACAGCACTGGAAACTATATCTCACATTTTTTTCAAATGTAAGGTATCTTTAGGAATTTGGGAAATGTTCTCCAGCCTGACATGCACTGAGACTTGGAGACCACAAGATCAAAAACATGCATATGAATTCTAGGCTACTAGGGCTGAAGGGTACAAGGCTCTTCCATACTACGTTTGTTGGGAGCTTTGGTGTACCAGAAACAACATTTTGTTCAATGAGGCAAATTATGATGCCAATAGAATTTTTTCACGAGTCATGGAGTGGCTCCTTATCAACCCTGTCCCGGTAGTGGCATGCAAAGACCTGTCCATCAGAATCAGACCTCATTGCATCCGACTTCCGGCATTATACTTCGATGGAGCACAACAGGAGGGCATTTGTGGCTGCTGGGCATGGCTTAAAATGAATGACGAAGAGAGGTTTCATATCATATGGAACGGGGGCTATGGTACAAATAATAAAGCAGATATTATCGCACTGTGGAGCGGGATCATGGTGGCTCATCATTTAATGATCCCTTGCATTGACATATATGGGGATTCTCGGTTTGTTATTGATGGCATTTCTGGTAGGTCCTCACTAAACGGTTCATATCTTAGTGGATGGATTGAACGCATCCGCTTCATCTTATCAACATTCCGGAGGGCTACTCTACACCACATTTACAGAGAACTAAACGGGAGAGCTGATGGTCTTTCTAAGAAGGGGCTGGATCAATATTTTGGTTACATTACAGTTAGATACTACAGGAACAAGCGGGATATGGAATCATACAGACATAATATATAGGCCCTCCTTGATGGTTTCATGTTAATGTGATATGCTGCATTCCCACATATCCCTCTCTAGGTATTATATTTATATATATTGACTGGATGTTTTCTGTGTTTTCTTTAGTACTCAATCGAGCCTGTATTAACCTGCAAGCGAGCCTGAGTTTTCTTATATAATCACAAGGATTATTAAAAATATTGCTGCAATTTCCTCAAACGGACTTGACAGTCCACAATATAAATGGTATCCACATTTTCTGTTTTTGGACGTGGTAGTTGGTAATGGTTTTCAAATGAGCCTAATGTCTTTTCAAGCGAGCCTGTACTTCTGTTTATTTCTCACTTGTATGTTGTTCCATAGGGGTTCGTTTTTTTACTAGGCTATTATCCGCACAGCAAGCCTGTCAATTGCATACTACTCAATGTTGCTGATCAAAATATGCTCTCCAGTACTCAATATGAATGGTACCCACAAGGCTCTATTTTTTTGGACGTGGTAGATTGTTACAGCCAGCAGGTGAACCTGAATGACTATTCAAGCAAGCCTGTACAACTGTTATTTCCTCTCAAGAACGTTGTATCATCGAATCGATTACTAGACTATGGTTCACATAGCATGCCTGTCTACGCTCCTTCTGGCACATTTTGGTTCACACATGACCAGTGGGCTTCCCTTTGCTTTCTACTACATGATGCTGGTCTTTGGCCTTAATTAGAATTTTTTGATCGAATGGATCAACTTGGGGGCCTGCTGTTTTTGCATATGCTCCCTGTGTCTATTTTTCTTTTTGACATATTTGGTATCCTATATGCATACTCATGAGGTCCATATTTTAATTAATACAGTTACCTGTATCATTGATATGGGGCTTTTCTCATCATTCTAGTCTGGGATGGGGCACCTATTTATCTGGATGGATAAACTAGGTGTGCTATCAATGGTGAGATTATGTATCTGACTCATAGACTGTTTTTTCTCACTATAATATATCTAAAACAATGTTTTTTCTCTTGTGAAAAAAAAGATAATGACTGCTCCTCGAACAGATCATGGACATCCTCAATGGAACGCCAAAGACGACGAGGACCTCCTCCTCAGGATACTTCCTCAGCAATATTTCTTCCCATATCATGCAGGTGATCATGCATTCTCATCCTCTTCGCATTATACTCCTCTACAACCTCTACAAGACATCTGTATTCTAGAGTTTGAAGCCCTGTGAACCCTAACCAGATTCTTACCCACTTATCTCGGTCTTCTCCCAGAGCAAAACAAGCAATATCTAAAAAAAATTGTTGTTCCTCTTGATTCAGTGAATTATAACTCATCTCAAGGCTCGCCAGTATCTTACCAGGAAATTTATGAAGTTCCTTCAATTTTTCTTCCCAGTAAGGCTGGTCTTTTCCACATAACAGAGCACCAAAGACTTTCAGCGATAAAGGCAAACCGTCGCAACTTTTTACCAACTTAACAACAAAGTCTTCAAACCCGATTCGTGGATGTGCCTGAAAAAAAGCATGCGAACAGAAAATATCTTGAGAGTGTGATTTATTGAGGCCCCTTAGGTGATAAATTGATGCCTTTGCTATTCCTGCGCTTCCAAGGACATGCTTATCATGAGACGTGACCAAAATCAAGCTCTTGGGATGAAGGACGCCCTTAATTGGCAAGAACACCTCCAATTGATCGGCATCATCTACATCGTCTATAATTATGAGAACTCGAAGAGATGTGAGATGTTTTTTAAGTATTCCTATACCTTGCTCCCACCTATCAATTTTCTCGTTTATACCTTTCAAGTCTTCAATCAGCTTCTCCTGCAAAGAAGGCAAAAACAACCTAGACGCTTTTTCTCTAACATCAGCTAGAAAGCAGGAGCCATCGTAATGTGATCTCTCACGGTTGAAAAATTCATTGGCAAGCGTCGTTTTTCCAATTCCACCTAACCTTGTAATCCCAACAACCTTGGCCTCCACTGGTAGTTGCTCCTGCTGTGATAAGACGGTCTTTTCAAAATCTCCAATTTTCTCTCCCAAACCAGTTGCATATTTGGCCACATGCAACTCTGGTTCTGGAACCTTTTTCAACACCCTTTGCACTATCCTCTCCAAGAGTTCTGCCTCGTCCATGAATATTAATTTTTGAAGTTAGTTAGTGAAGTGACTAACGAACAACAACAACATACTACCTTAAATGTCATGTGGCTATCCAAATCCATAAAAGCAAAGCTAAGATAGATTTATAAATTAAAAACTAACACGGATTGGAACAGAAAAGCAAAGCTAAGATAGATTTACAGATTAAACACTAACACGGATTGGAACAGAAAAGCAAAGCTAAGATAGATTTACAGATTAAAAACTAACACGGATTGGAACAAAAAAGCAAAGGTAAGATATATTTACAGATTAAAAACTCACACGGATTAGAACAGTGGGAGATACTCACCCATTACACGCCTCCAACTCAAATCCGCTTATATTTGCAACCTGGAAAAGAGCGTCTCTCCAACCCTGAATTCTTTGGGGGTCGTGTCGCCGCTTGTCTTCATGTTTGCGCAAGGCTTCAACGTACTTTGAGTCTGTGTCCCGCCTAAGATCGGCAGGCTTAACTTTGTAAAATACAGGTAGAATGGTAGCCCCGAGCTTCTCTGAGACGTCTACCATAAGGCGGAGCTCATCAAGACACCATTTTGAGTTGGCATAGTTTTCAGAGAAGATGGCTATGTGGACAGAGGCGACTTTTATTGCAACTTCGATTTGAGGGAAAATTCTTTTTCCAGCCTCTAATGCTGGCCTGTCAAGAAACACTCGCAACCCATGGGTTGTAAGGCGACGGTAGAGATTTGCAGCGATGGTATTTTTGACATCGGGACCCCTGTGATTGATAAATATGTCGAAGTGGGTCGACGCAAAAGAAGAGGCTGCCGAGGAGGAAGATGCAAAAGCAACGGCAGTTGTGTTGCCTGCCATTGGAAGAAGAAGAAAGGAAAAGATTAGTAATGATAATAGCCAAGCTATATGATGCGCAGGAAGGCAAATCGATAGGGAGTTTGAAGTAGTAGTAATAGTGATAATGAAATAGATGATGTGCAGCCAGGAAAGCAATGGGAAGTTTGAAGCTACCAAACCCTTCAGATGGTATAAAGCAAAATCATTTCGTGCCTGTAACAGCTCTCAGAGGGATACATAGTAATGGACCATAAGATTGGTAGTACCAAACTTACCATAACCTTTAACACATGTGAGACTAGTTGCAAATAGATTCCAAACATGGCTTCAAAAACATGGTTATCTGGAAACCACAACTCCGTAATTAAGCTTTGAGCAGTGTTATGATGTGTTGGGGTTTTTTACTCTGATACATATTTCATGGGCTATTGAATCATTAATGTGGTTGGGCTTATTATCAAATTTAAATTTGTTTAAATTTAACTATAGAATGTGGAATCTAATGTGAGCATATGCCCAACCACATTAATGATTCTATAACCTAAAAAATAATGATTGCCATCAAATTACAAGACAGGTGGAGTTCAAGTTCCAACCAAACTAGTCTTACTGACATGGAAAGGATTTAATAATACTAATCTTTATATATAATACTAATCTTTATATTTTATAAATTCCAATTTTATTTACAGCTTTATTTTTATTTTTACAAATTCTAAACTTTTCCGTCCTTCATGGAAAACCTCCAAAGTCCCTCATGGAGGATGTAGTGTAAATATCCAGGAAGATAAAATTATGGGGAAGACTCCTATCTCTAACAACCCCAGTACTCTGCGCATTCAAAATTATCTCAGAAGCCAAGGGATCAATACTTTGGACCAAATGTCCAGGTGGGAGGGGAATTCCAACTTATGGAAGGAATGGACCTTTCCACTTATGCCTCCCCTCCTTGTGAATGATCAAAAAACTCTAAAAGGAATGCTCCATGGTGTTGCCCCTCTGAACAAAGGTTGTCAAGATAGCTTCAAATGGGATTCGTCTGGTTCCTCTTACAAAAAAAAAGTTGGTTATGAGTCCCTTCTCAAAGATCATTAGCCCACTCCACCTTGGGCCATCTGGAAGCAGATCTGGAAATCTGAAGCGCTTCCAAAAGTCAAAATATTCACTTGGATCCTGCACAAATTGAAGATTCTTACCTTTGAAAACTTAAAAAAAAGAGGTATCAGCTGCGCATCAAGATGTCCCCTCTGCCTCAAGGCTGAAGAAACTACCTTCCATCTCTTTTTTGGATGCCCCTTTGCCTCGCAATGCTGACTTACACTAACTGAATACTCCTGGATTGATCTTGGTGCAAGCAACTTAATCTTAGATTTAATCATAAAATGGAAAAGAAGTTACCCTTGGGGCAAAACAATCAAGTCGGTAACCAAAAGAGTTTGGGATACTCTCCCCTATGGCTTTTCTATGAACATCTGGTTAACAAGGAACAAGGCTATTTTTCAAGATCAGAGACCCTACACCAGAAAAGTCTAGAGAGAGACCTGGAGTCTTAAAATTTAGAAAATCCTCTCCAAAAACAATAGCCATCTAAACTTCAGCAGTTTGCAAATTGAAGAAAGAAGCTTTCTAGTTAAATCTCTTGACAATCCCCTGAGGTTTAGCAGAAATCCAGTCATCCGTCTTCCACACAATGAGCAGTGGAAGATAAGACTCAAAGAGCAAGAATTTATTGAGTGGCTTTACGGGATAAAAAGGCTAGTGTTATTATTTGATTGTGCTTTAAAATCAAACCCAGTTATTGCTGGTGCAAGAGGACACATAATGGAAGAACAAGGTGGCATCATGGCCACCAATGAATGGGGGTTAGGTTGTCTGTCCAATAATAGAGTCGAAGCCTATGCACTATTGAAAGGTCTTGAGATTATTAAGACTCTCAAAATGGAAAAAGTCATGATTTTCGGTGACTCTGCAGTCATCATAAGCATGATGAAGAATTCTACGCAGACCCCCAATATATCTCTCAGCAGGCTTATTGATAGATGTCGCAATCTGCGCAAGGAAATGGAATACATCTCCTTCTTCTACATTCTCAGAAAAAACAATAAGAAAACATACATTTTGGCAAATAATTCTTGTAAGAGACTAGCTGGTCAACTTCTTCTCCAAGTAGCCACTTCCTTTTCTCCTTTGCCATGATTTCCTCTCCCCAATCTACCTTTCCCTGCCCAAATCTCTCCCTTTTCAAGACTCTGTCAGTTCACATCTACTATCATCATTTCCCCCTCAGTGAAGTACCCAAGTTTGCTCTTTGCTGCCGTTTCTATCTTCACTCCTTACACCGCATCGCAATTCGTTCATCGCACCTCCTTCCCTTTACTCTTAAGTCTTCCCGCCCCTTCCAACTGATTGCGATCTTGTGATCGCGCTCCTTGTCACATGTTGCTTTTCGCACTTCGCTCTGTTTACCATTATCCTCTAAAAACTATCACCATCTTTGCCGACTGCAATATTGTGATATCGCATACTGTAGCCCACACTATTTACCTCTTTCACTTATCTCACTTTGCGGCCTTTCCGATTTCGTAGTTCGCACCCTTTACATTTTCCGCTCATCGCTCTTCGCGGCTCTTCCCTTTTTGCATTTCACGGCTCTTTCCTCTTCGCATTTCACGGTTCTTTTCACTTCTCACTTCACCTTTCATGGCTCTTCCCATTTCGCACTTCTTGGTTCTTTTCACTTTGCAGTTCGCACTTCGCGGCTCTTTCCATTTTGAAATTCGTGGCTCTTTCCTTTTCGCTTTCATTTTCTCACCGATCTTTCCCTTTGCATTCCACTCTTTCACCCCATTTCCCCTATTTCCCTCTACGAGAAATTCCCCGATCCTCCTTCTCCGCCCAGTTGCCTTCCCGCCCCCTCCTTCTTCAGTTCTTCAATCTTCGAAGCAGTCTCTGAATATTCCCCTCAATCATGCAGTCTCGAGAAAAGAAAATTGCTTTGTTGTGTTGACTTTCAAGCTGAAAGGACTACCGAAGAGCTGATCAGAGGGTAGTCGAAGCTCATGGAACAAAATCATCACGTGGACATCACATCCTTCCAACACCAGGAGCAGCTGAGCATCTCATCTAACGATCAATTTGGGAGAAAATCAAGACATCTTCAACTAATCCACTTTCCTTCTTCTCATTCCTTAGATTATGTCTTTTAAATTTTCTTATATGCTCTCCCAGTTTGTTAGAATTTATTAGGATTCATTCATGCAATATAGTAGTACTAGTAGTCAGAAAGAAGGCTCAGTATCATGCCACTTAACCCCTCCATGGAATTTTTCTCCAAAACTCGAATGTAACAGGGAATTATTTCCCCTCTTTTTTTGAATACTAAATAGCAACTGACTTAGTTTAAAAAAATTAAAATAATATGATCTCAATTATTGCATTTTTTTTCAAAATATTGAAATAAATTATTTATCAATAATTAATTTACACTCAAATTTCTTATTATCTCAAAATACCACACTCAAAAAATATTATAAGTAATAATAATATAAATATTCATACTTCTGATCGCGTTACTGAAATGCTTCGAGCTGTGCAAACGATTTCAAGAAAATACCAGTACGATTGTTAGGGTTTCTAGGGTTTCTAGGGTTACAATAGTGTTTTCCGTCTGGGTGAGCCATGGTAGCTTCCTCGGGAAGAGGGCTGCCACCCTCCTACCGTAATGTGACGAGTGGGGATCACTTATTGCATCCGCCTCCCAATTCCGTCTTTTGCACCCAGTTTCAGTGAAAGCCCTTGGGGTTTTATTTATGTCTGTCTATTGATGTCTCGTGAATGGGTTCGGTCTTGTTCTGCTTTGTCTCGCCTTACAGGGATACCACTTATGGAATTATTTCTATTCGCTTATAGCTGGGATGCAGTGATGTTTAATTTTCTTTTTAAGCGCTCTGTTATTAGCCTTATTCCTGCCCATTCCATGCGGTCAGCTACTATCCTTTGCATGCGCTCAGTTTTGTTACATTTCCTACGCCCCATCTCTGATCAGGGTTTTCATTTTTGGCATTGGGTTCTGTGGTTAGTTTTCCTATGTTCCTGTGGCAGACACAACGTCTTTGTTCACTGGGTGTCCACCGGTTATTTAATTGCTGTTTCTCATTCCTTCATTGTTCTCTCCTGCATGTCTTTGTTCCTGAATAGGCTTCTCTCCAACATGGGGAAGCGTCGTTCTTGCTCTCAGTCTAGTAAAGGCAAACAGCAGGCCCAGGTTTGAGCCTGCTCCTAAGAAGCGCGGTCAAAGACATTGTCTCCATAAATACAATATGTATTTAATTCCAACTATTGTCTTTGGAGAGACAAATGAAATTGTCTCATAAGAGACAAAAATGAAACTGTGAGAGACAAAAATGAAATTGTCCCTGGAGAGGCAAAAATGCTTGTGTTATATATTGTCTTTATAGAGACAATATTTTAAGACAATTTAATTTGAGACACCTGCTTAAAAACAATATTTAAGATAATACATAAGTTTTCTTTTGTCTCAAATTAAGACAATTTACCCAAAAATTGTCTTAAATATTGTCTTAAAACCTCCTTTATGTTGCAGTACATGAGCTTAAATTATTAAAATAAAAATAAATATAATGACATGAATTCCACCTATTACATCACTTAATTATTGATGTGTCAATATAATATATCAGGAGTAAATAAAATCCATAAGATTCCAAGCCTCTTGGCTAGGTTGAAGTCCAGCGGTGTGACATATAATAGTGACGTTTTTCTCAAAAAGTTAACTGTAAAAAAACACTTTATCTATTTCAAAACCCATAGCATGAAAGGGCCATCACATGAAATGGCATGAATTCCACCTATTACATCACTTAATTATTGATGTGTCAATATAATATATCAGGAGTAAATAAAAGCCATAAGATTCCAAGCCTCTTGGCCAGGTGCAAGTCCAGCGGTGTGACATATAATAATGACGTTTTTCTTAAAAAGTTAACTGTAAAAAAACGCTTTAACCCATATCATGAAAGACCCATCGCATGAAACGGCCTTTCACAAGTTTTAAACATCAAATACGGTCAAAATGCGGACAAAAATGCCCGTCAGTAAGGTGGCATAATTTTATCCATAAAAATTTTAAATCTAAAACACCTATCAAATTCGACAGTTTCCACAACTATGATGTCTATTTTGATAGTCTAACTAACAACTATGATGTCTATTGGATCAAGCTTTCTGATCGGGAACGTTTCCACATTTTCTGGAATGGAGGTCCTGGTTCAAACAACAAGGCTGAGATTATGGCGCTATGGGGGGGTCTCCTCGCTGCTCCCGACCTTTAAATTCAGGATGTTAACATATATGGGGACTCTCAGTTGATCATTGGTTGGATTACCAACATATTTCTTATGTATACCCCACAACTTCAAGGCTGGATTGACAGGACACAACGACTGTGGCGTAGATTGAATTGCCCTCCCATTAATCATATTTACCGTGAAAAAAACACTCGGGCTGATCGGCTCTCCAAGAAGGGACTTCTGGCTGATTTTGGATCCATGAAGGTCATTTATTTCTCTGATGGCAGACAGATTGGGGAATTTTCCATTCCCATCCCATGATTTTCTTCCTCTCAGTACTATGCTTCCATTTTTGTCTAATCAGTGTTATTACAGGGAATGCTGGCTTTTTGGACACAGGTTTTCGGTTTACAGTTTACTGGATGATCTCGTATTGGTTTTTATCCCTCTACCATGAACCTGGACTATAATACATCAAGCGAGCCTGTTCCTATATATCAAGCGAGCGGGATCTCAATTTCAAGCGAGCCTGATTTATTTTCTCCAAGCGAGCCTGAATGACTCCTTTCCTACCAGATAAAGGGGCGTTTATAAAGTTTCAGGAGTACAGGTCAATCATTATCAAGCAAGTTCGTTTCTACAGCTTTTCTATGCTATGACAATACAGATCAAACATTTTCAAGCGAGCCTGTTATCTGCGTTTCTGATATTTTGCATTGCACTCTGTTATTGATTTGGCATCATATCTTATCTAAGAAGGGACATAACAGGGGTGTATTGGACCTCTCCCTCCCTGTTTTGTGCTTTATTCTTTCTCAAGTCCTCGATGTCATATCCAATTTTGTTTACCAGTCACTCTAATTGATGGAATGATTCATGTTGAATCCTTTATTATCTGGTTTTCTCGTTTTGTTAATCATGATGTTTCCATTTGTATGGGAAGGATTTTCCCGATATATGAGGAGGCCAAACTATTACTATCTGCTCATTCACTCCATAATGAGCATAATTTATCTGGCTCTAAATGGTGGACTTCTCTCTATAGGCTCCTCAGCCGAGAATTATTCGTCAATGTACTGTTTATATTTATAATATAATCAGCGTTTTTTTCGTCTGAAAAAAAAAAAGTTTAACTAACAGACCCTGAAATGTTGTTACTATATTTGATTAGCAAATAACGCAATGTTGGGCTATTTGACAGTCAAATTCCATCCCTGCCACACCCACTCAACAACCTGCTGTTGAGTGGTAATGATTGTAGATGAAGTCAACTCATGTTGGTTTTTAACTGTTAGTGTACAAATGGTTATCGGATCTCTATGTCACTGTGGAACCTTTTGGGTCTAGATTGCAGATTTGAGGTATCCAACTGGTAGTTGACATTGGTCAATGTCAATTGAATGTCCAAATTGGAAATTACGAGTTGGTAGCGGGCCTAAGGTCAAATCCAAAGTTTAAAGTCAAAGTCACGTCACTCTCGAGCAGTTGAGTACAAATAACTCCAAAAAAAAGATGTGAACCAAAATGGCTCCCAAAGTCATTATAATTATTGATAGTTGAAACAACGTGAATCTGCACAATTCATCTCCATGATTTAGCTATACATATTTTTTGGGTTATAGGATACTAAATGAGGTGTGGCAGTATAAGTTTATTGTTAGATTTAAATTAGTTTTAATTTAAGGATGGAGATATACTTTTTTAGCATTTAATATCCTATAACCCAAGAAATAAGATTGGGCAAGCTTGAAATTTCAAATATTTTCAGCGTGTCAAAAACAAACTTGAGTACTGTGTTCGTTTTTCATGCCTGTCTATATACGTTTTAAGTAAATTTATAACTTTCTATTATTTTTTTCAACCTTAAGGTTTTCAAGAGTTTCTTGTTGATATTCATTGTGGCTGATATTCGTTGTCTACCCATAGAAATAAAAAATGACAAAAATAAAAATAAAAATATTATATAAGTCTTATTTAGCAAACACATACGAGCTCCTATAAGCACCATGGAAATGAAGTATCCATCTGAACATGTACTCTTATTCCACCCTGCAAACTTAGCAAGCTACAAAACAATTAGCAATAAATAACAAATCCAAAACAATGTTTGAAAGAAAAATCACCAGCCATCCTAGTATTAAAGCACCCCTCAGTCACTTCGAAAGACCGTGACTGTGGTCTAAGGGTGCCAATAATTTTCATCATTGCATGAAAGAAATTGTGTAAGATACAAAAAGTTGAAGCCATGTTCAAGACTAGGATTTAATCAAATGTTATGTGCAAAATTATCACAAGTTGCCAATACAATGGTAACCTATGCAAGAAAAAGTTCTTAACAAAAGCTAAAGCATATAGGTTGTAAAGAATAAGTCGAGTTCTGATTTCAGAAGCCAGGCCCAAAACCCAAAACAATACATGGTTGAATGATTAACCACTATTTCCAATACTTATATTACCCAATGACCAAACTCTTATGAAATTTCATTGAATCCAACGTTGAAAATTTCACTCATTAAAGGAAAAGGAAGCTTGACGTAGTAAAAAAATAGTTATAGTTTGCAGTTGTCATTAAATGGATATAATCATGCCAAGTTTGAGTTGCAAATATGGATCAGAACATGTCTGTAACTCCACAAAAGAGCTTTAAATAGTAGTTTCAGTCATTTTTTTCCCGGTCTAATTTCACATAACAATGACCTATAGCTAAAACTTGCTTTGAAAATGTGTCTCATCTAATCAAGTTTACAAAATAGAGAGACAATTTCACACAAAAAATCCTACTATCAAAATACATACCGGAATCGCAATGGCATTCGAGGAAAAGAAACTATGTTTCCTTGGTGTTGGCCATTCCCTGTAATGTTGGAGCAGTACACTATCCAGTTACATAATGTTGGTCATTCCCTGGATGAGTTATGGTGATTTCCTTCAACCCAATTTTGTCGGGGATTTGAGAAAATGTAACTGATGCAACTTCTGGAGTTGGGGAAATAACAATGAGAGGATTCCTTGCACTCATGACGAGAGTGATGATCAGTGGCTTTTGGAATCCAGTGAGATCCGGAGATTGTGAATGCAGATCGGCCAGAGAGGATCTGATTCACATAGGCTGGAGCCCTATTCTCCCAAGAAATAGATAGATGTTTGTCATCTGACTGGTTTGACGGGAGTACAGTTCCAAGAAGAGAAACATTACCTTCGCCATACATAATACCTAGACCAGTGTAGAAAAGGGAAGGCAAGATTAGACCAGGTTTGGTGGTAAGAATAAAGATAAGGGATTCATCAATGACCAAGGGTAAATATTCAAGATTCAAAGTGCTTGCATTGATCGCTTCGGTCGGGCTTCAGGCAGAAGCTCCTCCCATCGCTATATGTAGAGTCCCCCCTTTGCGGATGTTTTATACTTGATCATATATATGACCTTTACTTGCTTTTTAATAACAACTCATGGGCTCGAAGGTTGTCTATAGACACAACAGAATAGGACGGGAGGTTTTTACTAAAATATGGTAAAAAGAAAATTAAAAAAATCAAGTGTTTGAATTTCATTTTTTTATGATAAAAATGGATTCAACACCATTCAAAATTTTTAAAATACTCAAAATACTAAAGTTTTTGACATCTATAACCTAGATTTTCAAAAATATTTACTAGAATTTTTCATAATCTTACTAGAATTTCTGAGTTATTCTATGAGTTTTTTAAACTACCAGGTTCCTCCCCATGTATAGCACTATTTTTTTGTTCGATCACCACACCATTTAATCATTCATTCCAGAAACAAGGGTTGAGTGCTAACGCAAGAGAGGAAGCTTTATTTACGCAACAATCCCATATGGTTTTCCTCTCGCTCGATAGAAGAGATTCAATTTGTTGCCAGAGGCAAGTAAATGGTTGGTGGCAGAGTAAATGGTTTGAGATCGCTTGAAGATACAGGAGGGGGATAGTGTTTGATGGACCACATGGCTGGAAAGATATGCAATGAATGTGGAATATCATGTCTAATCACCATAGGATCAACCCACTAGCATCTCTACAGCCGATATGGGCTTCCCACCATTGATGATTTTTAAGTTTGATCGATGGCCCTCCACTACAGAATTCCAAGATATACCCACCATTATTGGTTACTATAAATTATGACCATAAATTTAAATTTGTGAACGTCATATTTACGATTTTGAAATTTTCTTACAAATCATTTTCAACGTTTCTAAATTTTTTTAAAGTGCCAAATACGTTTAAAAACAAAAAACGTTCTATGGAACGTCAATTTCCAGGCCCGACTGGATTATCTCCACTTGCTGTGAACGAATGATTGTGTCCATGACATCAAAGTAAAACCAAGTTGCCTGCACCTGTTGAGTACTATGTTTAAACTATCCCCAGAGCTATCACTGGAAATCGTGTGAATAGAGGACGATTAAAAAATAGACAGATTAGTTTAAACTTCTTAACAATTCACGTCTCAACTAAATTAAAAATTTAGAGTCATCTATGAAAATTTTACTCGTATTAGGGTTTGGTTTGAATATAGGAAATGCATGTGGAATTTAGTTTTCTCCACATGTTTTGGTTTGAAATTGGATAAAAATGTAACATCATAAATCTGAATATATATTCAAATATAAAAAATAATATATATGTTTTATAGATTTAATTTATTTTATTGTACTTTGAAATATTTTAGAATTGTTGAAAATATTAAAGTCACCTGCGTACCCAGTGTAGGTAGAAAACAGAGTACAACAGGGGCATCGGAAGGTTGAGAGCACACCTCTGTGCATTTAACAAAGTTTAATGGAGCAGTAAGGATGGAATTTAAGTTTATGGGCCGCAGCCACCATTGCAGGGATGAATTTATTTTATTATGGCCGCAGTCGACTTTGCAAAGGAGAAATTGAAGACTTTCGTGGTTTAACCATGCAATAACAGTTTTATTTAAAGAGAAGTCTTTTCAGGCTTTTAAGCCATAAACAACCACAAACGGAAGTTTTTGTTTAAACATGCCAAAGCTTTTAAGTTTATGAATTGGGCCACGTCATAGTGGTCCCCACTTCATCGCCCATCGCAAATGTTTTGATTTGTGTCTTATTGATGCGAAGTCTGCTGCGATGCGATGTTGCAATATCGCACATCGCATATCGCAACAGGCAAGAGTTTTAAAACCACTGTAAACAGTTTACCTCTGATGTCGCAATGCGATGTGGTCCCTACCACCATCGCACATCGCACATTTCCAAACCACCGTTCCGCCCATCCATATATGTTTCCGTCGAGGTCTTCCGCCGATGCGATGTGGTCCCCACATCGCTAATCGCACCATCGCGCCATCGCTCATTGATTTATTACATAGCCAAAGTTTATTCCGCCAAGCCATTCATTCCGCCGATGTGTCGATATGGTCCCACTGCGATGTGGACCAATTGCGTGGATTCGTGTTCGTTTCTACCATGACGTCACCACCACAAAGTGTTACGCGAAGATTTTATGAAGACTGGTTTATATTTCAGGTTGAGTTCCGCAGGCCCCAGCAACAACCAATCAAATGCCGTTTGCGTAGGTTTTGGGTCTGCTGATGTAGGGGCATTTTGTAACGCGAAAAGTTTCCAATCCAACTTAATTTTGATTTAAATTCCAGGTTTAATGTTTTATGTTTTTTGTTGACATATAGTGTTACGGGGGTGTATCAAAGGTTTTCAAAGGACTGCAGGGTGCCCTCGCAGTTGACCGAGGCATGGCACGTTGACCAAGAGATCAACGGTGGAGATTTTATACGGGGGCACAACATAGATCAAATGTACTCGAGGGAGAGTTCCTCCGTAGGGGCCCACAGAAAGGGTTTCACCATTTTGTTTTAATATAGTTTTTTTTTACGTTTTTAATATAGTCGCGCCATATAAAAGGCTCAATAGAGCATAGTTGTTTTTTTTTAATGTAATGTTAAGTTGTTTTACACAGACAGACTGTGTATTGTGATTTGTAATGCCCGAAGGCAGAAAGAGAGACAGAGAGGAAAATTTGTAACGTTGTGTCTGTAGTAGCTAAACCTTGTGTAACCAGAACATCGTTCTAAAGATTGAATCCATCATTTTGTAATAGTTTGTGTTTTATTAATGAAATAGTTTTCAAATTATGCCATCTCTATCCACTGAACGAAAAAACTGTTTAAATTTCTCTTTGTTAAAGGAGGATAATTTTATTCTCCTTGTGTGTTCGGAATATTCAGAAATTCCAACATGGTATCAGAGCTTATCCAGGCTCTTTGAGGGCGTCAAAGAAGCTGAAGGAAGGAAGGATTTCTTGCAGCAGTTCTCTAGCAGCGTGAAGGCTTAGTAGAAGATTAAGTCCAGGTATTTCTCAAAAAAACAGAGTTGTTGTTTTGTTTAAAAAGATCAGTCCTCAAAGACAAAGTTTGTCTATTAAAGAAGGAAAGACAGTTTGTTTGAAAAACACAGTCAAGTTTTATTTTAAAGTTTAGTTTATAAGCAATGGCTGGACCAAGTACCAGTATGAGTATTGGAAATACTCAACTTCCACAATTTAATGGGAAGAACTATGATTATTAGGCCATTACCATGAGAACCCTGTTTGCCTCCCAGGACTTATGGTAATTTGTAGAAGATGGTTTTGAAGAACCAGTAGATGAACAAGAGTTTAATGCCTTAACAAAGGCAGAGAAGGATTTATTGAAGAGCAATAGGAAGAAGGACTCTAAAGCCCTCTTCTATCTCTATCAAGCAGTACATGAGAGTGTGTTTCCAAGGATAGCAACAGCTAAGAGATCCAAGGATGCGTGGGATACTCTTAAAATAGCCTATCAAGGTATGGAGAAAGTGAAGACAACAAAACTACAATTTCTGAGGAGAGATTTTGAAACTATCTGTATGAAAGAGTCTGATAACATAAACTCATTCTTCACACATGTGATTGGGATGGTCACACAGATAAGGTTTCATGGAGAGACACTTGAAGAAAGAAGGATAGTGGAGAAACTATTGAGGAGTCTACCCTCAAGGTTTGATGTTACCTATAGTAGATGAACTTCATGCATCACTTATGACTCATGAACAGAGATTGGGAAGATTAGTAAACCCATCTTTGGAGCATGCCTTCAAGACCTAGATGCCTTTTGGAAGAGGAAGATGTCAAGGTAGAGGAAGAAGAAGAGGCAGAAGCCAAAACATAGGAGGAAGAAATAGCTCTTCACATTCACATGGAAGGAGCAACAGTCATAATCAAAGCCACGGCCAAAGCAGCAGCCAGCAAGGTGGACACCAACATGCTCGTGGACAAAGGTATGACAAATCCAATGTCCAATGTCATTATTGCAAAAAATATGGGCACTATGCCAATGAATGTAGGAAAAAGAAAATTGACATGAATAATAGGCAGAATGCTAATGTAGAAAAAGAAGAAAAGAACCCAAAGAATGTGATGTTAACATGTAATGTAGCACAAGATAGGCAGGATGATGTATGGTTCTTAGATTTAGGCTACAATAATCACATGACTGGAAACATAGCAATGTTTGCCAATCTTGATGAAGAAGTTAAATCTGAAGTTACAACAGGGACTGAGACTAAGATCTCTGTGAAAGGAAAAGGCAGAGTAAGTATCCGTGCAAGAAATGGTGAGCAGAAATTTGTTCCAGATGTATATTATGTTCCTAGCTTGAAATGTAATCTTTTGAGCGTTGGGCAGCTCATTAACAAAGGTTACAATGTAATCTTTAAAAATGATGTGTGCACAATAATGGACATACCTCCAAGCAAGAAGGTTATTGCTGAAGTGAAAATGACTAGCGATAGAATGTTTCCATTCAAGATCAATGCTGACTTGAAGGGAAAAGAAAAGAATGTAGCAGCTGTAACTCAAGAAGTATTTCAGAAGGAAGTGAAGGATGAGAATTGGTTATGGCACTTGAGATTTGGACATCTCAATTTTGGAGGTCTGAATTTGATGCACAGAAAAGGGATGGTAAGAGGACTACCATTGATAGAGAAACCAGACAGCCTATGTGAAGGCTGCATCTTGGGCAAACAACATAGAGAAATCTTTCCATCAGGAAAGAGCATAAGGGCGAAAGCACCCTTAGAAATTATCCATTCCGATTTATGTGGGCTGATACAAACAACATCAGTATCAAGCAGCAATTATATGCTAACCTTCATTAATGATTTCACTAGGAAAATATGGGTTTATTTCTTGAAGTATAAAAGTGAAGTGTTTGAGAAAATTTTTCACTTTAAATATCTTGTAGAGAAACAAAGTGGGCAGCATATCAAAGTCCGAAGAACTGATAGAGGAGGTGAGTACATCTCAAAATAATTTTTGCGTTTTTGCAGAGAAAATGACATACACAAAAAATTCACAACAAGGTACACACCGCAACAAAATAGTGTTGCTGAAAGGAAGAATCGAACCATCATGGAAAACATTTGTTAAATGGTGAGAAGTATGCTAAAGGAAAAAAAATTTCCAAATGAGTATTGGGCAAAAGCTAGAAAATGTGTTGTGTATATTTTAAATAGATGCCCAACAAAAGCTGTAATGAACACAGTTCTAGAAGAAGCATGGAGTCGCACAAAACAAGGAGTCACCCACATGAGAGTTTTTGGATGTGTGGCTTATACACACATTCCAGATCAACTGAGGAAGAAGTTGGACAGTAAGGGGGAGAAGTGCATCTTCCTTGGATATTGTGAAGAATCCAAGGGATATAGATTGTATAACCCATCCACAAAGAAATTTGTTATAAGCAGAGATGTGCAATTCATTGAAGAGGAAGCATGGGATGGAAGCATTGAGAAAACAGTCAATGTTAAAAGTTTTTTGTCTCATGATGAATATGAGGAAGATGTGGCTAAAAGGAACACCTCATCGGTAGCACCACCTCCACCAACACAAGGACAGCAAGGGACACCTCAAGCAGGAGTAAGAACACCCTTGAGAAGAAATGAGAGTGCTTCTCCAAGCACACCACATGGAGCAGATTTGAGTACTACTTCAAGCACAAGTACACCAAATGAAAGAGGAACAAGATTCATAAATATTAATGAAATTTATGAGCAAGAGACAGAAAATGAAGGTATGAACTCTTTATTTGCTTTATATTGTCATGTTGATGATCCTATTCATTTTGAAGAAGCTATAAAAGATAGAAAATGGACAGAAGCCATGGATGAAGAAATTAATGCAATAGAGAAAAACAATACATGGGAGTTGGTTGATCTCCTAGAAGGAAAAGAAGTGATTGGAGTTAAGTGGGTCTATAAGACCAAAAGCAATGCTGAAGGTAAGTTTGAAAGGCACAAGGCCATACTTTTTGTCAAAGGATATAAGTAGCAACATGAAAGAGATTATGAAAAAAAATTTGCACTAGTTGCAAGAATGGTGTTAATTTCAGCTTATGTTCTATGCCATTTCAGATTAGGGCACAATATTGAAGAAGATAGAACATACTAATAGATCGATAGAAGACAAGCCAAAATAGAGATAAGAAATGGTGGCATTACAGCAATCAGTAGGATGCTTCTACCAGCAAAGTCTCCAATAGGTCATTCAGCCAAGCGTGTCACACATAACTCAGAATAATCCAAACAAAGAATAGTCCATATATATATCACAGCTCCAACGCTATCGAGAGAGAGAGAATTCCTCCACAACAATTGGTGTCAAATGAACTCTAAGTCTCTCCAATATATAGGAATCTTTGTGCGTGTGTGACACGTCCTTTAAGATATTTAAGTCAATATTTTATTCCAGGCCAACCTAGCACATAAGTGAAATAACTTCAAATTACATGTTCTGCTCATCCGATCAAGATTATCTTTATATCAATCTTACACCTCTCCGAAAGAGGAATCCAATAAAAATATTGGGATCTTCATTTGAGCAGCACAACCCAGAGTTTGGACCTAGTTTTCCAATTTTAACACTCCCTCTCAACTAGGGAGAACTCCGTCCACAAGTGCAATCCAAACATCGTGCATCATCCTGCTGTAACTTGCTTTGCTGGCCTCTTTATTTCAAAACAGAAGTGGGTCAGTCACAAATACATCATACCCGGCTGACAGATTCAACCCAGAGGTCCAAAACCTCTATAGGACTCACAAAGAGTCTCCAGCCAACCCGAAGTTGGTTCATCTAACCCAAAGTCAGCAGGAGGTCCGAAACCTCACTATACTTGATCCCAGATCAAGTGGTTGGACCGTGCCATCCTAGATAGAGAGTACGGAAATTTCTGATGCGTCCATCAGTCTTTGCTACTAGTCTCTAGCCTTTCCCATCTCATTGGCCAAATGAGAGGTACTTCCCATGAGTCCGAAACTCAAATGGGTAGGATGCATACGGGGCACAAATCATGAGAGGCAAACCAACTCAATCATCACGGTGGGGCCCAAGCACACCAACAAGGTTCGACAAGCCTAGCCCTATGGTTGCTTATAGCTCCGAGAAGCTATCCCCAAAGCTCTCCAGAGCTCCTAGAGCTCATCGTCCAACAGGACCCTCAGAATAGCGTTGTTCCATGATACCAAGATTCTCACGAAAGGTTAGGAACATGACCTTCCCCAAGGGCATTGCGAGAATATCTGCGTCCTGCTCATCAGTTCCTATATGATCGAGCCTTACGGTGCCTCGATGTACCATATCCCAGATAAAGTGGTACCAGCCATCAACATGCTTGGATCGATCGTGGAACACGGGATTCTATGACAAATGAATCCCCCTCTGGTTATCACAAAGGATAAAAGTGGCATCTAGCACATGCTCGAACAGCTCACAGAAGAGCTTTCGCAACCAAGTGACTTCACAACAGGCCATACATGCTGCAATGTATTCGACCTTAGCGGTGCTCAAGGCTACCATCTTTCGTTTCTTGCCTGAAGCAGATCTACTTGTGAAGTAGCATCCAGATGTGCTCTTACGATCCACCACACTGCCAACCTAATCGGCATCAGTATATCCATGAAGTGTCATACCCCCGACAGTGTATCTCAGTCCATGGTCTATCGTGCCTCAGAGATATCTCAAGAGTTTCTTGGCACCAACCCAGTGAATGTTATGATCAACCATGTGTTGACTCAAAGTGTTCACTGCACAACATACATCCTAAAAGTTGACGATGTTCAGTAGGATGTGTTAACACGGGCCCAGCAACGTTGCCGCTAAACTTCTTGAAGTTGAGCTCCATAGGTGTCGACACGGACTTACAGTCCACCATACCAAATCTTTCCAGAAGCTTCACAATATATTTTCCTTGAGAAAGAAAATCTTGCCAGGTCTCTGCCAGACCTCCAGGCCTAGGCATCAGTCCTAGGTCTTTCATCTTGAACTTAGCAGTGAGCTCCCTCTTTCACTGATGAATGAGAGGGTCAACACCTGTCAGGAAGAGGTCGTCCCCATATAATACTCGAATGAGAGGCTTTTCTCTATCAACCTTGAAGTAAAGGTTTAGATCAGCATTATTATGAGTGAAGCCCAGCTTCATTAGGTAGCTATCTATCCTCTCGTACCAAGCTCTGGGTGCTTTTATTAACCCATAGAGGGTTTTCTTCAAGCTGCAGACATGGGTATCTCGATCCTGGACTTCGAACCCCAGAGGTTGCTCTACATACACCTCTTCCTTTATCGCATTGTGCCAAAAAAAATAGTCTTCTTATCTATCTGATGAAGATTCCGTCCTTGCGTAGCCGCAGGGGAAATACAAGATTATAGGTGCAATAATAATCAGTGTCTTCCTAGAAAGGTCACAGGAAACACAATTTCCCATCAGATCCATGTTTGATCTTATATCGAGGTGACAACAACTTTGATCTGTGGTCTAGGAACCATATCCCAGACATCATCCTTGCATCCTTCCAGGCTTGATGCCTTACAACTTCTTCAATTTATCCAAGCTCATATTGTACTGATGGTAGCTAGATACCCCTAGTATTTATATGGCTTCTTGGATTTCTTCCGGAATTTCCCCCTCTGAAGCCATATGTCTTTGAGCCATGAGGATCTTCTTTCGTTCAACAATGATATTAGCTCAGGAGCATATAAAGTTGAATTCTCCCTCTTAATGCCAGCTTCTCTTGTGAGAGAAGACATCTATGCCAAATGAGGGCATCTTAGACACCAACTTGGAAAGGAGTCTTATTCTCCCACAGTCAAAACCATCCAAGACCACAGGGTTTTGCTGAAGACTCCAACAATGTGACTGAAAGCTGCAAAAACTTCTCAGTTCACACTTTATCATTACACTCTAATGTGAGACTGATATAGTTACATGCTTACTGCTACATAGGTGTCTATCTATGTCACTGTCCAACAGGGAGAATATATCAACAAGCCTCAGCTTATGTTATAAGTCCTTACAGCAACTACCTGTTATTCTGAGGAGATCTGTTGTAGCTTCCTCAAGCAGCCTTCTAAGACTGCATCTTACTGAACTAGGGATCCAATCTGCCTTTTATTCTGCACTTGAGGTGTTCATCTACAACATCTGACATTGCATTTTGCTTCTAGATCTGCCCATTTGCAGTGAATGGTTGATTGATTTAAGGCTCCAAGGCTTCAGATCTTAGTTCTGCAATTTGTCATCTGGTCAAGACACTTTCTAGGGTCACTGCCATTAGGTTGAGTTCAGATATATGCTAGTTCACAACCATTGTCACAAGTCAATTGTGCTAGTATCATAATACTGTCAAATGAGGCACTTCACTGCTCTTTTATGTAGAGATATTAAAGACTTTGTCAAGTACATCAAAACAATTTCTTTGTCTTCGCTTGAAATCCTGTCTATGCCATATGCACAGATCTGGGAATTATTGTGATTGGTCTGCATCCAAATTTAGCTTGTATCTATGGCTGCCTCAGACGTGTAGCCACCCTAGGATTAGTGAGCACGCAATCAAAAACATATGTGATAACCACCTGCAATCTTGTGAAGGATCCAACAAGAAAGACACGGCGACCTCCATGTGGCCAAACAAAGCGCGTGGGTACCAAAACTGAGGGTATAACTCCTCCTGATGAGCCCTGTTCGCCTCCTGCCGGGAACATTTGTTCTACCTTCCTGTTAAACTTGCATAAAAGTCAAACGTCCAGCAGACAGATACCTCAATGCTATCTTGTTCCTAATAGCATTCTGTGTAATTTCACCAGAAATCGCTTCTCAAAGTGGACCCCGCAAAATAAAATAAAAAACTCCGATGAGCAGCCACAGAAAGGAAATAATAAAGCCGAAAGAAGGGATCCTCTACACATCGTATAGGACCCCCTAGCACTCTCTCATAGAGCAAATCTTGCCCTTTAAAAATTGATGCAAAGAGCCAGCCGCTAAAAAAAAAACCCGAAAATTGTAAAATTTGCAGGCACCCGAATTGAAACCCGTCGAGATACAAAATAAATGTTTTACACGGAAAGCTCAAAGTCAAGGGCGCAAATTCTGTGCTGTGTAATAACTTAAGTCGCTAAGCTCAGCTAGAAATTTGAAGAAAACCAGCGGTTTTACATCTCTGCTTTGAAAAGGGGCTATGCTGGTTTGATTCAGAAGAGGCAGTTTGATTTTTTTTATTTTTTTTCAAATGAAGATTTGAAGGTTTGTTATAGCAGAGAACCCAAAGGTGATTTGCATGGGCGATCTCCAAGTTTGGCCTCAGCCAAACAACATTTCGACGAAAGAATCTTCCTCTTCAGTTAACCCTCATCCGTCTGTAATTGACGCCAATCAGTGGGCCAAGGTCGAGCTCAGGACTTCAGAGATCATTCTGCGCATATAGCCAACCGTCAAGTCCGAGTAGAAGCGGAACCAGGTGATCGATTATGTTCAACGCCTCCTTCATATGCACGTCAGTCTCGAGGTCAAACATCTCGGCCATTGGAAAATTTCTGTCTGTTGCTATGAAATTTGTTGTTTTTCAGGTTGTTCATTTGCCTGGTGTAAACGCTAAAAACGCTATAGGTTTACCGGACATATTCCTAGCAGAAGCCATCATCTAATTCCTTAAATACGGATCACTTATTCCACGTCCACGGTGCCAACACCATTCAGTAAAATTCTTCAAACGAAAGTATTTTACGACCAGAAATTTTCAGCAACATATCTTGCATGACAATTTATGTGACGTCCTTTGATGTCAAAGGCGTCCAATGTGTTTCCAAAACAGTTCAGATATAAGTTTGAATGCAAATTTTGTCGGTGGGCTTTTCCATAGATCTGTTCGCTCGAATTAAGTAAATTGTCTTCAATTCGACCATGATTCTTCCCTATGCGAGTAGTCGGAGCTAGATATGGTATTTAGCCAAATCGCATTCTGCAGGCATAGGAAATCAACGTCAATCTGATTTTCCTTGACCAGCAGCGTGACTTCAGAATTCCAATTCAATTCGGTGTCCTTCCACGACAATGCCGCTGCTGGTGTCACTTTATTTTGCGCCAACGTTGTTCCTGAATTTCCGCACATCGATGATTTGCAGATACGATAGTGGAGCGGCTCCCTCAGAGCTGTCGGTTATCAAGCAGAGCAGACATCCGACCTGACTAGTGGTCGGTATCATGGATTTTGCCATGGATTGACCAAATTGAGGTGATACGCGTGCATGCTCCTTGTGGCCTGTTGTTCTGAGTAACAGTCTCGGGAGATTACCATGCCAGATCCGAGCCTTTACTTCCGACCAGACTTCTCTTTGTAAGAGAATCTGAAACTGCAAAGAAACTCAGAATTTTGCGGCTTGGTCAAGTGCTATTCCATGATTATGGACAAGTATCAGTAGTTTTCCTTAGTTCCGCGTATCCAAACAGAAACGAATGTCAGGCTGCCGTGGCCTTGAAACCCTTTTCGCTAGTTTGCTTTGGAGAGGGTAGGCTTGCAGCCTACCTTAGTTTGCTGCGGCTCCTTAATAGCCTCCTCATACCTTTGTTTGACCTTCAAACAAGGCCGTAAACATCTATAGCAATCTCAGCCTTCCAACTCCGTCTTCACCTTACAAATAGGGCTTGACTTCACCTTAGCTCCAATACCATGTTAATTTCTGCTTATGTTCTATGCCATTTCAGATTAGGGCACAACACTGAAGAAGATAGAACATACTAATAGATCGGTAGAAGACAAGCCAAAACAGAGATAAGAAATGGTGGCGTTACGGCGATCAGCAGGATGCTTCTACTAGCAAAGTCTCCAATAGGTCATTCAGCCAAGCGTGTCACACATAACTCAGAACAACCCAAAAAAATAATAGTCCACATATATATTACAGCTCCAACGCTATGTCGAGAGAGAGAATTCCTCCACAACAATTGGTGTCAAATGAACTCTAAGTCTCTCCAATATATAGAAATCTTTGGGGGTGTGTGACACGTCCTTTAAGACATTTAAGTCAATATTTTATTCCAGGCCGAACTAGCACATAAGTGGAATAACTTCAAACTACATGTTCTTCTCATCTGATCGTCATCTGAGCAGCACAACCCGGAGTTTGGACCTAGTTGTCCAATTTTAACAAATGGAAATAGTGAGAGCAGTGCTATCCATAGCAGTACAAAACAAATGGAAGGTTTACCAAATGGATGTAAAATCAACATTTTTAAATGGAGTTTTAATGGAAGAGGTTTATGTTAAACAACCTCTAGGCTAACAGAAAAAGGGCCAAGAGCACAAAGTTTGTAGATTGAAAAAAAAGCTCTCTATGGGTCGAAGAAAAGCACCAAATGAGCATGGTACAAAGAGGGATAGATTCCTATCTACTGGAGAATGGGTTTGAAAAATGTGAAGGAGAACCCACATTATACATCAAGGAGAAAGATAGTAAGACGCTGAAGGTTGCTTTATATGTTGATGATGTGATCTTTACAGATAATGATGATTACCTCATTGAAAATTTTAAAATAGTCATGAAAGATGAATTTGAAATGACTGATATGGGATTGTTGAGATACTTCTTAGGAATAGAAGTAGAGCAAAAAATTAAAATGAGATTTTTATCTCACAAGCTAAATATGTAAATGAAGTTCTAGAAAGCATTTAATATGCAGATTGTGCAGCAATTACTCCCACAATAATGGGATTGAAGCTCACAGAAAGATGCACAACGCAGATGTTTCAGATCCAAGTTGTACAAAAGCCTAGTATGAAAGCCTCATGTATTTGACTGCAACTAGGCCAAATATATATGCATGTTGTTAGCTTTGATTTCCAAATTTATGGAAAGCGCCAAAAAGAAGCACATTGGCAAGCAAGAAAGAGAATTTCCGAGGTTGTGAAAGGAACTAAACAGGTATGGGATTTATATACTACTTCGGAAAAATTTCCGAATTAATCTGGATATACCCGATGACCGAGATTAATGGGAAGTATTGATAGATCGGAAAAGTACTACAGTTAGTGTCATATGGGTTCGTATAGTCGTTTCATGGGCTTCTAAGAAACATACTCGATTGTAGCATTATCTACAAAGCAGAGGTAGAGTATGTGGTAGCTACACGAAACAGTCGTGTCAAGCAGTTGTGGGATGAGAAGAATTTTGAGGAATTTGTGTCAAGAACGTAAAAGGGATGCTGATTTATTAGTGACAATAATAGCTCGCCCATAGCGTTGTCAAAGAATTCCGTGTTTCATAAAAGAATCGAAACACATGGATACGAAGTTTCACTACATCGTAGAATCGTGAACAATGGAGAAATCATTTTACAACATTGTAGAAACGTAGGAGCAGCATGTACAGACATATGGATACCATCGGGGCAAAAGAGTTTTGAATATTTAAGAAAATGCTTCGAGGGTATTACGGATATACCTAGCGTACTCGACTTTAAGGGGAAGTGTTGAAAATATTAAAGTCACCGTTCGTACTCCCGTGCGCCTAGAAAATCAGTAGTACAAACAGCGGGCAACAGAAAGGTTGAGTGCATACCTCTCCGTGCATTTGGGACCGCAGTTTAATGGAGCCGTAAGGATGGAATTTAAGTTTATGGCCGCTACAGACCCACCACTGCAGGGATGAATTTATTTTATTATGGCTCGCAGCCTAATTTACTTTGGCAGAGGAGAAAATTGAACACTTTCGTGGTTTAACCGCGCAACATGTCAGCTTCTCTATTAAAGAGAAGTCTTTGGGCTTTTAAGCCCTCAACAATCCATAACGGAAGTTTTTTGTTTAAACGTACCATAAGCCTTTAAGTTTATGAAAGGGGGCCACGTCATAGTGGTCCCCACTTCATTGCGCATCGCAAATGTTATGATTCGTGTCTTGTTGATGTCAAGTCATCCGCGATGCGAAGTTGCGATATCGCATATCGCATATCGCAATGCAAGAGTTTTAAAACCACCACAAACAGCTTGCACCGATGCATAAAGCATGCTGATGTGGTCGCTACCATTGCACATCGCACATTGCCAAACCACCGTTCCGCCCATCCATATACGTTTCGCAGGTTTTCCGCCGAAGCGATGTGTCGATGCTCATTGCTTTATCGCATGGCCGAAAGTTTAACTGCCATGTCATTCATTCCGTGAGCTAGTGCTGACATGGTCTGCCACTGCACGTGGACCAATCACGTTGATTCGCATTTGTTTCCGCCATGACGTCACCTTCCACCACAAAGTGTTATGCACGAAAGATTTTATGAAGACCGGTTTAGTATTGTCAAGTTGAGTTCCACTGGCCCCAACAATAGCCAATCAAATGTCGTTCGCACAAGTTTTGAAGTCTCACCGACGTAGGGGCATTTGGTACTGTGAAAAGTTTCCAATCCAACTTACCTTGATTTAAAGTCTGGGTTTAATGTTTTATGTTTTTGATTGAAATATAGGTTACATGGGGGTGTATCAAAGGGTGTCAAAGGGATTCCATGCAGGTGCCCCCGTAGTCGACTCGAGGCATGGCACGTTGACCAAGAGATCAACGCGTGGGAGATTTTATGCTAGAGGGCACAACATACGATCAAAATGTACTCGAGGGAGAGTGCCTCAGTTGTGACCTACGTAAAGGGTTTCGCTCATTTTGTTTTAATATAGTTTGTTTTACATTTTTAATATAGCCGCGCCATATAAAAGGGGTCAATAGAGCATATGTTTGTTTTTTAAAATGTAATGTTAAGTTGTTTTACAGCGACGTGATAGACCGTGTATTGTGATTTGTAATGCCCGAAGGTGCGTGAAAGAGACAGAGAGGAAAATTTGTAACGCTGCGTCTCTAGCAAATGTAAACCTTGTTTAACCAGTAACATCGTTCTAAAGATTGAATCCATCATTTTGTAACAAGCTTGTGTTTTATTAATGAAATACAAATGTTACTTTGCCCAGTGAGCAAAAAATCGCTTTGCATTGCAGCAGTGAAGGAGAATTTTATTCTCCTTGTGTGTTTGAAATATTCGTAAATTCCAACAAGAATCACTCAAATAAATGAATGTAAATATTTAAATATCTTTAGTAACAATAATAATAATATATTATTATTATTTCAATTAAAAATTAAAAAAAATAATAAATTACAAATATTAAGTAATATTAAAATAAATTTAAATAATAATAATTTATATATTTAAATAATAATTATATATTAATAACTATATAATATATTTAATAAATATATAATTAATAATTGATAAATATATAAAATTTAACAAATTTAATTAATAAACATATAATTAAAATTTTAAGTTCGTTGCTTGTACAACTCGCATCCAACCCTACAGTCAAGCTGCCTTACATCTGTTTGGTAGGGATCACTTTTGACATCGGTATTGAAACGTCGTGAATCACAACGTTTCGAGCGGTTCAACTATGAATAGCTTTCCATCTCATTATTGAAAGCCGAAACGCCGTCATCCACTCTTCCCCCACCTCAATGTCAATGACATTTATGTCAAGTACCTGTCAACGACATTTAAGTCAAGTTCGTTGATTGTAGATGTGAAATTGTTTGAGTCACAAGACCCACCCAAACACAATGTGAAAGCATTCCCACTTTCATGTTCACAACGCAAATAAAAAATAAAAAAATGCTTAACTAAATATATGCATTTTAAATCTTTTAATTTGATAAGAGAAAATGATTATTTTGTTTTCTAGCACATAGATCTTTTCTTTTATTACAAATCAAATTAGAATCTTACAAAATTTTCATAACTAAACGTGGTTGTACTACAACCCTAAATTTATGTATAATAAAGTGATAAGTTTTTATGAATTTTGCTCAATTCTAAATCAAATCAAATTATTAAAATTCCATTACAATTCAGTATTGATAAAAATATTTTCTATATCATCAAATTTCAATAATTAAAAATATATATATTATATAATTAAATAACTTCATATACAAATTAATTAAACTTTGTTAAAGTTATTATTAATTGTCATTACATTATCATAACTACTATTTTAATAATTGTTACATTATTATATCTATTAAATTTTATATATACTCTATATTATTATTAAAAAATTCAAAATATAAAAAAAAATAAATTAAATACAATTCATACATATCTTTTTTAAAAATTTCAATTTTAGTTATTTCATAGATATTTTTTTAATACTTATTTCCAAATTTTATTATATTTTTTAATACTATTTCAAATTTTACTATAATAAAAAATACGTAAAAATGTCCATATTGTGATAAAGAAAAAATACTACACTTTCATTGTTATACTAAAACTTTCACAAAAAATAATATACTATACATCACAAAATACTCAAGGAAATAAAACCCAAAGGAAAAATAATAATCGTCCCACTATTTACCAATCTACCATATCTCTTTGAAATCTGTGAATGTCCTCAACAATTGGGGAATATATAACGCTATCACGTTCAACAGTGCATCAAGAAATGACTCGTTGAATAAATTCCATTTTCCAACTTAAAATAGTCATGAGGGTGCATGGATTTTCTTCCAAGTTGTAACCTCGTGCCATACTTTAGTGGGAAATACTCGAGATCAAATTTTTTTTGAGAAATAGTAGTACGGGAACATGTCCTCGATGTTAGCATTAGAAAGAAATCACAAATGTGCTTACACACACAATTATTTTCTATTACACCATAATTATACAATTAAATGTAAGTATAATGCATATTAGATCTACCAACTTTTCACTCGTGAGATTAGTTGTGGAAAAAAATATCTTAATAATCTAATTTCTCAACAAACCAATTTTATTTGTTTGTATAAAATAAGACTTATTTCAAAATTCCCTTTTAACTCTTGTACATTAATACATAAACAACAAATTACATATAAATAGTATCGCTTTAATATGGTTTTCTATCAACAATTATGTTCACTCTAAAGATCCTTGCATTCACTTCTCCTTTTTTTCACCACCATACGAGCTACCAATTGATTTCCATTTGAAAATATCCCCTACTCCTAACCATTGTCTGATGAACTTTGTAGTAATTGGCATTTCTTAACTACCCGAAGAATAGTCCGAATATTGAATATCTTTATGGAAAAGTTTTCCATCCTAGTAGTATGCACCGAAATATGCACTTCGAGTTATAATGGTAACTCATCGCTTAAGTACAGTAGTTTATACTAACAATCAATTATGCAATCGACATCTTTATACACACTACGCACATACACACATCGATAATATCTAACTAATACTATAACCGATAGTTGTTGTAGAAAACATGAGAGGCTTTTGTATTAAATTCATTATCGTTGTCACAACCTCGAGAAAGTCCGTAAGGTTGGCCTCATCGCAAGTATTCAATGGTAGCTATGTTCGTTGATTCCTTTAATTTTCCATTTAAGAGATCTATGGCACAAGTTTTACAATTAAATGATGTGGGTCCATGTTTTTGACACACTAAAAACATTCTAATGAGTTCATGTTTTTACTTCGACTCTTCCCTTTGCGAATAATGTCATGCATCTGTAAGTCGTCCTCCCGTATACTCCGATTTCATAATCTTTTTCTTCTACTAAGAGCATTGCAATCATTTCATCTAATGATCGAGAGGAAAATTGTACTTAAGGTGAAAATAACATTACTTCATAATTTGAAGATAAGTTATTTAAGAAAATATCCCTTAGCATCTTCTTTTTTCTATTTTTGCCCTCAATTTCCTCCAACTATGTTATGAGTGATTTTAGACCATTTATCTATAGTATGACAATGATATGCCATTATGTATTTTAAGTTTGAATAATTGAAATTTCAAAGAGAATTTTGCATTCACGACGCTCTTTCCCCCAAATATTTGGCTTAAGTGCTTCCATATTTTTCGAAGAGGACTATCCTAAGTCTATAAGGTGAAGCTGTTTATTTGAAAAAAGATAGTCCATATATTATAGACTTAGTTATCTCTTCCTTTTCTCGCCATTCAACTAATTTTTTTGGATTTTGGGGTGTTGGTTCTATTCCCTTTTGCACTAAGCTCCATAAGTTTTTATGCATCAAATTCATTTGGATTTTCACCTTCCAATTATAGAAGTTTGACCCATTGATTTTTTCAACCACTATTTACTCCATATCTAAAAAATAAACCACCATTGTATAATCGTTAACTTATAATTTCAGCGCACACATAGGCACTTGACTCACTTGACATTGTCTTGGTAATTCTAGCTTTAAGTCCTTATCCCATCGGAAATCATCATGTCATGGCTCATGGCAGGTTCCTGTGATAGGTTCCACTTCTCGTAAAGGGTGGCCTTCAAACACTCATGCTACCGTAAATTTTTAAAAAAAATGAATCCCGCATAAACAATATCTGGGGTGGCCTTTCTCAAATGCAACTCCATGCTCCATGCTCGCATTGTTTAATAGGTTAATTAGATGCTTTAAGCCACAAATCCTCCTGATTGATAGCTCGATCCACACTCTATCTGTTGACATCATATATCTCTTACGTATCATAAAAGTGTTTTGGTTTTGGATCCCACAGCCACACCAATATCCAAAACTTCATGCTAAGAAGTGGCCTTCTTCAAGATATGTTATGACATTACTCATGTAGTCTCAACTAGAGATTTTTGGCAGATATCACCAACACAACAATATCCATAACCTTGAAATCAACCAGAGTTTCTGCCAAATGTCATTGATCAAATTCTCATGATCAACTCCGTGAGGCTGCAAGTCAACAATACGACCACAATGTTGTAACAAGCCGCTTCACAACGAAAGAAAATTCCACACATTGACTAGATGTGTAAGTGGTGGCAAGGCCATGTCATACAAGAGCCAAATCATTCTTAATAAACATAATTATATGCCACTGAACACTAAATGATCATTTTTCCGTAGAGATGGCTACGCTAGTGAGGATAATCGGAGACCATTTTTCACATTCCGATTAGCGCACTGAATTCACACACCACAAATTCTTTATGAAAACTTCTCACATTTTCTTCGTCTCCTCTGTAAGTATTAAACCCGCAGCTTTCAACTCTGATACTAAGAAAGAAATTAGAAATATGCACACTCACGCAATTATTTTCTATTACACCATAACCACACCATTACATTAAGCATATATAGTGTGTACCAAATCTAACAAGTTCTAAAACTAAGAGATTGGTTGTTGAAAAAATATATCAAAAACTCCAACTCCAAGCTCAACAAACCATTTTACCTATTAGTTGAAGTAAGGGTTATTTCCAGGTGTGCCGACATAGAGAACCACCCACAATGATGCATAATGATTAATGAATTCATTTGATCCAAGGATGAATTCAATTATTATGTTTTTGTTTTTCTTTCCTTACATGCTTTCTGCAAACCGAGTCAAGCTTGCTCTATATATAAAATACCTCCATCGTTGCCCATGTTGTTTTGTTTCGTTATTTGAAAATCACGAATCGTGGTTTACAAGAACAAGGTAAGTGTATTTTGATCGATCATGATGACAACCTTATGGTGTTTCATAAAACAATGTAACGACAAACAATTTCTTACGAAATATTATTATGCAATACTTCATGATGATCTCATGCCTAGGGGATTAGAGTGCAATGGTGGCACGTCGATCCATCATACATATTGAAAACATAGTTATCGATCAAAAGAAAACTTTACCGAGTACTCGTGCTTTTTGAGGTAGCAAAAAATCATTTGATTTTGTGAGAGTGTTGATTCAAAAAATACACCTTTTTTTAAAGCATATTTTTGATACTTTAAATTTTCTTATATATCAAGTATGAACTTTTTTTTAAATGTTAGTGATTTTCATGTTGATTTTCAAAAGTGTCACATAACATTAATGCTTCTTTAGAGGACTTATGTATGCATTAAATTTTCTAATGTATTAAGTGAGTATACTTTTTTTAAAATGTTGGTGATTGTTTCATGCCGATTTTGAAAAGCATAAACATATTTTTAAGACATATTTTTGACATCACGTAAATATCCTTATGTTCTAAGTATGTACATTTATTTTTTAAATGTTGACTATTTAACAATTTTTTCAAGTTGTCTTATTCCTCTTCTCTACTTTTCATCCTAGCATATTTTTTTCATAGGGTTTTCCAAAGATGTGTGTGTGTTTCTTTGTCGTGTTTTTTTAGTAAGTGATATTGTATTTTTTTGCGAAGTTTAAAAAAATAATAACATATTTTGAGGTTAGGATGTTTTTATACAATTTGATATATCAGTTAAATAATTCTTCAATAAACATAAAATAATTATCACTAAAAAATAATATTTTTAAACAATTGATAAAAAAATATACATTTTTGCATATAGACATAATTCAAAAAATATTTATTTCAACACCTTTTCGTTAAAAATGATATGCTAAATAAAATATTTTTATGGAAAACTTGAATTAAGAACGTCGAAAAAGTAAATTTTGTAGTTTTTTATGAAATTTATAATGACATTTAAAGTTTTCTTTTCATTTGTAAGAAAAAAAAATAACAAAATAAAATGCAAAATAAAATAAAACATACAATTAAAAGTAAAAATACGAATGCTTGAAAAAAATTAGAAACATATAAAAAAATTATGAGATACAATTCAAAGAAAAAAAATTCATTAAAATTTAAAAAAATAGAATAAAAAGTAAAAATTAAAAATAAATAAATCAAGAACAATACAAAAAAAATCATTTTTAAATTTTTTTAAAAATAAAATTTAAAAAATATTAAAAACAAAAAACATTAAAAAAAAAGAAAAAAATTTAAAAATGAACATCACGCCTCAGACGTGCAAGGTTGATGCTAGGAATTAGCCTCATCCCGTGGGTAGGCCCATTATGCTCCTCGTGCCTTAGCGAGCGAGGTTGATTTCCAGAATTGGCGTTGCATGCCCAAGGATCGCAGATTTGCTATTTTGCACGTTTTTTTATTTTTTATTTATTTATCTATTTTAATGTTTTTTTAATAAATGTCGTCGTACGAAATTCTATTTCATTCTTCAAAAGATATGACACAGTCGACTGAGTAGCAACAAAAAAACAAAAGTGTGGTCTCACGACGGCTGTTGTTTGGCCGATCATCGCATACATTATATGATAAAAGTACAAAAAGGAAAGCTAATGACATCATCCAAAACCGAGAAGGTGATCCGGGTCTCGGTGTTGGCTTTTATTTTGCTAATTTCATCTTCGAATTATAAACAATTGATGATCATTTGCTTCCATGTGGATAGGTTTCCTCTTATTAGTGTTTCAGTGAGTGTTAAGTGAGGTAATTATGTCAATGTTTTATGTTAAATTCATGAGAATTTTAATATTAGCAACAAGCATTTGATAAAACTAATAAAATTTACTTTCACAAACCATCAAATGATCCATTAACACTGATGCTTTCGATGAAGGAGTCTACCCTCATGGGCTATATCTCCCTAGTCCATCTTTCCATGGCTTCGAGCCTTCCGTATTAGCTCAAAATGGATAAAAGGTTGTTTACAATCCTCTACAACTTCTAAAACTCCGCTTCTCCGAATGTCCAAATTTGCTATGATATACTCTTTCCGAGCCAAAAATGGTCGAATTTTTAGAGAAATTTATTGCTCAATCAATTTGGCCTAGAAAAATCTCTCCAAAACTCCGGGAGAGAACTCTAGTTAACTCGTTACTTTGGAGTTCCACCAAAAATGGTGGACTCCCCGCCCAACTCCACCACCAAGATAAGACTAGGTTTAATTATCGTTATAAGTGCAGCTGACTAGTGATGATAAGTGGTATTAGCACCTAAATACACGTTTAGTTGAGGTTACTCTGTCGTGGTCTTCGCTCGTCACATAGGGCGTGCGTCGGCCCTTCCCCGTGTGCCCACGCTCCCTACGCTACCCCGCTCATGCAATACTGATACTAGATCAAATCATAATTCCGCATGCATTGTATCTTAAGAACCTTTGATGCAAGAGTAATGGCAAGTCTTGTTGTTTCAGTGTGGGAGGGAGGCTGCTGTGAGGTCGACCACGACCTCCACCCGTCCTTCGAAATAAATTTTTTCCACTATATATAATGACATCTCGACCTGACTTAGCCAAATTCCGACTTTTGCGATGGTAGGCACGTGGCGGCCACCGAAGCTTCACCACGTGTCCTCTTCCCATTGGCTCATGCCACCAACCTATGAAAATGCGACGAAATCACCCAAACTCGCTAACCAATCTACGAAGTGACACTTATCTTAGATGTCATTGGACACTTTAAAGGAATATTCCCAGCAATATTCTTTTTTCTCGTCTGCATGAGGCTTCCCAATCACCATTCCATCATATCTCTGACAAAATTTTTGGGCTTTTGTTTATGAAAATGAATAGCTCGTGCTCTAACTTTTCACATACGGGACAATTTTGGGCTGAGGATTCAAAGTGCTCAGCATTCCCCGGAGACGAGCACTTTCACGCAGTCGTTCAGTGTTCCGAACGATTATGAGAACTTCCATTTTAGAGCTTAACATTGAGCACTATGATCATTCCTCACCCACCACAAGCCTTTTACACCCCCCAAAATCTCTTTCGTCACTCAACGTGTGGATGAGGGTAAAGTTCCCGTCACCCTTCTAGTCTCTATCCACTGGAATTATCTCATTTTCATCAATTTGGAGATTTTCACAAAAATTAATCTTTTCCCTGACTCTAGAGACCTCGTGCTTGTTTTTCTGTAGACACCATCATGTCGTAAATTTCCTTGAATTTGTAGAACGTGCCAGTTGTCTCTGTAGAAACAAACTTGTTCTCGACTACGCCTTTCAATCATAGGAAACTTGAAAATTATCTCACCTCGAACATCATCGTCGACATGACGATTCTTAGCCTTGTCTTGCTTTGTACTTGCGATGACTCTTTGACCAAGTTTAGCCATTTTCATGTACCCTTTAAAACGAAAAGTCAAGTACTGTGGAACCTATGCTCTTCTTTGTCAAATTGCTTTGGCGTTTTCTCTTTGACCTTGCTTCTCGACACCCAGATCTGTTTCAACATCGCTCAACAATGATGTTGATCAAAACTCAAATATTTCACATCTTGTTTACCACTTTCTCAAAGTAGAAACCTATTAGAGTTTCTGAAACATCTTATTACAAGCATAATCAACTTCAATGAAATCAACTTGTCTCATTCGATGCATATTTTTGGAAGGTCTCATTCAAAACATCTCTATGCCGCTGATCATTAACAAAGTCAAATTTTGACTTTATCAATGGCTTTCATAGAAATTTAGAATAATAGATCACTTATTCACCGATATTATCCTCGCCACACACTATTTGAGCTTCATGCATAACACATAACCTCTTCTACCATTGATCATCAATCATAAATAGAAGTGCTACGCATGCACACATAGAAACATAATCAATCACACATATCAACATAGTATGTAATGGGGAAAGCATAATAAATTAAAACCCCCAACTATCTCGTATATTATAATGATAGACAGAATATGTACACCTAGTACAATACTCCTCACAAGGTACTCATATCATCTCCAATAGTTACACACAAACTAGCTCGCATCTAAACAAGTCACAGGTTCAAATCTCCTCCACCGTATGCCTCGCTCTACCGCGCAATCCAAGATAGAATGAATGAGATCCAAGTTTGAATCCCCTTATTTGTAACAGAAATCCTCATTGGCAATCTCAATCAATGCTTGTGCACCACACACCATAGTCACAACTAATAGCAAACCGGCTCTTTCACCTATCTCTTCCACTCGGTCTTCACCGAACTATCCATGCACCGTCGTTAATTGATGTGTTCATTAGTTGAATTATGAGTTAATAATTAGTGAATTAAATAATATTTAATTCACACAACTCATCTCTAGTGTATTAGCTACTAAACTAAATACAACTAGTTCAAATAAGTTAAACCGAACACAACTCCATCAATCATTTCATCAGTTCCACCAAACTTTGCCACATGAGTTCTAATCGAAGTCAACCATGCATTAGCTCAACCAAACCCTAGGAATAGTGTAATTCCTTTGCTACTCGCATGGGCCACATCCGTAGCTCGAATTGAAGTGCTGCAAGAGGATAAGATAATGTTTATAGTCCAAATATTATTAAGAGCTAATAATACTCGATCGATCTATTTTTAGACTGGCAATCTTAAAAATAGACTCCACCCGCATGTTTGGTAATAGAGGTCCATCTATTTTTAATAACCTCCGACCATCCCTCCACAAATAGCATCCCGCAACTCATAGACTATGATCGACATGTCTAAAAATAGACTTTGCGACAAAATCACCTCCGTGTGGTCCCCACCTAGTTTAGGTGATCACTTTCCAACTAGGATCAAAGGAAAGATGTTTTAGACAGCCTCCTCATCATTGCTGCAATCTTCAACACTCTCCCTCAACAAGAAAGGGACTCTGCCTTTGCATGCGACATGAAACCTGCTCCGCCCGCAACCTTCACAAGCGCTCTATATGCAACTCAGCATGCATCTACTCGCAACCTTCCGAAACTCAATAGGCCCAAAAACTCAATCACTCCGATGCATCTATCATCAAAATGACTTCTACTGTACCAACCCATGTCATCGTGAACCACCGCGTCGTTGAACTCTTGCACCCATGGGGTCTTCTACTGCGGCCAACTCTATCGCGGCCCGCGGATCCGACACCGTCACTTGATCCGCCCGCATCAATCCAATTGATCACGTTACTACCGCACCGTGGGCACCTCGTAGCCAGGTTCAATTCATGAGATCCACATCAGACCCATGAATCCTACCTGTGAATCTCCCTCTTGGGATTATCTGCATGTCTCCCCACCTCTGCACTATAAGAGCTGGCATGCACCCCTCCGCCCATCCGGGCACAGAAATTCTCTCAGATGAGTGGTTTCTTCCACTCCATGATCCTCATCTCGTGGTCGCTCCACATCCCAGGTTCACGACATTACTCGCATGCAAAACTCGTCTCCTCAAGCATCAATTGCATGTCTTTCTTACACTTCCTAACAAGAGAAGTTCCATAGACATCCATCACTGCTAAGTTCAGAGATTTTGTCAATCCCAACCTTCTTGACTTTTCAAGCACTGTGCCAAAGGAAAATTTTCCTTCACTAAAGACAACATCATACCTTTATTCTAACATTGCGATCGAGACTAAATTTTCTAAAACCTGAATATGTACTACATCTTGTAAAAGAATGAGTTTAACGGACTCCCTCCGAAAGGTTATGGTACCAACAAGCAGGCCGGACAGATTGTCCATTGTCGCCTAAATCAACATGCACCCGGAGATCTTTCTCTCCACCAAGTCACTCGAAAAGACTACATCTCCCGTCATGTGAAAGGAAGCGCCACTATCGAAATACCACCCCCACCAATGCATCAGACACTGCTGCATGCAATCAATGAGAAGTCTAACTTCAAATTGCGAGGTAAGAGCCTCACCAAATACTGCAACGCCTTTCAAAGAGTCTGCTTGTTCTTCTTCTTCGTGACAATTGGGTGGCGATGCCCATTCGCATGCGCGGAAAACACTTCACTCTTGAGACATGTCACACTCTTTACCATCCAGACCGGGATTGAGAAGCACAGACTTTGCCCTTCCTTCCTGCTTGCTGCTGACCCTTCATCATCATTCTTCGATGAAGATCCATCCCCGGTACCCGCCTATCTCCTCTCGCACAAGATCCGACCAAAGTCGTCTCCATCTCCGCAATTTTTCCCGACCATCGACAGAGTCCTCGATAGGAGGTCAACTCCTCAAAGTTCGTTGAGAGCTCGCTTCCACGTCCCTCATCATCCACACTAACTCCTACACTCCCAAGCTCATCCCCTCGTTAAAGGGGAAAACTTTTCGTGGGTCTACTAGGCACACTCTTCTCCATCTTTATTTTCCTAAGTTTATCCGGGCGCCAACTTCCTCCGGGGCGCTCTGTTTCGGAATAAATATGCCAGGCCTTCACCAAAAATGGAGAAGCTTTACCAAGGTGAGCTGATACTATGATCCTCACGCTCCATACCGTAATCCTTCGACACTCCATTTTCGTTGTCGACTACACAGCAAAGACGTAGAAGTAGGCTTTGGAACTTTTCTCTATGAACTACAACAACCCATTATCATCTAACACCGCCTCCATCCCGTCTTTCCATGCAATATAATTCGAGCTACCCTCCGTGGCATACCTAACTCGGTCCGTTGAAAGACATCTCAACTTTGACACCAAGAAAACACTACTCACAATTCGAATTCCACCAACCAAAAACTCAACCGCTTTCCATCAGAAATCAGGAGAACAAAGTATTTCTCGCACATAGATCGTACCCGTATGGGAATCTCAGGATATTACACCTTTCAAAGAAAGGATGAATCTACATGGTTCGGCCCGCGCGACTGTCAGTGATAAATGTAATCGTAGTAGATCCGCTAATCAATCCGCTCTAATCCGATGATCAATATTGCTCGATACCATGTAGAAATTCGAATAATAGATCACTTATTCACCGAGATTATCCGTCACACACTATTTGAGCCACATAACATAACTTTCTACCATTGATCATCAATTTGCGGAAATAGAAGCAAGCCGCATGCGCACATAGAAACATTAATCAATCACACATCAACACAAGATGTAATGTTGGGAAAGCATACAAATTGAAAACCAACTATCTAGATATTTATAAGAGAGATAGTAACATGTAACGACCATAGTAATAATACTCCTCACAAGTACTCGCATTATCTCCAATAGTTACACTAGACAAACTAGCTCTCGATTCATCAAGTCATAGGTTCAAATCTCTCACCAAGCTATTCATTTAACAAGGCCATCCAAGATGAGAAATGAATGAGATCCAAGTTCGAATCCCTTGGCTTGTATCAGCGTAATCCTCATTGGAAATTCAATCAATGCCAGTAAATTCATGCACAACTATATAGTCACAACTAATAGCAAACCGGCTCTTTCAATTCCACTTTTTTCGATTGGTCTTATCGAACTGGTTCTACATGCACTGTTATTAATCCACTGTGTTCTTTAGTTGAATTATGAGTTAATAATTAGTGAATTAAATAATATTTAATTCACACAACTCATCTCTAGTGTATTAGCTAGTAAAACTAAATACAACTAGTTCAACTAAGTTAAACCTAACACAACTCCATCAATCAAGCCAACAACTCCACCAAACTCTCGCCACATGAGTTCTAATCAGTCAACCATACAGCTCAACGAAACCCTAGGAATAGCGTAATCTCCTTTGTCACCAGAAGGGCTACACTCCGTAGCTCGAATCGAAGTGTTGCAAGAGGAGAAGATAATGTTTATAGTCCAAATATTATTAAGAGCTAATAATATTCGACCGATCGTATTTTTAGACCGAAGTGCATTTTAAAAAATAGACTCCACGCAATATGTCTAAAAATAGATTCATTCATTTTTTACCAATCAATTCATCCCTCCACAAATAGCATCCCGCAACTCATAGACTATGATCGTATGTCTAAAAATAGACTTTGCACAAAAAATCACTCCGTGTGGTCCCCACCTAGTTTAGGTGACGATGCCTAACCAGAGATCAGGAGATAGCCAGATGCCTCCTTCATCAAGCTTCTTGTTGCAATCTTCAACACTATTCTCTTCTTCATTTCTCTCACATGTATAAGAGACAAAAATTCTCTTTCATGTGCTCTAACTATGTATCGAATTTGAATTTAAATGTATAAGTGATACTTATTCTCGTAGTAGCGATGAAAATACTTGCTTTCCTATAATAAATATAAGGACTTCAAAAACTATTAGTTGACGAATCGATTTCATCCCCATCAATTAATTCTTCTTTCTTTTCGTTATCAAATATAAAATCTAGGGTCAACCAATCGATGGCTCCTAGGGTTTGAGACGCCCATGCCTTCCGGCTCTTTCTGTTCATTGCCGTGTTGCATGGCCACAACTGCCGCCATGGCGGCTCCCTCATCTATCTCCGCATTGGTACTCCCATGTGTGTTTTCCCATGGAGACGGCTTCTGTGGGCTGCGGCAGTGGGCTCCGAATCCCTCTTATCAGCCGTCTCTTTCTCTCCCTCACCTTTCCCTGGCCGTATCTAGCATCGCTCTTCTTCCGCATCGTGCTGAGTGCGTCGACCCCCATCGCATGGCTCACAGGTCACCTCATCGGCACAATGTGGGATCAACTTCTTTCATGCGTGCGTCCGCCCGCGATCCCAGCCTTCACCATCGCTCGTCGGCTCATGCTTCTCTTCTTCCCTCTTTCGCTTCGTTTTTATCCCACGACGGACTTTCTTTCTGGCGACCGTAGGATGCGCACTTCCCATCACGCGCAAGGATACCGCACCTCAGACGTCGCGAGCCCTTCGGTTTCTGTTCCCGATTTTCTGCTCCGACCGCAAGGAAACCCCAAATCTACCGCCACAGCATTTCCGAGACTGCATTGTTCTTCTCGAGAAACCCGCTTGTCCGTTTGGGTCCTAATCCTCAAACCCGTGCTTCACCCTCCTCAAAAGCTCCTCGAACTAAGGCTTTCCTCGGGGATCCCCCTCCCTCATCTCTCGCGTCTCCTTCATGCGTAAACAACTCGATCACCGTCTCCCCTTTCATTTTACAATATAGAAAGAAAGCTGCTACAAGTGAATATTTCCTCCATCTGAGGGGGAGGCACATGTAAGGACAAACCTCTCGCTCCCAAGGGTTTCTCTTACAAAGGAGCGGTGTAAATGCTCAACCCTCCAAACAATCTTCTGCTCCCCCTAGAGGCACCCAAGCCTTTCCCCGGTAGACAAAATGGAGGAAGTGCCATCGGTGAGAAAGATTCTCCCGCATCTCAAGAGCAGCCTTTCTCATTCTGCATACGAATATGCCCTCATCTCGCAGCATTCCAATGGTCCCCTGTGAGACCCCGACGATTTGAAGACTTCATGGCATAGATGGATTCGACTCCACTCTGAATCTACAAACCCATGTATCATTTCTCCGCTCCAAGTGGCTTCTTCTATCGTTATTTTTGTTGACATGCAGCGAATACCCAACAACCCTCATACAGGTGGTCCTTGGCTCTGGGAAAAGGCATATTCCTAACCCGCACGGTTCCCAGCACTTTCGATCCCTCCATGACAACTATCACCAAACTTTTGATTTCGGGGTTAGGCTTCTCTAATCTTGCTCCGGCTCACTCTTGGCACTACGTGTGTCTCTCCAAGCCATTGGTAACTCTCTAGGGATGCTTGCATACGAAATCCCTCGAGAGCCCCAAGGGATCCCCACACCCTATGGTAGAATAGTGTCGATATTGACATCAACAAAGGCTTACCCAACCAAATCGATCTCAAAGTCGAGGATTTCTCATGGTCATAGTACCTTAGACTATGAAAAACACGCGCGTATCCCGTTGTCGACATTGTCATCAAAACCGGACATCTTCACTTATTAGAGCTATATTTCTAGCCCTGTACAAAAAACAACAGCATGCAAACGCGAAGATAAAAGCTGAAACCCTTGATCCGTTTCTCTCCCATGGAGGACATATGCAGTCCTCTATCTCGGCATGAGGAAGCATGTGAATCAGATGATGAGATTGATACTCGCGCAGACGAATCACATTCCTCGATTGAACCCGAGAGCTCTTGCCTCGCTCGAATCTCGTAAAAACATGCATGATTCCAACTCCTTCGACTCTTACAAAGATTCTTCTCCATTGACCAACAACAATCTTCATGGGAAGTTGTAAACCACCCAATGCCGATCACCAAGTTAAAGTCACAAAAAAGAAAGGAAGTAAAAAATTTAGTATAGCATTCTAACCCTCTAGCTAGAGCTCTTTGTTTGTCTTCGTCTCTGGTCTCTCTCGTCTTTCCGTTTCTCGCTTTCTTGACACATCGTGAAACAGTGAGTGCGGCTCAGCGTAATTTCTTCATGCCTCCTCGATTTCCTCGCTTTCAAGGGATTGTAACCCATATGTACGTCATAGAGATTTTTTAATAGAAACAATCCTTCTTAATTTATATATAAAATAAGGACTTCTAAAAGCAATACCTTGAAATCTCAAGCAAGATTTTCTACATCAACTTCAACTTCGTAAAGAAATTTTGAATTGATTGACGTAAATTAGGATGTACCTCTCTGTTACGGCTACAAGCTTTTCATTCTCGTACATATCCACCCTAAAGGATAAGGCTCTGGATGTATAAAAGTTTTCAATATTTAGCTTCTTAACTAAGCTCTTCTGAAATCAACCCAGCTTTGAGAACCACCGTCAAATAGTTTGTTTATATTGGTATGTTTAGGAATGACTCTAATATGAAAGAGTCTCAAATTCTTTGTATATCTTTCATCCCGAGTTACACTGGAGCAACTTGAAGAATTATGTGCTTGCTATGTTCGTACCTTCAAACTCCATTGTTGTAATATTGGTTTCATCTCCTGAATCCTCGAACCTAAGTCATGTTGAATGATTGCAAATAATTTTCCTTCTTCGCTTGATGTGCTTGTTTGGGTTCAACTCGAGATGAAGTTGCTAACAATGCTGTCTTCATCATGGCTTTATTCTTTCGAATACGCTTACATGTGAGTTTCTTCTCTATTTAGATGTAGAGCTCTTTTTCTTTCCACTTCCATCAAAATTTCCCCTTTCCTTTATCCCCTTCATACTCACAGGAAACTATCACTTTTCTGATCTCCACTATGTTTCGTCTTGCCTCTAGATGCATGGTTTAGAATGCAAACCTATTCTAAGTTTGTGGGATGGAAACATGAGAATATTATATCCAAGATAACTCTCAAGTAAATTCCCAAATATACTTTAATAAAGTTTTTGAGAATACAAATATGATTCCCAAAATAAGATATATTCACTCTAAATTCATGAGTATAATTCCAAACTTTGTAACTTTCTATCTGTCTCTAAAATTGTCTAGCCTTCGCTACCATAATGATTTTGCATGTAAGCTTGTAGGATAGAATTTCATCTTTAATGGTAGTAAATAAAATTTGATCAAGACATTGAGATATTAGTAGTGGTTTTTAATCTCTTCTTGAGTCTCATGCTTCCCACTATAAGTAAGTGATCCCTTCCATCCTCAAGGAAGCCAATTGAATCTTTATGATATCTTCTTGAAGGTTCTAAAATTCTCAAATAAACCTCCAATCGACGAATCAAATTATCCCAGTTTCTCTGACATTCACTTCGCACACTAGTACAATTGGAAGCTCAAATTTGGCATCAAGTTTTAAGTAGGGAATTTTTTCCTTTTTGGGTTTTTGAGTGAGTATGGGTGGTTTGTGTTGCTGTGAAGTTGGAAGATGATGCTGATGGTGATGATATAGCATGATGATAGAAGATGGTGGATATGGAGTGAGGTTTTCTCTGCTCACCTTTGAATCCTTCTCTTCATCCTTTTTGTCTTCTAAGGTTACCTCTCCATGTGGAGACTTAGAATTTCACTAGCCATCTTGAGATGCTCCTATCTTCATGCTGCAGGTTACCTCACTCAGCTTCTGCAAGCAGAGGTTATAGAAAGCCTTTTTATATGCTTCATCTTCCTCGAAAGACCTTCAATCTCTCTGCGCACCCGATATGAGGGCTATGGATTCAAGCTCAACTTGTGGTAACGTAGTTCCTCCTCAACCCTCAACTAGAGATATAACTTGAGGTACCTGAAGTGCAAACTCGAGTGAAACTTTGGGTGGAGATGGTGGCCTTGTGGCTCTCCCTCTTCGAGTCCTAACCTCAGACTAGCAACCAACAATTTTCCTTCTCCTCTTTGCAACTTTAACCTTGTAAGCATCACACATTTGCAACCTATTAAAATCCCCTACTGTGCACAAAACTCAAGCAAATATCAAGAAAATAACCTTTACTCGATAATTTCCTGATCTAAATATGAATCGCTAGTTTTTTGTGCTAATTAATCATCATTCATAATTATAAACAATTTGATTGATCATTTGCTTTACATGTGCATAGATTTCCTTATGGTTTTTATGAGTGTTAAACATGTAATTGTGTCAAGTTTTATGGTTAAATTCATGAGAATTTTAACATTAAAACAAAGTATTGAACAACATGTAGAAATAAAATGTATAACAAAACATTAAAATGATCCATTAACATTGTTATTGCCAATGAAGAGTTCAATTTCCTCCTCGGCTACATCTCCTCGGTCGAGCTTCGATGGCTCGGGCCTTTGTATTAGCTCAAAATGGAAAAAAATGTTCTTTACAATCCTCTACTACCTCTCGCACCCGCTCCAACATGCTCGACGTCCCAAATATCGCTAGGATAATGACTTTGTTTGAGCCAAAAATGGTCAAATTTTGCAAAAAGTTATGTGCCAATCAATTTGGCCTAAGAAAACTCCTCCAAAACCTCGCAGGAACTCCGCAACTCTCGCTAAACTTGGAGTTTCGTCGAAAATGTCGTGACTGCACCAACTCTCACCGCCGATATAAGACCGGTTTAATTATCGGATAAGTGCGCAGAGGAGTGAAGATAGTGGTCTAGACACTAAACACGCATTTAGTCGAGCACTCCGTCGTGGTCTCTCGCCTCAAGTCACATGGGCCGGGGTTGCCTCCCCACCTTTACCCTCCATGCAATACTTCTATACCGAAACAAATATAATCCGTGTGCATTGTATGTTAAGAACCTTTGGCGCGATGATAAAGGTAAGTCTTATTGTTTGTGTGGGGGAGGTGTCAGAGGTCGACCCCCGACCTCCGCACCCGTCCTCCGAAATAAATTTTGTCACCTATATATAATGACATTTGACCATTTACATAGCCAAATTTTGGCCTTTGGAGGGGGGCATGTGGCAAACCCCTCATGCACCACGTGTCCTCTTCCCATGGTTCATCCCCACCAGACCCTATGAGAACGCAACGTAAATCACCCAACTCAATAAATCTCAGCCACAAAGTGACACTTGTCATAGTGTCATTGGAGTATTTTTTAATGAATATTCTAGGGAATATTATTTTTTTGTCGACTACGTACTGCCCAATCACCATTCCGTCATTTCGCGTCATCAAATTTTCGATTGTTTGTGAAAACAAACAACATGCTCTAACTTTCACATATGGGAGAGTCAGTTTATGAAGCAAAGTGCAACATGCATTCTTGCAGTACGAGCACCTTTCATGATCGTTCGTTCAAACGATTCGAGCACTTCCATTTTTTAGCTTAATGCTAAGTACATCAAAAGGCGCAGCAAGGAACTAGAAGCTCAAGTAAAACATACAAAACACATGTGTAGTCATGCTAGTCATCATGATGTGATGGAGGCCGAGTTGTTTGGGGTTTTCCGAGGAGGCAGGCTGAGGTCAGAGACAACATTGGATGTGTTCCTTGAAATGACACATCCAAGACTCGACTTCTCCAAATTTTTCTTCGATATCAATTTCTTGTCCTCACCGTCGACCACCACAATATGCTCCCGAATGTGGCACCGAAAGTAGTGAATTTATCCAAGGTAGCTACTAGGTCTACATGTTCTCTCCTTCAGCATCCTCTCTACTCGAATTTCAATTGCTCCAACAAGGATTGAATCAAGCTCTCTACAATTTTCCGTGCAACAATGTTGAATGACCCTCAAACTAGGAATCAAATACTCTGCACCCCCTAGCCGTCCCGAGTCGCTATGCCTGCCGAGCCTCCACCCCTCGTCAGTGTTCGCGACGATCGATCTTGACGGCCCTCACAGCCCTTCGCCAGTCATCATGCCCTCGACCAACCCACACGCTCACCACCATCCACAAAGGAGCTCTCCAGACCGACTCTCCACCTCGATGAGCCACAAACACTTGCACCCCCCTGCTCCGCGCAGCCCCTGCAACTGAGAAGCTCGGTTCCCGCGTTCCCATCGAGCAGCTGGAGGGAGAGAGGAACGCCCTTCTCGTGAGCCGGATGCACCGACGCCAGACCAGCGTACTGCTCCTACAATTCCCAAAGACCCCCTCCATAGAATGCTCGGACCCACACCCATCTGCACCGCCTCGACTAATGCGTAATCCAACACCTCCTGCACAAGGTTGCAAACTCGTACTATACCTAACCGACACAACACCGCACAAACTCAAAATATCTGCAGCCACCGCACTAGTCGCGCCACCACATGTCCTCGAACGACGGAGAGGTATTGAAATTAAAATAATTTTAATGCAAGAGGGTCGAAGGGCACACAAATATCGGCATACACACTCGAGGGAACTCCCCCCAACCACGCCATGCAAACAATCTCTTACCTCCAATAATATGCTCGCCCCTCCCCCAAAAATACACAAAAAACCTCTCACGCGGAGAATCTAAAACAACCCAATTCTCAGCCTAAGCCAAAAGACAAAATTAATCGTCTACAGAATCACACCCTCCTAGGCGAAATTTCCACCTACGCATCCACTCCAACCATCTAAAGACTCAGTAACCATAGAACACCAATACACAAATCAACCAAAATCTCGTGAAGGCCAATTCCACCGGGGAACCACATCGATACCACATACACTCAAAATACCTTTGTAGCAAGAAAGTTACTAGCTTAGGAGAGCCAACGTCCTAGGGCAAAACATGATGCCAGAGTGCCACTCCAAGTCAACGCACAGGTAAGCCACAATAACCAAACCTCGGCATATCATGTGCAAGCATCATAACATATTAAAACAATAATTCTTTAATTGAGCAGCATATTGGAAAATACCTTAAAAATCACATTATTTAAACCCCTACCGATATAAACCCAATAAACATTCAATTTAAAAAGCTCTTACTAGTCACTTGCCATTTATCATAGTATTCATTTTTTTATTAACATTTTTGTACCCCTTTATATTTTTTCATTAACTATAGGCTCCATATTTTTATGCACTTGCGAATATAAAAACCCTTTATCCCCTCATATATCCTCCAATATATTATGTGCATTTTTTCCTCATTATATATCCCCCAATATGAACCCACGTGCTATGGTATTGCTTTCCTTGCAATGAAGCCTCCGTGGGCCAACTAAGCGATCGTCGTCTTCCTTCTTCACTGCAAAGAACCGCTTAAGAGCATGAAGCCGAAACAAAACAAGAATGAAATCCACGTCGACCATCCCTGACTCTCGAAATGATATCTCCCACGCTAGAGAACTCGAGAGGGCACGGGCGACTCCTCGACTTTAGGGTGCCGTTGTTGGTCATCATGTGGCCACGAGGTGCCTCATGCACTATGTCCATCACCCCCATCGAGGATAATGTTTTTTAATTTTATTTTAATGTATTATTTACTTATTTTAATGTTTTTTATTTTGTTTTTTATTTATTTAATTTTTCACTTTTTTTTCTTTTTCTTTTTTTTGACTTAAATTATGTTTTTTTTGGAAAAATTATTATTTTTTTAATTTTTTAATTTTAAAAAGTTAATTTAGTATTTTTTTAATTATGATTTTTTTTAATTCTTTAATTTTTCTTCTTTATTTGATTTGTTTTTTTTAATTTTTTTTGTGTTTTAAAATATATTTCTATTTACTTATTATTATTATTATTTTTTAAATACATAGTGTATATATATATGTATATGTATATATATATTCTTAGTAGGATCTATTCTCGAAATCGACTAGCAAACTCGATCTCATTATGTGTTAATTTGATAGTTGATTTTAAAGTTTTCATTATAATGGATTGAGTCCACTCCCATACAATGTGCTTTCAATTATGTTATCTTTATGTTTTCATTGCAATGGGTTGAGTTTGCGCACACTGCGTGTCCATTTGATGACTTATTTTTTAATTTTTGTTACAATGTGTTAAGTTGTAGACTAAGATTTTAAAATAGCTATAAATTTAGTATTTCATGAATATCAGTATATACTGATTTCTCATTCACATGTTCATTTTTAAGTTTTTTAGTCAATTTTTTTTTCCAATGTCATGATTGAAATATCTTGAAAATTTAACAATTTGTCTCTAAGTCATGAAATTTTATCTTTAATGATATGGTATAAACAATTATAAATATTTTTTCTTTTAATTCTATTATCATAAATTATTTATGTGATATTTTATCTTTAATGTCATGCCTAAAAATAGTTGTATTTTAAGGATTTTGACGGACTTTTGATATTTTATCTTTAATTTCATGCTTCAAAAAATTTTTTGTAAATTTTAAGGTTTTTTCGCAGTATGATATTTTGTCCTTAACGTCATTACTTAAAAAATGTTAGGGAAAATTTTACCTCAAAAAAAATCTAGCATCATTAATTTTTTTTAGGTGTTTTTTTGAACAAAACAAAATGTTTTCTATTGCATCTCCCACTATCATTTAAAAAAAATGTTGATAATTTACCAACAACAAAAAATCATAATGTTTATGCCAACATACATTTTTTTCTTTTGCTAAGTTTTTTTCATGGTTTTTTGGCTAGGTTCTCGCTTTGAGGCAATAATCTCATTGGATTAGTAACTTTGTTAAAACACTAATACTATATTTAGACATTAAAACTTGCCATTGTAGGTTTTTTTTCATGGCTTTTTTGGACATGATTCTCGTTTTGAGGCAAGATAATTCTCATTTGATCAATAATTTTGTTAAAACACTAACAATATAGTTAAATATTTCTAAATTGGAAAAAAAATTATGCATTTTTTTTGTATAATTAGACTCGATGACACAATGATCACTTATATATATACATATATATATATATATAAGTTTCAAAAATAGTATAATGTGTAAAATTTTACTTTAAAAATAAATATCTTTAAATAATTATAACACTTATTTATTTCAGTAATAAAAATATTAATTTTGAATTAATTTTTATATGTAGAAAAAATATCGAACCACTCCACTATTAAATTTTTTTGGATTTGTCTACCAACATATCGTATATCAAAGTAGCTCGCATGAGATTGCTTTTCGCTCGAATCCCCATAAAAACAATTTCAAAAAACCATGTGAGGTTGATCTGTTAACTGTAATTGTATTTTTTTTATGTGTAGGAAATGGATTCAGCACCATCAAAAAAACACTTAGGGCACCCAAAATACTAAATTTTAAATGATCTGTGAACCGAGATTTTCAAAAATCTTTTTGCCGAAATTTTTCATAATCTTGACCGAAATTTTTGGGTTAGTTCTATAAATTTTTAGATTGTGGAAAATTTGTATACCAACAAAATTCTCAAACCATTCAATATATATGTTACTAGATCTACTCAAATTTTTGAATAATATACTTTCACGTACAATTATTTTGAATGTGTCTTTTTTTAAAAAGTTTATATATACAAAAATACCAAAACTCATTCCACTATTAAAATATTTATATTGATATTTCAAACCATTCAATACACGTGTTATGTGACCGACTGCAATATTTGAATCATACGTATAATGCTAGTGTTCTTGTCGAGTTATTTTAATTTATGCTGAATTTTGAAAGATGTAAACTAATCCACACATTTGAACAAGTACTACATTGTAGCATACTCTATGCTTAGTTTAACTATAGTTAAATTAGGAGGTAAAAATAAAAATAAAGACATGCATGGTAAAAAAAATGAAGACATACACATGAATGGATTAACAGTGTTTTCCATTAGCCATACAATATTGTTAATGACCTAACTTGTAATATGTGGACATTCTAGTTAAAATCCCAAACCTATACTTCTCCAAACCAAAAAATGTTTCTATCCTATTATAGTGATAAATTATTGAAAAAAGAAATGGCCAAAAAATATTGTTATCTTACATTCAAAACTTCATACTAAATTGCAAACAAACAAACATATATACATACATTACCTCTCATCAAAACTTATTTTTACACAATATTACATTTGTACAAATACATAAAAATAAATATTACATTTATATTTTCATTGTTTAAGTAGAAAAAAAAGATAGAAAAATAGGGAAGAACCCCCACTAAGATTATGTAAGGTTAATGAAAGCCACATACCCACACTTACCATCATTCCCTTTGAAATTATATTGAAAAGCAATTTATAAATATACAAGTTGTATTAATTAATTAAAAATAGTTTTAATAATTATCTTAAAAGTGATGAATATATAATTTTGTCTTTCATGAAAAAATTATTATTATTTAACAATTTGTTAAAATTTAATTGTCTAATTAATATTGAAAATAGTTATTAATTAATTGTTGAAAATATAAATGAAAATAATTATATAATAAAAATTTTAATTATCATTATTTAAAAATAAATAAAATCAAAGTTTAATACATTTAAAGATAGTGCTGGAATACCTTGAGTGTATGAAATGAAATATAAAAAAGTGAATAGGCAAGCAGCAAACTATTGTGTTGCATTTTCATTTTGATTTACGCTAAAATCTAAACAGTAATATTATTTGTGAGAAAAATCTTTCGGTAAAAATCGTATCCAAATAAATTTAATGACACCAAGTCAACATGAAAAATCTGATCAAGGAAACCCAATTAAATAGATAAGAAAAGCTTCGACTATCATTGTAAGACAAGATCATATGGACAACCAGATCTGAGCTAGAACTTAAAGATTTAGCCAACTTTACGGGAGCGATGGAGTAAGGTGAAGGTGTGACGTCATATATGCATTAATTAAAACTAAGTGCATTTTCGACCTATTCATGATCTAGAAGTTCAGATTTGGTAATCTGAAAAGGAAATACGAAAATAGTTAGTTTCCCACTCATTATAAAGCCGAGACAAAGGGTTGAGGGGAAAAGGGGGGGGCTGTCACTGAATGCAGGGCTCAAGTCTGGGTTCGTGCTTCAACCTAGTTCCTGTCTAGAAGTTCAGATTTGGTAATCTGAAAAGGAAATACGAAAATAGTTCGTTTCACCATTAAAAGCCGAGACAAAGGGCAGAGGGGGAAAAGGGGGAGCTGTCATGAATGCGGGCTCAAGTCTGAGGTTCGTGCTTCGGTGAATCTGAGCCTCATTTTCAATACTAGTCTAGGTTTGCGTTGCAATTTACACGCATTGTCGTAAACAAGGTATGGGTTAACCTGGGATAGAGTTAACGGGGTTGGGTTAGTCTGGATTCATTTCATATGTAGTTTAGTTTGATTGCAGTACGTGCTCCACAGTGGTGGAAATTGTATTTCATGGAGTAATTTTAGGAAGAAATTGGTTGCTCATAAAGCACTGGCGACGTTTCGTTTGACAATGGAGTTTTGTACTTTATGTAACAGAGTTTCCAAACGAGTGATAGGCACATGAACCAGTGTAGATCCCACTGATGAGATGCATTAAGAAATGTATGTTGTTAAACCTGGTAGGGTAAGATATTGATATATTTTTTTAATGAATGAATAATATATATATATATATATATATATAATAAATTTAATGATATTAACATTAAAATATATTAATATTAAATTTCTATGATAATATTTGTTTTTTAAAAGTAATGTTAAATTTAATAAGGCTTCTACTTATTAAAATAATAATAATAATATTTGAAATTTTAAAATGTCGTAAAATATTTTGTGGAAGGTATTATTCAAATTCGGTATATAATAAAGTATATTTTGAGCATGGGCATTGCTCCATATGGGATATATAATGTGGATATCAGTTCAATAACATAAAAAAATTTAATGTTGTTCATGAGTTGAATTTTCATTTTCAGTAAAATAATATCATACCAACTTGGTTAAATTATATATGGAATAAATTTTAGATCTTTATTGATTCAAAAATCTAAATTATGGGATTCACAATATCTTTTTTATAGAGGCTCAATCTAGTCCCTGTTAACCACTTAAATGGCTCTATCTAGGGTTTACAAAACCCTCAATCCAGCTATTTGAATTTCAAATTTAAGCACTCAATCAAGTCTTTGAAGTCCTACAATCCCCAATTTCATCACCCTTTCTCCAAAATTTCCTGCAACACAACTTACTAAAAAAAAATTCTTAGGTGGCAAAGTTGATCATGTTGCATTCATGGAGGCATCCTCTATCCAATGGCATATGAAATTGACATTTTCAAATTCATATGGTATTGTTTATCTAATTTATTTTAAACATAAAACCTTAAATTGTTTCGAACAATTTTAAAAATTTTAAATAAAAAATCAACATCATAAATATACACAACAAACAAATTTCAAAAAGTACCACTATCTTTGTTTAAGAGTTAAAAGATATAATATTGCTTAAACAAAAATTGATAAGGAAAACTTAGCTCTCTCCATGCAGATCATGCTTATATATATATATCAATTTTTTTTTGCAAAATATCATTAGATCAACAACATAATTCTCCACATATTTTTTTTTTACTCTTAATCAAAATTCACAATGTTTATATAAATTTTGAGGGATTCAATTCAATAAAAGAGAAAAAACTTGAAATTTCATAGCTAGTTGTCCAATTATTTAGCCTCTTTGCAATTATTTAGCTACTTTTACTGCTACATGGGTGGCAGGTTTTGTACTTCATGCCACAAAAAAGACAAATAAGAGATTTGGATTTTACTAGAAAATTATACTCTATAATTTGGAGTGTTTATTAGATATTTAATTTTTGTATTAAAGAAATTGAATAATTTAATAATGTTTATTTTTCCCCATTTCAATATAGCCGTAATATAAGAAGACATCCCCCATACATATATATATATATATATATATATATATATATATATATATATATATATATATATATATATATATATATATATATATATCTATATCTATAAAAGAAAACATCTTATACATATATATTATTATGCATTCCTACTTATTGCAAATTACTAATAATATATATTTGCAAAAATATATACAATAAAACAATCAGTAGACATGTAATTTATATTCAACAAAATATACATCGTTAAATGACTAAAATCTACCATTATAATAAGTTACAATAAATTTTTATTGTATTGCTATCGAACCTATCTAACCTTGTTTTGATTCGTAGTAGAATCATATTATAAAATAAATGTTTCGATAACCTTGTTTATTATTTTTTATTAATATTTATTAATCATATATAAATGTAATAAATAATTTAATATTTATTATAAATTAATAATAACTATAACTAAATTAATAATACTTTATATTGAAATTTTACAATTACCTCCCCCAATGTATTATCACATTAAAATACCCTTTTTTCACTTAAAAAGAGGTTTTCCAAATTTGGTATTTTTTAATATAAATTTTTAACCTAGTATATAAAAAAGCATGGTTCGAAATTGCCTTGCCCTGGTTATCCTAAAGTAAATATTTTTGGATAACTTGTACTTATGGTATTGATAATGTCAAAACCAAAACTATAATGGAGTAGTTGAATTTTATGGTGTTGATAATATCATTAAAAAAACTCACAAAATAATTTAAAAATTTCCGTAAGATTATGAAAAATTTGATCAAATATTTTTGAAAATTTGGGTTATAGTAGTTAAACTTCAGTATTTTGGGTACCTTAAGGATTTTTGATAGGGCTGAATCTATTTCCACCATAAAAAAAGCAATTCAAACACTCCAACTACCTGATTTTTTGAAATTAAACATCAGTATTTTGGATGCCTTAAAAGTTTTTGATGGTGCTGAATCCATGTCCACCATAAAAAATGCAATTCAAACACTCAAACTACCTGATTTTTTGAAATTTTTTTTACGGAATTATCCTAGCTATTTTGTTACGTAAATAAACAACTCCTAATATTAATAACGAAAATTATCTAATCCACATAAATTGAATATTTAATTAGTTGGATAAACAACTCTTAATATTAATAGCGAAAATTATCTAATCCACATAAATTCAATATTTAATTTGTTCTTCCATACCAGAATGAAGAACGGAGACAAATATTCACAATGATCTCTCTTATGTCCAAAATAAAAATGTATATACCAAAATTAAGTATTGTTCTTTCAGTGCATAAATTAATTTTTTTTTTTTTTGTTTTTCTGAATTTTAGAGATTTTTTTCCATTAAAATTTGATAATAAATTTATTTTTATTACATAAATAAATTTAATATTTTAAAAAATCATTGAAACATCTTAATTATGAGAATATGGTATAATAAATTTAGAAAATCATTGAAACATCTTAATCATCAGAATATGATATAATAATATTAAATAAAATTGTGATGTTTGATTTTTTAAAATGTAGTTTTATTATAATAATAAATATAATATTTTACAAACTACACACTACACATTTATGATTTCAAAATTAGAAAAACATATATAAAAATTACTTGAAAAATTAATCTAAAATAAAATATACAAAAAGGATTAAATAGAGAGATTGAACAAAATTTATAATTCGCTTATTTACATTCGAAATGGAGTGGAGTGGTATAATTTTATCCCTTGGCACTTCTTAACATAGGAATTTTAAATCTAAAACAAGCTTAAATTTTTTTTTTCCATAGCCATAATATCTATTTTGATAGTTTAAATAAAAATATTAACAAACTTCAAAATTTAATGGGCAAATCACTTTATGATGAGCTATTTGACGAATTTCGAGTAATTTAAAAAATTTACAAAATAATTCATAAATTCTAATCAAATTATAAACAATTTTCTTATAAATGTTTGAAAATGTAGATTTCAACTATTAAACTTCAAAATTTTAGATACACAAAAAATTTCAGCCATACAAAACATTTGAGGCCTCCATTGCAGATTTGAAGTCTAGAACTGCTAGTTGACAATAGTCAGCGTCAATTGAATGTCCAAACCTGAAGTTAGGATTTGTCCAGTATTTGGTAGCGGGCCTAAAGTCAAAACGAAGGTTTAAATTCAAAGTCCCGTGGCTCTCGAGCAGTTGAGTACAAATGACTCCGAAAGCGACGTGAACCTGCACCTTTTCTTTTGAACCTGAATGGCCCCCAACGTCATTATTGGTAGTTGAAACAACGTGAAGTTCCACCATTCATCTCCACCTACTGTCAACGAATCATTGTGTCCATGACATCAAAGTAAAACCAAGTTGCCTGCACCTGTTGACTACGAATATTTAAACTGTCCCCAGAGCTGTCACTAGGGAAACCGTGTGAACAGACGACGAACAAAAAATAAACAAATTAGTTTAAACTTTTTAACAATTCAGGTCTCAACTAAGTTAAAGAGCCATCTCTGAAAATTTTACTTGTATTAGCGTTGGGTTTGAATATAGGCCATGCATGTGCAATTTACTTTGCTCCAAATGTTCTTATATATATTAATTTTGTGAAATTTGATAAAAAAAATGTCACATAAAAAATTTGAATAATAATAATCTATAAATTTAGATAATAATAATTTATATTAATAAGAATGATATTTAATAACATATAACTAATATTTTTTACCCTTAGGAAAAATCATAACTTTCATTATAATAAATGTTGAAGATTACATATTACATATTGCATGTAGGGCATATGTTAAAATTGGTGGGTTAGCCACATAAACAATTTAGGACTGAAGTCCATAACAGTGTGATGCTGGTAAAAACATAAACTTTAGATAAATATACATATATCGGACTTTAAACCGGCATAAAAATACAAAAAGATAAATACTATGAGCTATACATCGTTGTATTGTGTATCTTCATGGCATGAGAGCCCTTTGAGCATGTTGATCCATGAAAGGTCTGTTGAAAAGTGATAATAATGATATCCATGGTGTTACTGTATCATCCAATGGCAAGGAGGTTGTTACGCATCTTCCTTGGAAAGGTTGACGGAAAGCTGATTCTACTCCCTGTAAATATGATGACATGAAATATAATCAACTCGAGATTTTATAACATATATTCCATCCAATAAATTCCTGAGTGTGTGCACGCGACATTCATATCGAAGATGAAATAGTTGATAACAAATGAAAATATAAGGAGTCTAAGGTTGTTGGGTTCAAAGTAATTGTTAGTGCCTCACCCTAAACCCATACACATTTTGTAGAAATGGTCTTCACTACAATATAAAACGACACTAGATCGACATCCTATCTGTTGAGCTGATCCATCAAAATAAGTACATGGAAATCATTTTTCGATGGTTTTTGCAACCACATTCCTGCGAGGTTGTTTGGGGACATCGTTCGGGATTAAGTTATCCAGTGCCTGAATGTGAGATATCAATCACTGCCAATTGGGAGCCTTATCATGGAAAATGAGATTATTCTGTGCGATCCAAATGGTCCAACATACCAACAAGGGAAGGTTTTGTAGTTTAGTAGGATGAACTAGGTTCCACCAAGATTCCCAAGCAATGCAGACAGAGTCTCCCAACCATCTATGTGGAATATCCATTGATTGATATATCTTGTTTCATAAATGAGATATTTCGCAGTGAAAAAATAAATGATAAGTAAATTCCAAGCTACATTAATAGAGAACGCACCAATTGGGACCCTAAAAGGATTATCTTTGTAGGATGTCACCTATAGGAGATTTATTTTGGAGCAAGAACCACATTAACAACTTGGTTTTGGGTGGGATTTCTAACTTTCATAACAGACACCACCACCAAACAGTGATTTGGGGTTCGTGATCAACAAAGATAAAGGGGTATCTGGCTTTAGGTGAGTAATTGTCGTGGTATGATATAGTGTAAAATATTTCATCCCCTCTATCTTGTATCTGTCTATGAGATTTCGAGAGTGCACTGATATAATTTTTCCAATCCTGATGCCATCAGTTTGGGATCCTTAGATTCAGAGGAGATTTCCAAGATTGACCAAATATAATAGAGTTTTCATACTGTGCAATTTGGTTTAGAGTCCTTATCCAAAAAGAGTCCAGGAGATGAATGAACTCCGGTGGAGGAATATGAGTATTTTCGCTGCTAGACCAAGAATCATACCCAATGCGAACCTTTGTGGCAACACCTACTTTCCAAGCCAGACCTACAAAAATGTAATCCATAGAATTCACTACAGCTTGCCAGCTAGTTAATACATTTGTTTTATTCCAACTCGGGCTCCTGATACAATCATCGATACTAAGAGCGTGAATGTATTTCATAGTGACAAATTCTGTCCATAGATTATTTGAAGAGAGGATCTACCATTCCATCTTGGCTACAAGGGCCTTGGCGAAATATCCTAGATTCTTCATACCCCATCCTCTGCATTTCTTGGGCAAAGATATTTGTTCCCAATTTATCCATGCAAAATGCCTACACTCATTGTCACTGCACCAGAGAAAATTGCAGCACACCTGTTGAATTTTGGAGATAATACCTTTTACGATCCATGTGTGCGACATCTAGTATGCATGAATAACCTCCATAACAGATTTGATAAGGATAAGGCACCCCACCTAAGATAATGATCGATGATGCCAAATTTGTATCCTTCCTTCAACCTTTGCTACCAACCAAGTCCAATCATCAATTCTATAGACATAGGGCTTGATGTGGAAACCCATATAATGAAGGCCTTCTTCAAAAGGTAAGGTTGTGTATGGAAATCGCTGAAGAACATAATCTATTTCATACTGTGAACAAAAAATAGATGTCAAAGAAGACTTCTCTTGATTGTTGAGCATCCCTGTGGCTTTACAAAATAAATTGAGTGTAGAAATGAATATAATAGAGTCACTGATATTTCCATTCAAAAATATGAGGACATCATCCACAAAAAATAGATGAGACAAAGAGATGTTGTCAGCGATTCTAACCCCTTTAAGCCTTCCCTAGTTCTTGTCCTTAATTATTAATATACTCATTCCTTCTATCATTAATAGAAAGAGTAATGGTGATAATGGGAAACCCTGCCTCAGTCCATGTTCTGCATGAATTTTTTTTGTAGCTCATCCATTGATGAGGATGTTGTAAGAAACATAAGATATACAACACATTATCTGATTTATGAAAGCATAAGGGAAACCCAGATAAGTCAATAAGATCCTCAAATACAACCAAATCATTTTGTCAAAGGCCTTTGATAAATCGATTTTGAGAATCATTCTCTTCAATTTTTTTGTTCTCATAGAATGCAATCCTTCTTGTGCAATACCTATCGCTTCATAGATTTTTGACGATTTTCTCAGAAAGAAAATTATTCCTCATAAATATGGTGTGAAAGGATAGGTTTAATGCGATTTTCAATGATTTTTGCCATAATATTTTAGATAAAATTACAAAGTGATATGGGTGTGAAGTCATTGAAGGATTTGGGATTTTCCGATTTGGGGATTAAGGAAATAAAAATTGCATTGAATGATTCATATATCCTGCCATTCTACTGGCATTCCTCAATGACCCTGAGTATATCATGACCAATCAGTTCAAATAAAGTTGAGTAGAATTCCATAGACCAGCCCTCTAGACCGGGGCTCTTATCCTTCTTAAACCATTTAAGCACAACTTCCAATTCTTCCATAGTCACCATATGAGATAATTCAGATAATGAACTGTGACTTCCTCCTCTTCTACAAAGCGACTGAAAAGTCCTGGAATTTTTATAATTTCTGCAAGAGTGGCCTCTTGGGGAGCTTTAAATCACTTGCTGAAGTGCGAAATAACCACATTTGCAGGACCAAAAAAGGACTGAACTTATGTCCCTTATTCATCTTCGATTGACCAGATTGTATTGAAAACCTTCCCGCCTTTTTCATACTACTAAAAGAATTTTTAATTCTCTTCTCCATATTATAACCATATGGCTCTACTCCTAAGTCTCCAAGTTTCTTCTCAGTGTTTCTGGAAATTTCGAAGTAAATAGGCAACTAATTTGAGATGCCTCCAGACCCCTCCCAATGCCAGATCATGTCAAATTTATTCATCAAAGCCTCCTTGATAAGAAAATCATCAAGCCTTTTGGCCACCATAACATCCCCAATTCTCCGAGTTCTCTAGGTCAGAGGGAGATGTGCAGCGAGAATATCAATCAAATTATTAGTCTCTGATATCTAGACAAAGAAATTTGAGAGGTTTTATGACTAAGAATGATTTTCCTAGGATTCATCATGACCCATCGAGAAATTGAGATCGCCCCCGAGGATAATGTTACCATGCATAAATAATGAAGAACGAAAGAGGGATTCCCAAAATTATACACGGCTGTGGCAAGGCCCATAGATATCGAGAACTCTTAGTTTCATCCCTAATTCCTTAGAGAATATATCCACCATAAGTACTCCTTCCCTCCCCCAAACATTCAACAATTTTATCGATTTACAGTCTATACCTATAACAATTCCACAAGATCTACCTTGAACATCTAATTCATGGAATGTCCAGCCAGGTCAGAGGGTTTCCAAAAAAATACATATGAAGGTATTGCTCCCAAGTGTCTCCTATAAGAAAATCACATCTACCTTCTATAGTTATAACGGTCCTCCAAAGGCTAATTTCTTGGCAGGGATAGCTAACCCTCTATAGTTAAAAGATAGCCACTTCATTGGGAAACCTGTTCTGGGTTGCATCAATCTCTAAGAACCCCTTCAAGTGATAATTTCCTTCCTTATGGATTGATTTTGATTGACCTTATGGATATCAACCTTATGGATTGATTTTGAGATATAGGATTTTCTCCCATGAGATGATTTTGGTATATTTGGGAAGGAGGATGTGCGATGTCCCTGACCTAAGGGGGATTTGGCTAGAGATCACATAAATTATCTATGATTATGATTTGATTCAGATGAATTATCTTCACTATCAGATATGGCTATCATAGAGTCTACATGGATAGATGTTGAAGGTGTCGAGAAACGTGCAAGAATGGAGATTTATGTGCATGCAATATAACTTAAATCCAATGGGACAAATGATATGCAACATTCTAAACATTATGGGAGGTAATAGTCTCATTCATACAAAAAGGAGAAAGAGATGTGAGAGAGGAGATAGTACCCAGAGGGGATCCCATAGATGATGCACATGCTCGAGTAACCCTCGAGGATGGAGGTCGAGCAAATGAATCCAACTTACCAGAGTATTTTTCCAGATCTCTACGAACACCAACCGAGCTCCTAAAAGGCATATGGGTCAAAGCACCATTTCCTGTTTGGAGTCCTATTTCGTCAACTGGAAAATAATTTTTTTCCCTAGTCCTGGCCAGCATGTAACATTCCTTGTGGAGATGACCCACCTCATGACACCATTTTCAGTGGAAATGGACTCCTTCATAGTCTAGTTTCTGTAATCTAATAATATTTTGTGCCTGTAACTTTAGACTCTCCACTAGTCCCTCTCTAGTGTTAAGGTGGACCAAGATGCAAGTGAAGGACATCTTTCCAGTATCTAAAAAAGATTTATCATTATTGAGAAATATCCTAAAATCATTCCCAAACATCTAAACACATCCTCCATCCAAAATTGGAGAGGTAAAGCCAACAATCTAACCCATAGAGGCCCGACACCCAGCTATTCTTCTCGGGGTCGAAAAGGGATTACCATCACTTCAACATAACAAGTATCATTTCAATTTGCCAATATCTTGTCAAGACCTAAGATGCATGTTCTAGCCTATGAAACCTTAAAGAAAACCATCCCATAGTCATGGTTACCACAGATGACAGGCTAGGAAAAGCTTGTCCCCAAATTCCTGTAATCCAATTTTTGAGTCGAGATGATGATTATTCTCTACCAAGAACTCGGCCTACCAACAAGTTTTATCTTGTATCCATAATTTCATCCTGTTTTATACCTTCCCCAAAAACCACTGATCTACTTCTTTCTCTGACCTTGGTACTTTTTGATTTCTTCTCTTTCTTCTTCTATGTGCCATCACTAGTTAAATCGAAATCTTGAGAGTATAAAGTCGATGGGGAGAAAACCCTAGCTTCCAAATGATGGCCCTCCAAGGATATGATAGGTATGCCTTCAAATCTTCTCGAACAGGGATTACTATCGCATGAGAGAAGATTGACCTCCTTCTGTTGAAACATGAACCTTGAAGGGGCATGGCTTAGTATGTAGATCTGCATCTGCAGGGATCCGATCCAGGTGAGATGATTCACCTTCGAAATATACCGACAAGCTAGGGTTAATGTAACAATCCAGGAATGGAAGGGAGGATGTTGATGGGATATGAAGATCAATAAATGGAAGATCAGGTCATTCCACGGAGAAACCATATGACTATAGCCCTAAATAAATGAGACTGATGGAGAAGGAATGACCCGATTCAAATGGATGGGGGAAGTCAAAATCTAGATCTAGAAAATCCCTACGCTCATCAATTTGGGAAGTCGATAATCGAACCACTTCTGGTGACCCTAAGGAGGAATGTTGAGGCAGAGACTCAGTCGATATCGACACTATGTCATAGGCGTTAAAAGAGTAATCAACTAGATCTTCATCCATAATAATCGAATTGAATCTAGACATGCAAAAGTTGTATGCTCCATGGATACCTTGCAGATAATACCCTACTCCACGAAATCCCTAATCCAATTCTTGAAGACAAAGACTCCACCTTGAATGCTCATTGAATACCCCACACACAATATCCCACTAATCTAGGTGGATATCAGTGGCCGCCCACCTATTCCATTTGGACACACAACATCAATTCTTACAGCTTTTCACTTCCAACATCTTACTATTTTTAGTAGGTTTTTGTGTCCTGCACGCCTTAAACCATTTCGGGGCATTAATGATCTAGGTCGACATTGGTGGCCACCCACATATTCGATTTGAACCCCTGCCATCAGTTCTTTTCATTTTTAAGTTTCAACACAACTTACTATTTTTGGCAGTTTATTGGGTCCTGAACTTCCGGAGCCGTTTTGAGGCCCTAAATGATGTTTTCTCGCACCAAAACTTGTAGTCCTCGGAGATATTCAGTGCGTAAAACAGATATCGGAAGCGAAAGTTACATCCCTGTGAATTCGAAACACCAATTTACCCAAACGGGGCCCATTGTTTTGGTGCTTCATCTCCATGAAATCCCTAATCCAATGCCTGAAAACAGAAGACTCCACTCGAAAAAACGATAACAGTGACATGTGCTCGACCCAAGACCTTCGAGGGAGTAGAAATCTGCGGGATAAATTTACCAAAAACCCAAAGCATGCTCTAGGTTCAATTCGCTAGAAGCTTTCAGGGCCATCATCCTTTCCTCAAATAATTGAAATAATTACTATAATATAAGTGAACATATAACTAATAATTAATAAGTATATAAAAACTTAATAAATTTAATTAATAAACATACATTTTTTAAAATTAATAGATATATTGTAAGACACATATTTTAAGAATCAGAAATTACACAAAAAAAAAAAAAAAAGTTTAGATAACTTTAGTAAGGAATAGAAAGTAAAAATGATTACAATTAAGTAGTTTTTTTTTTTTTTTTTTTTTAAGATGAAACAAACAATGATATATATATATATATATATAAAGTGTTTAGGGAAAATTTTCTCTCAAATTTTACACTAAAAAAATTTACATCTTTAAAATTTTTTACTCAAAATAAATATATTTTGATATTATTAATACATTTTAAATAACTAATATAAATTAAAAAAAAAGAGAGGAGAAGAGCACATTTTGTATAATTAAAAAGACTCAGTCTTAAGGCATAAAAGAGATGAGCACACCTATCCAAAAACACACCACATTAATTCCTCTCTGATGAACTATTAGTTGCAGCTCTTTAATTGGTTCTCTTAATCTTAATTTCTCGTTTAAAAATTGCTCGAAATTTGTTCTTGTTGAAACAATTTTAGATTGTTTGGGAACATCTTATTTCATGTTGGAGAATTAATCTCAACCACCGTGTTAAATGTTTCTGACAAAAGCATACCTCAGTAAATGTAGTAAATGTTTTTCCATTTGCAGATTGAGTTTGCAAAGGACATCGCATAAATGAAGTTATGAAGATAAGGACAATTACCCATTCCAGAATAGCTTAAACTATTAAAGTAAAATAGAAATTTAATGCATGGCTATTAAAAGTGTTATGCACAAACATTTAATCCGCAAGTGTTATTTACTTCACACAACCTCTGTAAAGTTCAAAAAGACATGTTTGCCCACCATGTGTATTAAATTTTGTTTGTCATGAATTAAATGTCTTAGATATATATGTTTTCATTTTACATGTAAGTATAGGTTATATGAATTGTGGCGGATGTAAGTCTGAAATACAAGAAGGAGAAAATCGTGGAGCAAATTTTGGTGGGCGCGTGAAAACAAAAGTTATAGGTTTTACTGTGTGTAAATTCAGCAACCCTGGTGAGTGTAAGAACTCGTGTTTTACTGGTAAAGGAGCCACAAGCTCCATATGTGAAGGTATTTCATGATTTGAAGTTATAATATAAAGTATCGTTCTCACAACAACACTTTGTTTTACTCTGTTTCACCGTGAGTAAAATTATTTGATTATATTTTCTCCTTTATAGTTGTGATTTTAATCACTACCACTCTGTATTAAAAGGAAGACCTTCATGATTTGATTTCTACAACTTTATTGTCTGGATTAACTCTGTATAAACTTCTACAACTGTGTTGTCTTGTTTAAAGACTTTTCCGCAGCTCTGTGTGAAACTTCTGTGCTGAGGAAAAGAATTTCCTCTGTCTTAAAAATTTCTAACATGATATTAGAGTATTAAAATTTGTAACATGGTATCAGAGCATTCGAAATTTTAACATGGTATCAGAGCAGGTTTAAAATCTCAGTAAAAGGTAGTGCTTTTACTGAGGAGTTAAAAGGTGTTTTGAAATTTTTGTGGAGCGTATTCACCAACAGTGAGAAAGATTTTTACAAACTAAGAATTTTTTTTTTACACAGTGAAAATGGCAACAACAAGCACAAGCTTGACTAATCCACAAATACCACAGTTTAATGGAATTTTTTTTTATTATTGGGCTATTACAATGAAGGCTCTGTTTTCTTCTCAAGATATCTAGGAATTGGTGGAGAATGGTTTCCAAGAACTAGCATATGGAGTAACATACAATGCATTGACACAAGAAGAAAAGGATGTGTTGAGAGATAACAGGAAGAAGTACTCCAAATCCCTCTTCTATATTTTTCAAGCAGTTTAGGAAAGTATATTCTCAAGGGTTGCAGCAGCAACGATGTCCAAACAAGCATGGGATGCCCTCTAGGAAGCCTACAAAGGCATAGCAAAGGTGAAGAAAACAAAATTAGAAATGTTGAGAAGATATTTTGAGACAATTTGTATGAAAGAGTTTGGAATTGTAGACTCAATTTTTACACATGTAATTGGGTTGGTTACCCAAATCAAGTCTCATGGTGAGACACTTGAGGAAAGGAGAATAATTGAGAAAATTTTGAGAAGTCTTCCAGCAAGATTTGATGCCATAGTTGTGGCAATAAAAGAGACAAAGGATATCTCACAAATTTCAGTTGATAAGCTTTATGCATCACTGATGTCTCATGAGCATAGGTTGAACAGATGAACAAACTCCTCATTGGAGCAGGCATTTAAGACACAAGTTTGATTTGGTCAAGGTAGAGGTCAAGGAAGATCAAATTATAGAGGAAGAGGAGGAAGCCCACACAGAGGTGGAATAAGCAGCCCTTCAAGTTCAAGTGGAAGGGGAAGCAATCAAAATCCAAGTCAAGGCTCAAGGAATATCAAGCACAAGGTCAGAGGTATGATAAATCTCAAGTTCAATGTCATTATTCTAAGAAGTGTGGTCATTATGAAAATAAATGTAGAAATAAGCAATATGACATAAGTAACCAACCAAGTGCAAATTCCATAAAGAAAAATCAAAACCATGATAGCATGTTTTAGCTTTTAATGTAGCACAAGAAAAACAAGGGGATGTATGGATCTTAGATTCAGGGTGTAGCAACCGCATGACTGGAAGCATAGAAATTTTTTCCAATCTAGATGAAAGTGTAAAATTTGAAGTGACATTAGGGACTGATAGCAAAGTATCGATCATGGGAAAAGGAAGAGTTGACATTATTACCAAGAAGGGAGAGAATAATTTCATGTCAGATGTTTACTTTGTCCCTGGTTTGAAACATAACGTCATAAGCATTGGGCAGCTCATGTAAAAGGGCTACAATGTCTTTTTCAAAAATGATGTATGTACAATTTTGGATAATTCTCCAAGTAGACAACTAATTGAAAAATTTTAGATGATAAAAAATAGAATGTTTCCTCTCAAACTAAGATGAGATTTGAAGGAAGAAGGTGCTCAAGCACAACTATCAATAAAATCACAAAAGGATGAAATAAAAGTTGCAAATGTGACACAAGTAGACTTTCAAGCAAAGGTAAAGGATGGAAATTGGTTATAGCATTTGTGATTTGGTCATCTCAACTTTGGAGGCTTCAATTTGTTGCACAGGAAATGCAGGTGAAGGGATTTCCACTCATAGAAAAACCAAAAAAGCTATGTGAAGGATGCATCTTGTGCAAACAACATAGAAAATCATTTCCAACAGGAAACTCTATAAGGGAAAAATCACCTTTGGAAATTGTCCACTCATATTTATGTGGACCAATTCAAACACCATCAATTGGTGGCAGCCATTACATTTTGACCTTCATAGATGACTACAGAAGGAAGGCATGGGTATATTTCCTAAAACAGAAAAGTGAAGTGTTTGAGCACTTCTACCACTACAAATTTCTTGGTGAGAAGCAAAGTGGACAGTACATAAAATTGTAGAGGACTGATAGAGGTAGTGAATACATATCAAGTGACTTCCTATGCTTTTGCAGGGAGAATGGAATTCACAAGCAATTTACAACAAGGTATACGCCTCAACAAAATGGTGTCGCAGAAAGAAAGAATAGGACCATTATGGAAATGGAAACGAGTATGTTGAAGGCAAAGAATTTTCCAAATGATTATTGGGTTGAAGTTGTCGCTTGTGCAACATGTATTATTAAAAGGTGTCTGACTAAAAGTGTTATGAATATTGTTCCTGAAGAGGCATGGAGTGGAAGAAAGCAATATGTCACTCACATGAGAGTGTTTGGATGTGTGGCGTATGCACATGTCCTAGATGAGTTGAGGAAGAAGTTGGACAGAAAGGGGGAGAAATGTATATTTGTTGAATACAATGATGAATCCAAGGCATACAAGTTCTACAATCCATCAACCAAGAAGGTAATAACAATCAGAGATGTTCAATTCATAGAAGAGGAAGCATGGTATGGAAGTTTAGAGAATAAAATTAATGTGAATACATGTATGTCACATGAAGACAAAGAGGAATTGACCGCAACAAGTATTCCTCAACGGTGACTCCTCCTCCACCCACAAGCTCAACAAATTAGTCAAAATGTGACACCATAAACAAATAATAGGATAGTGTTGCACAACCAATCAAGTGCTTCTCCAAGCACACTACAAAGATCCGCAACTCTCTCTACCTCAAGTGCAACACCAAGTCCATCTTCCGGAGGCATAAGAAGACCAAAATTTAGAAATTTAAATGAAATTTTTTACTAAGATGATGTTGATAGAAGCGCTAGTCTTAATTCCTTATTTTCATTATTTTGTCATGTAGATGACCCAATCCACTTTGAGGATGTAGTCAAAGAAGAGAAATGGGTTGTGACAATGAATGAAAAAATTAGGAGCAATAGAAAATAATGACACATGGGAGTTAGTGGACCTTCCGCAAGGAAAAGAAGTCATTGGAGTGAAGTTGGTCTATAAGACCAAGAGAAACATTGAAGGAAATATTGAAAGGCATAAAGCAAGGCTAGTTGTCAAAAGATACAAATAGCAACATGGAAGATACTATGCAAAAACATTTGCGCCAGTCGCGAGGATGGAGATAGTGTGCATAATGTTGTTGATTTCCACGCAACATAAATGGAAAGTGTATCAAATGGACGTAAAATAAACATTCTTGAATGGAGTGCTGAAAGAGGAGATATATGTTGTGCAACCTCCTTGTTATGAGATAGAAGGCCAGTAAGAGAAAGTGTATATGTTGGGGAAATGTCTCTATAGGCCGAAGCAAGAACCATGTGCATGGTATAGTAGGATAGATGCTTACTTGATGGACAATGGCTTCGACAAATGTGATGGTGAACCTACTCTATAGATAAAAGAAAGTGACGGTAAGCTTCTTGTTTTTGTTTTGTATGTAGATGATTTGATTTTTACAGGGAGTGATGATTTCCTCATATTTGATTTCAAACCAGTCATGAAAAGTGAGTTTGAAATGACTGACTTGGGGTTGTTAAGATATTTTTTGGGCATAGAAGTGAAGCAAACAAAAAATGGGATTGTTATCTCTCAAGCAAAGTATGTTGCAGACATTTTAGAGAGGTTTAATATACAGAACAACAAGCCAACATCAACTCCAATATTCATGGGGTTGAAGTTGAGCCTAGAAGATTGCAGCAACAATGTCAATCCAATATTATACAAAAGTATGGTGGGAACCCTAATGTATTTGACCATAACTAGGCTTGATATAATGTATCCAGTGATTTTGGTGTTGAGGTTCATGGAGACACCCAAGGAGATACATTGAAAAACAGTGAAAAGAATTTTAAAGTATGTTAATGGGACAAAGGAGTATGGCATTTTGTACTCCGCAAAAGATGATTTTAGGTTGGTTGGTTATGCTGACAGTGATTAGGTAGGAAGTGTTGACGACAGAAAGAGCACGTCAGGATATGCTTTTCATTTGGGTTGGGGAGCCATTTCATGGGCATCCAAGAAGCAACTAATAGTGTCATTGTCAACTGCAGAAGCTGAATATGTCACCACAATAGCATCAGCGTGTCAAGAAGTTTGGATGAGAAGGATGTTGCAAGATTTATGTCATGAACAAGATGGAGCAACCATAATTTTCTATGATAACAGTTCAACAGATGCACTATCAAAGAATTTTTTCTTTTCACAAGAGGATAAATCACATTGATGCTAAATATCATTTGATAAGTGAATTAGTTAACAAAGGTGCGATTGTGTTGCAGCAATGTAGGTCAGAAAAACAATTTGCAGACATCTTCACAAAGCCATTGGTACACGAAAATTTTTGTTTATCTTAGAGATTGTATGGGACTCGTCAATAGAGGCAGTTGCGATTAAGGGGGAGTGTTGGAGAATTAATCTCAACCACCACGTTAATTTTTTCTGACAACAAACATACCTCAGTAAATGTTTTGCAGGTTGCGGACTGAGTTTGTAGATGATATCACATAAATGAAGTTCTGAACATAAGGACAATTATCCATTCTGCAACAGATTAAACTATTAAAATCAAATAGAAATTGAATGCATGGTTTTTAAAAATCTTATGGACAAAAATTTAATCCGCAAGTGTTATTTACTTCACGTAACCTCTGTAAAGTTTAGAAAGTCATGTTTGCCCATCCTATGTATTAAATTTTGTCTGACATGAATTAAATGTATAAGATATATATGTTTTGATTTTACATGTAAGTATAGGTTAGATGAATTGTGGCACATGTAAGTTTGGAAAGACAAGAAGGAGAAAATCGTGGAGAAAATTTTGGTGGGTGTGTGAAAACAACACTTATGGGTTTTACTGTTTGTAAATTTTGTGACCCTAATGATGTAAGAACTCTTGTTTTACTGGTAAAGGATTTTCAATTTCAATCTCTGCGAGTATGTATTAAAACGAAGACCTTCATGATTTGATTTCCGCAACTATATGGTCTAGATTAAGTGAGTTCCGCAACTATGTGTAAACTTCTGCAACTGTGTTGTCTTGTTTGAAGACTTTTCTGCAACACTGTTTGAATTCTCTGTGTTAAGGAAACACATTTCCTTTGTCTTAAAAATTTCTAACATGGTATGAGAGAATTAAAATTTTTAACATAGTATCAAAGAATTCGAAATTTTAACATTTCATAACACTTTTTAGCACGCTTTGCACTTCGGAGCTTCGCACCACTTCAGATCGTGTTGAAAGATCTTCCTTCACGCTTCACACAAATTTATCGAGGACCTCCTCCTCATTCCTGAATATTAATAGTGACAATAAAATAACTGTTAGAACTTAAATAACAAGTGTGATGCTACCAAAAATTGAAAACTAACACTAAGATGGTTTGCACCAACAAATTGAAAATGAAGACTAAGAATAGGGAAGATCCTCACCCATCCAGCTCGTAGCCAGGTAGTTTTGCGACCTCGAAAGGATAATTTTTCCAATCCTCAAGAGTCGCATTAGCCATTTGTTTTTGTGATTGAGAAATGTTTAAGCGTACATTCCATCTTCAAGGCATCGCAGTTTAGAGCACCTAACCTGATAGAAAACCGAGAGAATGGTGTTCCTTGACTTCAGCATAAGGTTGAGCTTGTCCACGCACAAACTAGATTGCGAGTGGTTGGGAGAAAAAATAGCAATATTAATGTGGGTGTATTGAATGGCCATAAGGGTAATAGGGAGTCTTGGCATGAATTCTGGCTTTTCCAGAAAAAATCTAAATCCACAAGAACGAAGACAATTGTAGATATGGCTCACGAAGGTCTCTTTGACATCAGGACCCCGATGATTTAGAAATACATCGTAACGGAGGCCGTAAGGGAAATCTTTGAATACACTTTGCCTCTACATATCCATTCATTCATAGAGTTAAATAGACACAAAGAAACACCTATTAATTAGGTATCTTGTATATATGATTCACAAAAATTGAAAACTAAAATGGATTTGGATAGTGGGTGATTCTCACCTTTGATCCTCTTCGAAGACAAAACCGCTTATTCCTGTAACATGGGATATAGCGTCTCTCCATTCTTTAATTTTGTGTGGATCATAGAGTTTTTTCTTCTCGTAGTTGAATAGGGCTTTACCATATGCTCCATCATTGTCTTCGCCGGTCCACCTAAGTTCATTAGGTTTCACATAGTAAAAAATTGGAATAATCATAGTCCTCGATTGTGCGCTTGACTTAATCATGAGAACTAGTTCATCTAGACACCATTTCGATTGAGCAAAATTTGGAGGAAAAATATCTATGTGGACAGAGGTGGATAAAATAACGTCTTCTATTTTAGAAGGAATCTTGTAGTCAAACAACAAGTCTTGCAAGTCTGGCTTGTCCAGAAATACCTGCAATTCACGGGATTCAAGGCGACTACAAAGTTCGGTTACAAAAGTGTTGACATCTCGGCTACAATAATTGTAATCACAAAGGTTAATGAATATGTCATAGTGGACATAAGGAGGGGACATAGTGGAGGAGAAAGCGCAACCATATGGATTAGTGGCGGCTATTAGATCGTGTGCCATTGGAGTTCAGACAACAACGTTAAGATGATGCGTAGAGTAAAGTTATTTGGGAAGAAATATGTTGTAGTGTATAACACAAAATAAAACAAATACTAATCTTCCAATGTAGCACTAGGCATTTAGTAATGGCTCTGTTATTTCTTTTCAACAGAACTGCCCAACGAGCCCTTGGTGAATTGGTTTTTTTTTTGTTTATCCCAATAACCTCTCACAACTTATCAGCCTATTGTAATGACTATGATATATCTCTATTCAATGCAACCGACCCATGGGCCATTCACAAATTTATTTATTGAAGTTTTATTGTGATTGAATATAGTTGTCCATTCACATTAATGGATACTTAGACAATCATTACTGCTATTCAGAAATATGAATTAAAATTAAAATTTAAAAAATCATTAATTTCCTGGCTACACTGAATCTTACCCTTTTTAGTCAAATTTAGGGTGATGTCATTTCAATTTTTAATGTTGACGTCGAAAAACATTTTTTTTTAAACATGTAGTTTAGATACTGTCATTGAGAGTCATTCGTACTAAACCACTTGGAAGCAATTTCAGTTTAGTCGCAATGTCCACGCATAACACAATGAAATTCTAACATGATGATGTCATTTTTGAGGAAAATGCACCAAAACATGCCTTCAAAAAATAAATTCTTTTCTTTTTCAACTTCCATCCTAACTACAATCAAGATGCCTTACATCTATATGGTAGGGATCACTCTTGACATCGCTATTGAAACTTATTGAATTAGAACGTTTCATATTTTACATGTGTATTTTAGCTTTTTAAGATTTTTTTTTTTTTCAATTTTGTATTTCTATATCTGTATGCAGAAATGCTAAGTTAAAAAATATTTGTTACTTTTTCTTATATTTTTATTAGAATCTTCACATTTCTATATATCTGTATATGTATCTAGTTTGAAGTGCAAATTTTTTAATTCAATAATTGTTTATCATGTATCTGTGTTTTTCTTCACATATACAATGTGAAAGTGTTCCACTCATGATTACACAATGTGAAATGTTTCCACTTTCATGTCCATTTTTCACATCATTCACAATGTATTTACATTCAAAATAAACAAAGATGCATCAATAAACATATGCATTTTTTATTTTTTATTTTTTAATTTCATAAATATGTCTCATCATACATCATAAGTTTTTTAATAAGTTTTTTAATAGACTTAATTTTAAACCTAGTTTCATGTATGGTAGAATATGTTATTTAATTAACATATAGATTTTTTATTTATTTATTACAAATCTAAGAATAATCTTATAAATATTTCATAGGTGAACATAGTTTTACTATAATCCTAGATTCATGTATAATAAGGTGATTCTCTTATCCATTTTGCTCAATTCTTAATTAATTCAAATTATTAAAATTCACTATTGATGAAAATACTTCCTATATCATCAAATTTCAATAATTTAAAAAAAATATACAAAATTAAATGACAGCTATACAAATTAATTCGACTTTGTTAAACTCATTAATTGTCATTACATTATCATCAAATTACTTTCATAGTTTTTATATTATTATATCCACTAAATTTTATATATACACTTTTCTAATATTATCATTTAAAATTTTATTAAAATAAATCAAATACATTTGACATATATATCTTTTAAATTTATTTTTACATTATAAAAAAAATTGAAATAATAATTAAAATGATTTATCCATAAAAATTTTAATTACTATTTCAAATTTTATTATAATAAAAATGATAATCTTAAAAATCATATTGTCATAAAGAAAAATACTACACTCTACTATTACACTCGAATCTTAATAAAAATAATAATATCTATACACAACAAAATGCTTGAAGAGAATAAAACCCTAACGATAAATAATAACATCCCACCATTTACCAACCACGATATCCTCTTTTGAGATGTTGAATGTCCCGCACAATTGGGGAATATATAACCCTATGATGTTCAACATGCATCAACAAAATGACCCTTATGTGGTTTGGAAAAAAAAAAAAAAAATCCTTCTCCAAGTTAAAATAGAAAACACGAGGGTGCATGAATTTCTTCATGTTCTGAAAATGACACTGACGGGAAAATGTTCTTGAGGTTGGTGTTTTCTATTAAAAAAAAAAACAAACATCAGCCACAACGATGCACAGTGATCAGTGAATTAATTCGATCCAAGGACTACTTTCGGTTTTTTTTTCCCTGTTCTAGTTTGTTTTCGCTTCTTTGCTTACACGCTTGCACACAAGAGCTGTTTTTTTGCCCGTAAAATCTTTCCACCGCTACCTACATTGTTTTATTTGTTCTCTGCAAATCATAGTCATTGGTTTACAAGAGTGAGGCGAGTTTGTATTTTCGTTAATTACGATGACAACCTTATGATGTAACGATAAACAATTGCTTAAGAAATATTATTATGTAGTATTATGATGATCTCACGCTTACTGTGTTGGAGGGCTATGTTGGTGGGGCAGAGGCATCATCTATTGAAAATAACATTTGTTGTTAGTCAGACAAGAACTGTAACTACTATTTTTTGAGTAGCAAAAAAATTATCTTATTTTTTGAGTTTGCAAAAAAATTATCTGATTTCAAAAAGTATTGATTGATAATATATTTTTTTTAAGCATATTTTCGATAATTTAATTTTCTTATATATAAAGTTTGAATAAAGATTAGTGATTTTCATATTGATTTTGAAAAGTGTTGATGTAGCATCAACTTTTTTTTTAGAGGGTTTATTTTTGACATTTTAAATTTTCTAATATATAAAGTGAGAATATTTTCTTTTAAATGTTGGTGATTTTATGTGGATTTTGAAAAACTACAACATATTTTTAAGACATTGTTGACACTTCAAATATTCTTATAAGTATGCACAATTTTTTTTTAAATATTGATTATTTGACTATTTTTCAAATTGTCTTATTCATCTCATTGTTGTAGATATTTATTTTTGAAAGGTTTTCCATATATATATATATATATATATATATATATATATATATATTGCAATGTTTTTTATATCCAATTTTTTAATTTTTTTTACAAAGTCCGAATAATCTCAAGCAAAAGCGTCCTTGTATTTTTGTAAAAATTTAATGAGCTTCTACTATTATTCGTCGTTCAAATTGTCATTGATGTTCAAAATTTTTCCTGGTTCAATTTCAATAGGTCTACTATCATGAACGACATTTGTGGATATGTGTTGGTCATCGTTATCCTTTAAAGGATCTTCATGTGCCTCATTATCAAGAATTTCCCTTAACATTTGGCATTTTGCATTTTCTATAGCGGCTAGTTGATTAATAAAATTGTTAATTATGTCTTCTTCAGTCTGATTTTTGAATTCAAGTGCTTCTACTACTATGAATGGTGAACGGATATTTTCTTCCAGGTATGGTGGTGGATGTTTGTGAATCTTTACAATGGGAAGACTTGGTTTGGCGAGGGGATATAGAACAAGGTTTTTTAAAGTTAGAAATGGTCATACTACCTGTATGACAGCCTATGTAAGCATCGATTTTTTCCAAACAAGGTCGACCCAAAATCAAGGGATGTCCATCCAATCAGCTTTTTGGATTGATGACTAGAAAATATACCAGGTACTCCCATGAGTCAACGGAAACCATGATGTCCTATAAAGTTCCTTCTAGTTTACAAAATGATCAGTCAGCAAGTTCCGACAAGGTGGAGGTTGGTTCTAAAGCAGTGATGCCAAGAATTTCATAGGTTTCCGCAGTCAAAATATTAATGGTTGTGCCCAAGTCGACTAGTGTGTTTGGAAAAGAGAAGCCATATATTTGGATTGTAACTATAGGATTCCCTAGATCTTCATGCTTTATAGGTGTCTCCTTGCCCAATAATAAACCAAACAAGGTTCGTATGACATGGACAGTTGGCGAAGTTTTTGTTTTCCTCTTAGGTTTTTTCGTACATAGTTCCTTAATTGTCTTAGCATAGATAGGGATGTCTTGAATGACCTGGAGGAGAGGATTTTTAATACAAATATTTTTAAGTTCTCCCAAAAGATCAAAATTTGGATAAACAATTGGTTTACGTATCACTAATCTTTCGGGGAACGGGGGAGAGGTACTGATAAGTTTCCTAGAGTCTTCTTGTTCACTTGTGCCTTCTCCCTGTCTTATTTCTGTGTTGATCAGAGTTGATGGATTAATTTCAGTTGGGGGTTATAATTCATCTTGTTGCAAATCTGCAATTTCCCCTGGGTTGATAATGCACCCAGATCTCAACCTAAGTCACTGCATTATTTTGCTCGGTGTCTAGGTCTGGAGTTTTGACGATTTGGATCAACTATATCGGTCTATTGTTGGGATTCGGGTTTGGTTGAGATGGTATTTGAGGGCGTATCAGAGGCTGAGAATTTTGTGGTAATGGATATTGATCTGGTAATGAGGGTTGAGGTTGAGGACCTGTTCCCATAGGTGAATTGGCTATTCCCAAAGGTCTTTGCCAATTTTGGGACCAATTGGGATTTTGTGAAGTAGAGGCAGGCCACTGGGATGAATATGGATTGTTTTTCTAAAATGGAGGAGAGAAAGAAGAATCTAGCCAAACGCTTCCTGGAAAGGATTGAGTTGGCCAAGGGGGCATGGAGAATGGTTGGGATGGCCAGGTAGAAAAAGGTGCTAGATTGGAGATTTATGTGGTGTAGTTTTTCAGATGTAGGAATCGAAATATCCACAATAGTCATTTTTTCCTTTTTTCTACGTTTCGAGTCTAGATCTAGACTCATCATTGGGACAATATTGCTAAAGAAGAGAGAAGATCAAGGATAATAAATAGGGGTGGAGTGGAAGAAAATGGAAGGAAAAAAGGCCGACCAACTCTTTTGTAATAGTAAATAGTTTATGCCATATTTCTAATTTTATTTATATTAATTCCTATATTTTTTATAAATTGGTTATTTCAATTGTTAATAATTTTTTAGCCTATCTAAAAAGGTTATCCTATAATAAAGGGTTAGATTAAATTAATAATTAGAGGATAGTATTAACAAATATTATAAAATGGACTTATAGATACCTAACATTTTAATCTTTTTTATCATTTGCTAAGTAGTGAGAGTTAATAATTTAATATATCACCATTGAAGTTTTAAGTTCTTCATATACCATAGTATATTATATTTATGTTAATGATTAAAAGGATATAATTCATTGTTTTACTAAATTAAAATTAATTTTACCTACTTAATATTGAAAAGGAGGAAGGAGGAAGGTTTAATTAAGGTGGTAACTAAACAGGGGGTTAATTTTTATGGAAAAGCCTAAGAGGTAATAATATATTTATGTTAATCAATTAACATAAATATTTATGAAAATGCTAAGGAGGTAATAATATATGATGATAATCAAGGGTAAATTTTATGAAATAGCTTAAGAGGGATGAATATATGAGAGGGAAAAGGGGGGGGCTTTATGTGATTAGTATTAAAGGAGGGGTTTTAATTTTTACAAGAATTAAAAGTTTTATATGAAGCGGATTTCAACAGAAGGGAATGAAATAAGGGAAAGGAAAAAGAAAGAAAAAGGGGTGAAGGTTTCAAGAAAGAGGGAAGGTTTAAAGGGAGGACAAGGAGAGTTTTTTAAGGAAAGGAAGATGACAGGATAGCGGGGGTGACAGGAGATGATGAAGGGTCTAAGAGGGAGGAAGGTGAAGGAGAGGTATAGAGGGTGAGAGACCAAGGTAAACATAGAAGGGAGAAACTGACAAGAGGGTAAAAGCGGGGTAGGAGATGCTAAACCTCATCATCGAAGGGGAGCTTATTTGCGGGAAAGGCTATGGATCCAATTTCTGCTAATCTCTAGACCTCCATCTCTATTAAGATTGTGGGGGTGTTTACTGATTTCTAGGGCTTCACAAAGTTTACGTTTAAAATGATGTTTTTCGTTAGTAATGACCACTGCATCTTCAAGGCATATGTGGTGATGAGTTTTATTGGAGTGTTCTGCTAATGCCAAGATTTTAGTTCTTCCTAACCTAATGTCAACCCCATGTTCTCTAAACCTAATTTTAAAGGTCCTACCAATTTTTCCAATATAGCATTTTCCACAAGAACAGTTAATTTTGTAAACCCCTTTCTATTGGAGGTGTTCAAGGTCATCTTTGACAGATTTCATCCTCTGCTTGATGGTCATTAGAGGCTTGAAGGATGTTTTAATGTTATTCTTAGCTAGGACCTTGGCCATCTTGTCAGTGACCCCTTGGATGTAGGGGAGGTAAGCTTTAGATATTGTGGGATAATCAGTTGGAGTTTTATTATGATTATCACTAGATCTTGCTTTCTGGATAGCTCTGTTGATGTCTCTCTTACTATATCCAAGGTTTATGAATGATCTTTTTAGTTGTTCTATTTCTTCTTCAATATGTGTATCATCTGATATTCTAAAAGCTCTAGTAAAAAGAGTCAACAGAACTCCCATCTTTTGGGCTGGGAAGTGATGTGAGTCTGCATGAAGGTAATTGTCTGTGTGGGATTTCTTTCTAAACACCTTATGTCCAAGGGTTCTGTCCTCATTTCTTAAGAGTAGAATGTCAAGGAAAGGGATCTGACTATTTACTTCACCTTCCATTATGAATTGTATATCTTTGGAGATGCTATTGAGATGGTTCAGGAATTTATCCAATTCCTCATCCCCATGTGGCCAGTTGACGTTAGTGTCATCCACGAATCTGATCCAAAATTTAGGTTTCAAAGGGTAAGAGGAATTGGTTTTTCCAAAATTGATTTTTCCATGTTGTCCCAGGGTTTTGTTGTTGATTAAATTGTGAAGAAGGAAAGAACTGAGATGGTTCTTGTGACATAACTATATTTCAGGCTTCCCACTATCGACATTGATTCATTAAATATATTGGTTCAGTTTCTTCTTTTGCTTCTTTGAAGACTGCTTTCAACCCTGGTAGTGACGGACATTTTTCAATGGTGTGGTATTTAGCACATATGGCGCATGTTTGGACCAAGTTCAATGGTCATTCTCGCTGGCTGTGCTTCTTTCGACAGTGTGGGAAAAAGACATCCAAGTTTTGTTCTGCAAATGCTTACTTTTTCTTGGCCTGCAGGATGTCTAATTATGTTGTGAGGGTACCCAAGATATCGGTCTTGAAGTCTTCCAAGATATTTCTGATTTCTGTTCATGTTACGCTGTCACCTGAAGTTTTGTTGTTTCTGGCAACTGAATCCCATCCTATTGGTCTCATGCGCATACTAACTCTAAAGCACCTAACACATAATGAAATAATATCATCATAACTTTCCTGATAGATGTCTCCTTTCCCCATTATATTTAATGTTTCTATCCATTCATCTTTCATTCCTTTTATCATAGTTACTTTTAAGACATCTTTAGACAATGCAGTATAAGGGGACCTTTGTGAATTGTATTGGAATCATTCAACATATTCTTGTAATGTCTCATTATATTTTGCAGTCATGTTGATGATTTCATCTCTTAATTCTCTAGTCCTACAGTATTATTGATATTTTGCAAGAAAGGAGTTTTTCATTTGATCCCAATTATTAATGGTTCCTCCACCTAGCCCCATAAACTAGCACAAATTCCCCCCCTCTAATGTGGAGGGAAACAATTTCATATTCTGAGGGTTAGTGGTGTAATCATACCCCCTACACAAAACATCAAATTCAAATAAGAGCGCATCTGCATCTTCCGAAATCAATCCATGGAAAGTGGGGATGTTTTGTAACGAAATAACTTTCATAGGGGCACTAGCGACTGGGTCAACAATGGGGTAAGCCAATGTTGATGTTTTTTCCTAGGGTTTATTGTGCACCATCTGATCAAAGATGTGCTAATAACCTTCAGGGATTTCCTAGTATGGAAGATTAATTCAGGATGGACTAGAAGTCAGCTTTGGAAAATGTCTTACAGTACTACCATGGTCTGGGATGCCAGACGTTTCTTCTTCAACCAAGATTTTAGGAGATCCAGGCTCTAGAGATTTTAAATTTGTTTCCACAACACCACTGGTTTCTCCCTCTCCTTCTTGCAAGTTGCAATGATTTCCCTCCTACAAAGGGTCAGGATTTAGATGTTTCATGATATGAAAGATTTTTTCTGACCCTTTCTTTTTTCTATGGATCTCAGCGTAAGCTGTAGATGGTGAGTCTTTTGCATGAGGGATTATAGTAGGACTCTTTTCAGAAATGGTTTTGGGTCCTACAGATGCCTGAGATTCAACTTTTCTTATAATTTCGTCTATAAATTTTGTTCTTCCAAGGGTCACCGGTCCCTTGGGTTTCGTGTATTTGGATGGGGGGTTCAGACTTGGTTCTATCTTTTTCTTTCTAGTCATTCATACAAAAAACTGACTTCTATTCAACCTCTATATTTTTGTTGAATAGCGGGACAATGGGCAAGTGTTTTGCTTACTGGTACGCAGGTTCTTACCTTCCGTTTTTAATACCCAATTCTTCTTTAGCAAAAGAAAATTATAAACATCACTTGTAAACACTCTCCTCGGTAATGGTGCCGAAATGTTGGCTCACTAAGATGTCTATTTAAAAGAAATCCTAATGCCTACTTTAATCATCAACCCAGGGTAAGTTTGTTTATTTCAAGTGTGTTCAGAATAGTTTATGCAAGTGAAATTAGAGGTTAATAAATTGAAATCGTTGCAGAAGAAAAATATAATTCTTGAAGTTCAATGAAAGTAATTTTGAAAGAAATCACTAAATAACTCAACCAATTAATTCAAATTAATTCTAATCTATTCTATGGAAGCAAATTGAAATGCAAAGCTTAAAGTAATTCACAATTAACAAGAATTATTAATTAACATCTACAACGATCTATTTAATCAGATATGGAATACTACAGTGACTGAACATCAAGTAACATAGTCATGTTCTGTAATTGAAATTCTTAATGACTGATCAACCAAACAAGATCACTCAGAATGAACAACAATTGAATTATTCAAATAACTCTAATAAATGTGAGAATTAACATTCATGAGGAAAATGAAAGCGATTAAGACTTTAAATCAATAGGACGCAAACCACTCAATGCTGATGAAATATAAATCAATTACAACTCTATAAAATACAGGAATAACATAGGACAATAGTAAAGCTCTTAGTGATTGGGCCCAGAGCCTCTAGAAGTCTCTGCTAGATGATATTGAGAATATGATTATAGAAAAACCACTATCTCTTTCATTAATTTTAACAGATAGGATACAACATCGCTGAGCGCAAAAGCTTCTGTTATGAAGGAATGTAAATAAAATACAATTAAAACATACAGATCAACAACCCCCATTCTATTCCATCTATTTATCTTTTATATCCTACAGAAAAACAGAATGGATAACAGTGAATCCTCAAAAAATTTCAGTTGTCTAACAGTTTGCATTATAGAATAAGCAAGATCCTCCTCATTCATCGTTGGTTTGTATGAGAAAAACGAGATCTTTTTCCTTTTCTTGGCCGATGTTGTTCAATCATTTGAACAACGGTTAATTGGTTTAGATTTCCTACACATAAAAATAGCGAAAGTTAGCCTTTTTGCCCATAATTACATAATTTTTTGATAATTAGTTTTACCCTTTCTTTAAAATTAATTCTTTTCAGATTTATTCCCAAAGTGAAGGTAAACACATGAAATTTAGTAATGAATCAAGCTAATTATGAGGGTAAAATGCACCATTTTCATGGCCCAACAACTACTACACGGAGGGGGATTTTAAGACATATTTAATTTTATAATTTTTGATACGAGGTGTTAGTAAAAAAGGAAAAAGTAAAGGATTATGGGTTTGTCTTTATGTTGTTGATGGGTTATTCAGGAAGCAAAGAGATGGAGGCTGAAACAACTCATGGGATTTAGGGCAACAAAGTCTCAAAATAGAGGTGCTTGGTGAGAGGAGCAACGGAAGCACTTTCATTGAACATGGCTGATGGGATTTAGGGCAACATTGTCTCACAATAGAGGTGCTTGGTGAGAGGAGTGATGGAAGCACTTTCGTTGAACATGGATAGGCAGTAACATAGTTGGAGTACTTTCGGGGTCTCCATCGATAGTGTTTTAATTTGTGTTTTTTGATTGTTTCATTTATTTTGAACGCTAGTTCTATCTATTGGTTTCTTCTATCAATTCATTGTTGTGTTGAAACTTCTGATGGTCATTGACAAAATGGATTAGATTCACTTAGAGGATGGTGTAGACAAATTATAGAATCTCTGCTGATAGACAATATGCCTACTTCAAAATCTCTACGATAACTTTTACGAGAAGCAGACGCCGAGGACAAAAGATTGGATTGTGGAAGCATTAGTCACACAATTCATCAGGGCAGTGATTTTGGTTATAAGTGTGGAGGTAGATGGATTAAATATAGCATTTACTAGTGCAATTACTGGTGTTGTCTGGTGCAATGTGTCTAAGCATAATTATCTGAGCTAGATTCAGTTTTTATCCCAATTATGAATGATATCGGGGATCTCTATTGGTTCTTTTGTTTCAAGGTACACTAATAACCATTTATTTTCCACTCTAGTTGTTGGTATACTCTTGGTTTATCTGAGACACACTAGATGGTTGTTTACATTATCTTTCTTTTGAACCTTTTCTCATGTGGATCTTCCTGCTCCTTCCCTGGTTTGGGAATGGTCAATCAGGGGATTTTCGAGGATCTTACCTGCTACATGTTTTTCTTCTCTATGGTCTATCTGAGACACATTGACTGGTTGTTTTACAACGTATTTATTTTGAACCTTTGCTCCTATGCATCTTCCTTCTCCTCTCTAGGTTTGGATTGGTAGATAGGAGGATTTACGAGGATCTTTACTACTGCATAAGTGAATTAATTTTGATTGGTGGAGTTGGTAACATATTTCAATTTTGAATTCGATCATGAAGGAGTCTCTTGGGGTCATTAATTGTTCTGGGGGGATATTTATTTTCCAAGTTGGTCATTGAATATATGAGGGACAATCCATTAATAGTTTGTGTTGTTATTGAAGATATTTGTCGATTGTGTGCTTGATTAGATTTTTTGAAGGAAATTGGTCGATAGTGATTAGCCAATCTATTTTATTTGAAGGCATTTCATAGTGGATTGAGTTGGTGACAACCTACATAGAGTGGTGTCAATAATTGATAAGTGACATTAATTTACCTTGTCTAAATATTTTATCGAGGTTTTTTCAGACACTGCTACATAAGGTATTTTTTAGTAATGCTATCTACTTTGGTGCACATATATGTGAGATTGAAAAGTATTGGTGGTGTTCATTGTACAATTGGCCTTTACATCTATTAGTAGGATTTCACTTGATACTAAAGGAAACTGGGGTGGTGATGTACCATTACTTGATGTGTTGGTACATCTGACTATTGAGGCGGAGAGTCATGGCTACCCCAAGTCAGGAGCCTATCCCTTGGGGAAATCTCCTTTTCATGCAGCGATATATGTGAATTCGAATGTTTCAGTATCCCCACTGGTTATTGAACCCAATGTCTTAATCCACTGTAAATGTTTTTCCATCATTCGTGGAAAAAGAAGGAATTTAATTAAGGTTGATCTGGATTATCAGAAACTTGTTTTTGATTTCGATGTTTTTAGGACTAGGTGGTAGGATTACAACAATAGGATTTCGTGGTTAAGTGGTTTTATCTGCAAATGGATGGCTCTTAGATGGCATCTTGGGTTAAAGAAAATTGGCACCCTATTTTTAAGTACTCTCTTCTTTTCAAAATTTTATAAAATCAATGGTTATGCTTCCACTTTAATAATGATGGAAATGTCATGAACATTTTAGGATCATATTGGGTTCATGTTTGTGGTTTCCTCTCTTTAAATCACTGACATGTGGGATTTAATCCATACGTATAATTTCTATGAAAGAAATTAGTTTCAAGCTAAACTCCTTGGTTTACAGCTCATATTTTAGTCATGTGTGTTAGGGTCATAAGTTTTATTGTCAAATGTTTTTCCTTGTCCTTTAATTTCCAGTTTTGAGTAGTTGAATCTATGAATATTGCTACTATCATAGCCTCTACATTGTTGTCTCGCATCTTTGATTTTCTTACATGAAGGGTTCATTCAAATTCTGAAAGAGTGTCAAGTTAATGGGAGTGATGGTCACACATGTTTTTGTCATGTCAATTCAAAGGGGGTTTAGTCATTTTTCTATCATAATTTTCTAAATTGAGCTCATTTGTAGTCAGCGTTCTCATGGTTACAAGGTATGTTCATTTGAAACATCCTACAGTTTTATCCCTCATTCTTATTTACCCTATGCTTATCCATTTCACCTCCCATTTCCCCTTTTACCCATTTACATTCCATTCATCCCCCCTCATATAAATTTAAATCCTACACACTTCCCATATACCATTAACCTATCATCATATTACATTCATTTTATTCCCCCCTTTCATTCTAAACCATCCCCTATATCAACAATACCATTTCCCATACTCATATCATATAACCCTCATGCATAATACCCCATTATCATATATAAAACTCCCATACCAAAGGGATATCATACCCCTTATACTTAATCATTACATATGCTATGATTCACATGCCAAGTCAGGTGCAACGCTCCAAAACATTAGGTCAAAGCTTCACAATGCTAAGATTTTCTCGCTACGCATACTCTGTTTTTTACACCCTTTTAAAATGACAATTCTGACCACATAAATGCCAATTATTGAAAAAAGAGAGAGATTGTTCTTAAATACGAGCCAAAGTAAAAAAAAAAATCTTTCAGTTTTCGCAGAGGTGTCACAGATTAGGCGTTATGAATGCATATTTAAAGCTCATTTTTCGTAGTTTGTAAATTTCCTGTTTTGAGCTATGGTTTTGCAGAGAATTTTGTGAGAATATGGGGAAGGATTTTGAGAAACAGAGAGAGGTATTTCTTCACAACACTATCATATAAAAAAACCTCCTTAAAATTTTAAAAATATGTTTTGGTTTGGGATATATACCCAAAACAAAGTGTGTTACGCAAGTGTTCCGCAGCCCTTTCCTACTGAGTCTCACTCATGTTTTAGAGATGCCAGCTATTAGAGATTTGATAGGTCTGCTTGCTTTACACCTGGATGCCATCTTAGTCTAGGTTTCATTGAACATGTATCAGCCATAAAGGAAATATAAATTTGTGCTACCCAGTTGTTATGCAAATTTGTTAGTTCACTGGAAGCTTTTCTATGATTTTCTATTGTTTCTATTTTATTTACTCATGATGGATGAGATTCAAAGATAAACATGGTTTAAAATATGTTATTTCTTTAGGGAAAAGATAATTATTTTATGATTTCGTTTGTTATTTTTTAAAAAGGTGTAAACAATTATAATGTTTCTATTTTTCAGTTATGATGTTTCTACTTTTCCAGTTGGTGTTGATCCTCTCCATGGACCGAATATGTTTTGTATGCAACTGCCTATTACACTATGATATTTTTCCTATATAATGAAGAGAAGTAACTAAGAAATGGTTGGTTGGTTGGTTTGGAAAAATACTTTGTAAGAGTGTTACTGTGTGATTGTGTTGTGGCCTGATTTTTATGCATGAAGCTTGCGTAATAGGTGATCCACTAATATTATGGTGAAGATACTCATGGTATGGGATCTCAAATTATTTTTCCTCCTGTAAAAGTTTTGTTCTTCTCTTGTAAACTTTGATGTTATCTCTAATCCGAAAAAAAATGTTCTATTTGCCTCTCATAAGTACAAGTTGAGGCTATTTGGAATTCAATATAACATTTCTCTAAATTAGGTGTTACAACTTGGTTCAGTTGCAATGATGATGCTTATATTTGTGTTTAATAATTTAATTTCTTCTAAAATGTATACTTCCTATGAGTGCAGTATGTAAATTTCTCATGTTATTTCTTTTTAAATGAGTATTTACTCTATCATTTTCCCTGATGCTACAATTTATGAATGTTTGAGATGTTATATTGATTGAGCCTTTGGGAGAATGAGTGGTTGTTTAAGCATAAGCCATGATTTGTGCAAGGTTTTTGAACTATAAACATTCTCTTTAGATAAATCTTTACCTACCCCCAACAGAATGAATTGTGAAATAGTTACATCATACCTCGTATCTGTGGGTTTATTATTGTCAAATCTCTAGTTTCTTTAAGTGAGGGAGCCCCCTGCAGTCAGGAAAGACTAGTGCCTTGACCAAAAGTTGTTAGTGCTTACCTTCTTGAGTCTATTTCCAGCCTAGTGGATATCATGGAGTGCTAACATTAGGAATTTGGCTTTTGTGATCCATAAATTGTATATAAAATCTTTCGGGTATAATCACATCTAAGCATATTTGTCGACGCGTTTCGAACTGGCCAGTGTGGTTCATCATCGAGACAGTATGAAAAATCTGATCTAGGAACCATTTTAAATAGATAAAGGGACACTCCAACTAGCCGTTGTAAATAACAGCTAGTTTTAATAGAATAAGAAAAGAAATTTAATTAATTAAAAAAAAAAGAGTGCTAACATATTAGCATTGTTGTCAGGGACCGAACGATCACATTTTCCTTGGGTATGAATAACAAAGATCAAATTTAATTTTTGATTGTGAATAATAGTTTTACATCCGAATGTTGAATCATTCACATGGCGTCTCCGAGTTCAAAGGATCCAGCAGATTGAAATTTCACAGTGACTCCACTGGTCAAAGGTAATTAATTTTGGTTGAATGTGTTCAATACGGGTTCAAGAACAAATTCCAGGTATGCACCTATGGACAAATCTCGTATTCCTGGTTTTCAAAATCCCATGCCTCATATTTATTGTTCAACATACCTCCAAATATTCAGATATGGAAAGGGAGAAGATACTACTCTACATATGGTTAAATTTCAAATCCATGTACGCAAATTGAAGGTTCAATTTCATAAAGGCCAATTATGGAAAACTGAGAGAGGTTGTTCTTTAGGATGGGCCAAAGTACAAAAATGTCTTCTAGTTTTCGCACCGGTGTAACATATCAGGTATTATGAATGCATCTTTAAAGCTCATTTTTTTTAGTTTGTAAATTTCTTGTTTTGAGCCATGGTTTTCAAAAGAATTTTTTGAGAATATGGGGAAGGATTTGGAGAAACAGAGAGAGTTATTTCTTCCCAACATTATCATATAAAATAACCTCCTTCAGTTTTGAAAAATATGTTACGGTTTGGGAGATATACCCAAAACAAAGTGTATTGCGCAACCCTTGCCTACTGAGTCTCACTCATGTTTTGGAGCTGCCACCTGTTAGAGATTTGAGAGTTAAACTTCCTTTACACCTGGATTCCATCATAGCTCAGCTTTCATCAAACATGTGTTAGTCATAAATGAAAGATGACTTTGTACTACCTAGTTGCTGCGCAAAGTTGTTAGTTCACTAACAACTCTTCTATGTTTTTATGTTGTTTCTATTTTCTTTACTCAGGATGGATGAGATTCGAAGATAAACGTGGTTTCAAATATTTTATTTATTTATGGTGAAGTTAAATATTTTATAATTTCTTTTTTTAGTTTTGGAAAAGGTGTAAACAACTATAATGTTTATATTTTTCAATTATGATGTTTCTGTTTCTCCAGTTGGTGTTGATCCTCTCCATGGATCGAACATGTTTTGTATGAAACTGCCTATTAAGCTCAGATATTTTTCCTATATAATGAAGAGAAGTAAATGAAGAAAGAGTTGGTTGGTTGGTTTGGAAAAATAATTTGCAAGAATTTTACTGTTTTATTGGGCTGTGCCCTGAATTTTTATCCATGGAGCTTGTGTATTGGTTGATCAACTAATATTCTAGCGAAGATACTCATGGTATGGGATCTCCAATTTGTTTTTCTCCTTTAAAATATTTTTTATTCTCCTGTAAACTTTGATGTTGTCTCTCTTCCAATAATTTTTTTTCTATTTTCCTGTCATAATTACAATTTGAGGCTATTTGGATTTCAATTTAACATTGCTCCAAATTAGGTGTTACAACTTGGTTCAGTTGCAATGATGGTACTTATATTTGTGTTTAATTTCCTCTAAAATGATTATTTCCTATGAGTGCAGTATCTAAATTTCTCATGTTATTTCATTTGAAATGAGTGTTTACTCTATCATGTTCCCCTATGCTATAATTTCTTAATGCCTGAGATGTTATATTGATTGAGCCTTTGAGAGAATGAGTGGTTTTTTAAGCATTAGCCATGATTTGCTTAGGGTTTTTGAACTGTAAACATTCTATTTAGATAAATATTTACCTACCCCCAACATAATGATTTGTGAGATAATTACAAAAGCCCTGGTCTCTGTGTGTTTATAATTGTCAAATCTCTAGTTTCTTTAAGTGAGGGAGCCCCCTCCAGTCGGGAAAGACCAGTACCCCGACCATACGTGGTTAATGGTTACCTTCTTGAGTCTATTTCCAGCCTAGTAGATATCAGGGAGTGCTAACATATTGGCGTCGTTGTCGGGGACCGAACAGTCACATTTTCCTTAAGTATGAATGACAAATATCAAATCTAATTGTTGATGGTGAACAATTGTTGGAAATTCAAATGCTAAATCATTCACATGGCGACTCTGAGTTCAAAGGATCTAGCAGATTGAAATTTCACGGTGACTCCACTAGTCAAATGTCATTAATTTTGGTTGACTCTATTAAATATGGGTTCAAGAACAATTGCCAGGTATGCACATATGGACAGATATCCTATTCCTAGTTTTTTGTATCCTATGCCTCTTGTTTATTGGTCAAATTACCTCCCAATATTCAGATATGGAAAGGGAGAAGATGTTTCTCTACATCTGGTTAAAGTTCAGATCCATGCATGCAAGTTGAAGGTTCAATTTCATAAAGGCCAATTATGGAAAACTGAGAGAGTTTTTTCTTTAATATGGGTGAAAGTACAAAAAACTTTTCCATTTTTTACATAGGTGTCACAGATCAAGCGTAATGAATACATCTTTAAAGCTCATATTTCAATAGTTTGTAATTTTTTCGTTTTGAGCCATGGTTTTGCAGGGACATTTATGAGAATATGGGGAAGTATTTGGAGAAACGGAGAGAGGTATTTCTTCCCAACACTATCATATAAAAAAACCTCCTTCGGTTTTGAAAAATGTGTTATGGTTTGGGAGATATACCCAAAACAAATTGTGCTATGGAGGTGTTGCGCAACCCTTGCCTATTGAGTATCACTCATGTTATATTCTGGAGGTCAACTCAGTTCCACACATACAATGAAGTAACAAGAAACAAATCCCCCTTAAGATGGCTTGGTCATTGATTATATATAAATTTCAAGGAATGACCTTAAGAAGTTCTACCATTAACCTTGATAAACCTGAACACCAAAGCTTGACCTTCATGACTATGCCACACATTACTACTTTAGAAGGAATGCAAATACCATCATTATTTTCCTTAAAACCCCGTGAAAAAAAAACTATACTTCCTATGTTTTCGACCTCAATATTTCAACATTGACGCTCTCATGGTTGATCTGCGATAAAGTCATCAAAAATGAGTGTAAGTTGTCAAAGACTGCCAAGAAGACCACAAAGCATGAATAGAAGATCGTTTCCATGAATTTTAGTGGTAAATGGGATGAAATGAATCATAAATCCTGCAATGTGGTTAAGGTTGGGGGACCATACTTGTCTTTCCAATATGGAGAAGACAAAATCTAGATACCATGTATGGAAATGGCACAACCATATGATGCTTTACAAAGAGGAAAAGGGTTTTCACCTTGAGTACATATATGGAAATTATTTCCAGTGCCTTGGGGCAGCTGAAAAATGTGAGGCTAAGAAGGATTCCCAAAATTTGGTTTTGTACGAGTAGACGGCGACGAGGCCAATGCTGCGATTTTGTGCAAAAAAAATCATCTAGCCTCCAAGCATTGAATTGAAATGTTTATTCTAGCCATGGATGTCTAGTAAGGTTTTATATATATCATGGGTCTGCCTACTGGGGTTTATTTCAAGTATGTCTACTAGGGTTTTCAATTGGAATATGGTTTAGATCATGCTCGTGTTTCAACCATGCAAACAGTGAATAGTCTTGGAGAGGGTATGCTCAAGGAAGGTCATTATAGGCAATGTTTGTATTTCATCCATACAAACAAAAATCAATAGATATATATGGTTACTAAAGGAGAACAACAATTTATTACAAAGGGGGCACCATACTGAACTATTTCGAGTATGTTGGAACTTCATAATAAGAAAAAAATATATATCATGGAGAAGTAGTGCCACAGTGTTGTGTTGACTTGTTTCTCATACATTTAATGCACTACCTTGAGTATTATGTGCTAAAATAACACATATTATAGAAGACATGTGCCACACTAAAGATACTTTCAACACATTTGTCAATTAAAGGGAAAACATTAGCTACAAAGTGTTTTGAGCAGATGTGTGCTTTCAACAAACCTAGGTTTTAAAGAGATAAAATTCACTAGAGAGGAATTGCAACATCCAAAACTATCTAGCACATATGCCTTTAACCCACAATTTGATCCTCTTCTCATTCATCGACTACATTCTCTCTCCTCCTATTTTGTTCTATAAAGGAGAGGTGAAATTCCTCATTCTAGAGGGTGGATTTACTTACATAGTTGTCAAGAGATTCTCATCATCTTCTCTCATCCATTTCATACTTGAGAGCACTTCCACTACATGCGAGAGCTTGATAGGGTAGCCAATGGTATAGTGTCTCTATGATTTACTTTCTACCACTTCATTCACATATCAAATAAATTATAATATACATATTTTATAACTCTTTGAGTTCATGTGGTTGTTTTTTATATGTTATCATGCTACAAGGATTATGTTGTCATTACAGTGCACTTATTTGAATTTTACTTTCATATTGGGTGCATATTCTTTGCCACTTTTCCATCTAATAACTACAGGGATTTTAATTAGGAAACTCATCACTACCCTCTATAATTTAATTTGTACACAAAGACACCATTGTATATCGGATTATTTTAGACTTGCACCCACACAAATATCTTAAAGTAATCCTTATGAATACAAATAATTAAGACTAATCCTCCTTAATTATTAATGTTACTTAACTATTTATAAAAAAATTAAATGATTAAACAATGAAAACAATTATATCACTAGAATATAAGGGTATTTTAAAACATATTTTTAAGCCAAACTAATATTTTGTCTTAAAATCCTAAATTATCATTTTAATTTAAAAATTAAAACTATTTTAATTGTCTTAAGTTAGAAATTAAGATAGTTTGTTCCATTAAGTTAGAAATTAAGACAATTCGTTCAAAGAGTACTAGAAAAATTATGAAAAATAAAAGGGGAAGTAAACATACTCAGGGTTGGAGATAGGTCATTATTACAAACAACGTGAAATTGGATCGATAGGTTGCTTGTTTGACTCTTCTGACCAAAGCGTTGTTGAATTGTTTTCCCTCTTGAATTACAGGGACAAGGCCAAACTTGCCTCCTTTTGTAGGGATTTTGATAGGGATAGCCGCACATCCATTTAAAGGGGTTTTTAGACACTTTTTCATGCCTATGGACTCTACCACTGCATCTAACAAATTGTGGAGCGTAAGATTATAGGGGGAGTGAGTTCCGGGAACTTGGTCATAAACTTGGAGGCATAGGAACTCTATGAGATGAATGCGATGAATGTGGAGAGGTGTTGTGACCTCATGGATACATCGCTTTCCATGCTAGCGGCCCACCTCTAGTAGGTCAAGGGCCTATAGCTAGGTCCATATTTATGCGAGAAAATCGTGAGTGGTGTGATAAGATTTTATGCCCCTCTATTTCCTAAGGCTTAAGCAGCTTTGGCTGTCAGGGCTAGGGGACGTGGATGTGGTTGCTATCGATTAATTTATCAAGAATTGCCGCAATATTTTAGAGCTTATCTCCTTTGATTGGATGAATGATGATGAGACATTGCTAGGAAATACGGCTCTCTTAGGTTTTTTTCTATGGAAGGTTCTCGGACCATCAAGTGGACAATGGATTCACAACTCTGGGCTAGTCTTCTAAAATTGGTTGCAGTGGATGTATCGCGCAAGGATATAACCCTAGATGTATCTTTCAGGTTGCTTTTTTTGGAGAGATTAAAGGTTATGTGTGCATTAAATTATCGAGAGAAGTCACTGAACTTGTGATGTTTGATGATGAGAGTATATTTGTTGATTCTGCTAGGGCAGAAGTTGCAATGGATGGAGGGAGTAAATGAATTGTGTTGGATCGTTCAAAGTCATGCTGAGAGGGGTACAACCATAAGTAGGAAAGGTACATTTCCCTTTGCATGAATTTCTCAATATTACTTGTTCATAATTGATCCTTTAAAACCAACATTCCAAATTTATTGGTCAGTCGTTCTCTTTTTGCCTAGCATTCTGCACAAATTTCTTAACTTAGTTTTCCGTGGATGATTCTGTGAAATCAATCATCCTTATTAGCTGCACGTGTTAGTTGTGTACAGTTCGAGAGTCATTTTTCTTGAGTACTTCTCCAATTACATGTTGAAAGGCTTAATCAGGTTGTCCACAAGTGAATTTATTTTTTCTCCTGCGGGCCGTAGCAAATTTATCAGTCAATGCAGATGTTTACAAAGTGTTTGTTATTGAAGGGGGAATTAGCATTTTCATAGCCCTTTCTAGGTCCCCCAATAGAGGGGTTGTTGAGGGGGTGCTGCGGGGGACTGTCGAACCTGTCTGTAGGAGAAGAGCACAAGGTGTTCACTATATTCTCTTTATTTATTTTTTAATTAAAAACAAAAAATGAAAAAGTGAATGTGTATTTTCCCCTTTATCAAGCACCTTGCCTTCATTGTGCATGCTGGTGGTGTTGACTGCTGATTGAATTTTTTGGAAGTGCAATGTAAATTATAGTTATCATTATTGATTGGAAAAACTGGGATGTTTGACTAAATAACGATTCAATTTTCTATCATTCAAATAATAACAAATTTTCTTCCTTCTTTCCAAATAACACATGAAGCTAATGTTTGGTTTCTTTCGCTCAGGGTGCTATTGCAAAGGCTTATGGCATAAGTAAATTGGTGGATCTTGTATTCAAATCGAATTTTGGCGGGAAAGGGTTTATAGTAAGCTAGAAACTTTGGTTTCCAGAACTTGACACATAAAAGTATGAAACTAACAATGCTTTGTATCTTTAAGAGTTCTCACTGTTCATAATATAGCCATGGGAAATAATTCTAATGGATAGATAGGCCATTTTTATTTTTTATTCGTACAAAAATTGTACAAATAAACATCATAGTCGAATGATGTCTTGATAAGATGGATTTTATCTATTTTTGTTTGAGAAACAAATATTACTTACCTTATATAAGATTCAATATCTAAATATATTTTGAAGAGAAATGCAAAGTAAGGCAAACTATTTAAGTTCATTTTAGGGACACTCTTTACAGAATGTGCCTATCATTACTCCTTTCAAGTTTTGAATCATCAAGGATTGGAGCCCCTGCAAACTAGAGCATGCCAATATGGTTGAAACCTGGGTTTTCTTGTTTATGTAGCATGCTCGCTTTAAGGTGACAAAGCTACATGTGGTGCATTTTTTGAATGGTGTGAGTTCAAAATTTTGAACTTGTTTTTGTGCATTGATGATTGCTACCATTGATCAATGGACATGTTTTTTATTTCCCCACTTCTTGTGTTTTCTTACCAGAATGGTTTAGCCTATAACTTATTCCCATTTTTTCACTTTAGGAACACTCTTTGCAGAATGTGCCTATCATTACTCCTTTCAATATTTGAATCATCAAGGATTGGAGCCCCTGTAAACTAGAGTAGGCCAAGATGGTTGAAACCTATATTTTATTGTTTTTCTAGCATGCTTGCTTTAAGGTGACAAAGCTACATGTGGTGCATTTTTTGAATGGTGTGAGTCCAAAATTTTGGAATTTTTTTCGTGCATTGATGATTGTTGTCATTGATCAGTGGACATGTTTTTGATTTCCCAACTGCTTGTGTTTTCTTAGCAAAATTGGTTGAGCTTATATCTTCTTCTGATTTGTTTCTTTGTTCCTCTTCGCAAATTAGTTCGATTTTCCCCTTTCCTTTTTAGCATTCCAACATATGCTTTATCAATACTCATATTTGTATCATTTGTCTTTCCATTGATTCACTTATATGTTCTTTCTATTCCCCTTTTCTTTTATGTTGTTTTTTCTCCCCTTGGTCCTTTTTTTTTGTTTTCTTTCATTTCTATTTTTCTTTGTGTCCCATTTTTTGGTATTTGTGTCTTGTTTTCAGATGATACATGTATTAATGGGTTTGAATAAGTGGAAGCAAGGCTGCTTGTGTGAAATTCTGACTATATGTAGTGCTCACTACTAACACAATCTGAATTTCATGTAAGATTTTGATAGTTGTCAAGAATTTCACTTCACTTATGAGAGCCAAGAAGTCCATTTCTCTTTTTCCTATGCGAATTGACACTTTTTTCTCGTTGTATTATTAATTGTTGAATTCCATGCTTCAAAACTTGTGCCTACATATTACAAAATACTAACATGTATCTTGAAATTTACCCATAACTCGATGACATTGCAGTATAATCCATGACATAGGATTCCATGGGGTCACAATATCATCCTAGTCGACATAAAAATAATAATGTAAGGGCAGAACAATAAAAATAATGGGCTATTTATGGGGCACAATAATAACAATATGGGGACTACATGGGTACAAAAATAACAACAAAGGGGCTACACTAACAATAATAAGGGACTACACTAGTAATATAGGGACCTAACATGCCCCTCTCCTTCAAAAACGTGTTTCCCTCAACAATTGAGTAGTTTTGGATGCCTCTATATAAAATTCTCATCCTCCCATGTGGAATCTTTAGTGGGTAAGTTCTTCCACTTGATTAGATACTCTAAAATTGATCGATTTCATAGCTTTTGAGTTCTTATTTCCGTGACTACTTCAGGTTCCAATATAATTTTTCCTTCCTCATCCAGATCTGAAAATATTGCTTGAACCAGAAGTTTTTCACCTATAACCTTCTTAAACCATGAAACATGGAAAACTGGGTGCACTCGGGAAGATGCAGGAAGCTCCAATTTGTATGTCATAGTACCAATCTTTTGAAACACTTTGTAAGGACCATAGTACTTTGGTGATAATTTATTATCCTTCTTATCTTTCTTGAGGGACATTTTTTCGTATGGTTGTAGCCATAAAAATACCCAGTCTCCTACATCAAAACTTATCTCACTGTGATGTTGATATGCTTGTTATTTCATTTGATTTTGTGCCAAATTTAGGTTATCCTTTAAGAGTTGGAGAACTTTTTGTTGATGATCGATGTGATCTTCCACATCTTGAACCTTAAATTTTTCTCTTAAGGATGATGTGATGGATGGTGGATGATATCCAAAAAGTGCCATAAATTGGGTCATTTTTGCTACAGTGTGGAAGGAAGTGTTATACCACCATTAAACCAAAGGGAACCAATCAACCCATTGTGTTTGTTTATCATATACAAAGAAACAAAGATATCCTTCCAAACATTTTTTTCATTATCTCAGTTTTTCCATTTGAGAGGATGATAAGATGAGCTATGAGCTAGTTGAGTACCCAAATAAGAAAATAATTACGTCCAAAAATTTCCAGTGAAAATGGGATCTCTATCGCTTACAATAATCTTTGGGTTTCCATGTAGATTTTGAATTGTTTCCTTAAATTCAATAGAAATTGTACTCTCTTTAAATGGATGAGACAATGCACAAAAGTGTGCATACTTGGTAATTCTATCAACTTCCACCATGATGATACTCTTTCCTTCGGACTTAGGTAAAATTTTGATAAAATCCATTGAAACCTCCTCCCAACGTTGATTTGGAATGGATAAAGGTTGTAGCAGTCCCAGGTTCTTAAATTTCTCAACTTTATTTTGCTGGAAAACCAAACATTCCACCACAAAATTTTAAATATCATATTTATGGCCATCCCAAAAAAAATATTTCTTCACCCTGTGGTAAGCTTTTAAAAATCCCGAGTGTCCTCCTAAGAAAGAGGTTTGCAATTCCAAAAGAATCTTTTGTTTTAGTTGGGAATTCTTACAAATATATAACCAATCTTTGTACAATAAGGAATCATTTTTCCAAGTAAACGTATCAGATGTACTGGGATCTTACTGCAACTTTTGAATGAGTGTCCATACTTCTTCGTCATTCTTCCATTCCTCCCTTGCTTCGGTTATCTAATCGGGTTGGATAATAGAAATGGCACAAAGAAATTCTTCCACATCCTCGTCCTTTCTTGAGAGTGCATATGCAACAACATTTAGCTTCCCTTTTTTGTAGATAATTTCAAAGTCATAACCCAACATATTTGTGACCCATTTTTTCTGCTCTTATGATGATAATCTTTGTTCCAAAAAGTATTTAAGACTATCATGATCAGTTTTTACCTTTAAGTGTCTTCCCATTAGGTAAGGTCGCCATTTCTTTAGTGCATGTAATATTTCCAACATTTCCTTCTCATAAATAGATTTTTGTAAATACTTTCCTTTGATTGGACGACTTTAAAAAGCAATGGGTCTGCTTTCTATTATTAAAACAACACCAATTCCATTTCCTGAGGCATCACATTCCACAATAAAGGTTTTTGTGAAGTATGGTGTAGCTAAGACTGGTTCTTGATACATTTCCTCTTAAGATGTTCAAAGGCCTTAGTTGCTTCAGGACTCCACGGAAATGCATCTTTATTCAATAATCTTGTTAGAGGTGTTGCTATTCTCCCATAATTCTTAACAAACTTTCAATAATACCCTGTTAAACTGAGAAATCCTCGCAACTGCTTTATGGTTGTGGGGACTTTCCATTCCTTAATGGCTTTAATTTTGTTAGGGTCTACCTTAACACCCTCCTGAGATACAATATGACCTAGATATTCCACCTCTTGTACTCCAAAGAAAAATTTGGAGGTTTTTGCATAGAATTGTTTCTCCTCCAATAGTTTGAGCACCCTCTCAACATGTTGAAAATGATCCTTCCAAGACCTGCTGTAGATTAGTATATCATCAAAAAATACTAACAAAAAATTTCCAAGGAAGGGTTTGAAAATGGAACTAATCAACCCTTGAAATGTAGAAGGTTCATTTGTAAGGCCAAAAGGCATGACCAAAAATTCATAATGACCCTCATGAGTTCGAAATGTCTCCAGTCTTCATTCTAATTTGATGATATCCTAAACAGAGATCCAAATTAGTGAAATAAATTTCTCCATGTAATTCATCCAATAATTCATCAATCATAGGAATGTTAAATTTATCTTTCTTAGTGAGCTTATTGATCTCCCTATAATTCAGACACATGTGCCATGATCCATCCTTCTTGTGCACCAATACTACTCGAGCATAAAAATAAATTTTGGATAGGTTGAAATATACCAGCCTCTACCATTTCTACAATCATATGTTCAAATTCGCTCTTTTGGACACAAGGATATCTCTAAGGCCTTATGTTTGGAGGAATACTTCATAGAATCAAGTGAATAGCATGATCATGATCATGAATAGGTGGGAGTCCTTTGGGAGTTTCAAACTCCTTGGAATGATTGTCCAATACTTTTTGGAGATCTAGAGAAATAGATGATTTTGATGTTGGAACTTCTAGTGAACATAATTGTGCAATGATGCCTCGTTGTTCTTTCTTCGGAAGCCTTTTCATGACATTAGAGCTTATTATCTTTCTTGGATTCCCTGCAATACCCCGTAATTCAACTTCATTTCCTTTCAAAAAAAATTCAGGCAAAGTTCTTGAATATTAAAAGCTATCGTCCCCAAAGATTGTAACCATTGTACTCCTAGTACAACATCAGCACCACCATTGGAATGGAAAGCATTGGACTATTAAATACATATTCTCCCATGGTTAGCTTGATATTATGGTACTTTCCAGAGAAATTTATAGTTCCTCGATTGGCCACCAGCACTTGACACTCTGGCGTTGGGTATAGGAAGAAATTCAATTCCTTGGCTACCTTACAATGAATAAAATTATGGGTACTACCCGAAACAATAAGCACTATTATTTTTTTCTTCTTGATATGTCCTTCGATATTGAGATTTTGAGGAGTGGTAATCCCTGCCAGTGCATTATAGGATATGGTGGGATTCATTTCTTCTTCCTCTAGGGTTGGTTCCTGGTGTATATTCTCTTCTTTTGATGTTTGTTGTTCCTTTTCTTCCTCCTCTTCACAATCTATGTAAAATAATTTCTTCTAAGCACACTTATGACCTTTATTGTATTTTATATCACAACTATAGACAAGCTCTTTTTCTCTTTTTTATTCCAATTTTTGTGGTGTCAACCTTGTAGGTTGTGGAAGTCTAGGAGTAGCAACACTTACATCTTTATAGTTGTAAGTGGTAAGCTTCCTTGTCACCATAATTTTTCTTTCAATTTTTCTTGCCAACCTGAATGCCTCCTCTAATGTATCATGTTCCCACAGGAGAACCTCAGTATGGATTTTATTCTTTAGAGTCCCTATGAAGACATCAATCCTTTGTTCCTCTGGAATGTTATTTACCCTTATATTCAATTTTTGGAAGTCCTCAATTTGCTCCATCATTGAACCCTTTTGTTTGAGTTTTATCAATTGGATAAAGAAGGCGTTGCTCTTTGTATCCTCATAACATGCTATCATTTCCTCCATAAAAATTGACCAAGTGACCACTGGTTTACAAGAACAAAGCCATCGATACCATACAAATTGATTTTTTTCTAAATATAAAGTTCCAATGCATACCTTTTATGTGTTTTGCGTATTATTGAGCTCAAATTATTGCTCCATTTGTAGTATCCAAGTTATCAGATCCTTGCCATCAAACTTCCTCATATCTATATTTAGAATATGGCGAGTCTTAAATCCAACATTAGAGTCTATGAAATCATTATTAGCATTTCTTTTGTTCTCATCATGAGTTTCCTCTACTATTTTTTCGCCATTAGGAAGCTTTTCTTGTAGCAAATTTTCCAAATCTTCCTTCAAGCCTTTCATGTATTTCTTAAAATCTTCCATGTTGCCTTATATACCATTCTTCATACCATCCATCTTACCTTCCATGCCCTTCTTCAAACTATCCATCTTAGCTTCCACGCCTTTCTTCAAACCATCCATGTTCCCTTCTATACCATTCATCTTAGCTTCCACGTCATCCATCTTAGCTTCCATGTCATTCTTCAAGCCATCCATATTAGCTCCCACCCCTTTCTTCAAACCATCCATATTAGCTTCCATGCCTTTCTTCAAACCATCCATTTCATTTTTTTGTCACTTTTTGCGAGAGCGAAATTTGTTGCACTTGTTTTTGTAATTTTGATATATCATGTTGCAATTCTTCCTCTTCATGAGTCATAGTAGAGACTTCTGAGGGCTTGATGGGTGTTGAATTATTTTTAGGGGCCATTTTAGAACCCAATACTGATATTTGTGCTTTAATATGTCCTTGGAATCCCTTCAAACTGATTTTTCAAACAAGACTTATGCAATTTAAAAAACAAAAATACACAACTTTTTCTTGCTCTTGAGGAGCTCGATATTGAATCTGATGTATCTCTTTCATTTTGGATCCCTGAAGATTTTATCTATGGTTATTTATTAGCCCTATAAATCTTATTTCCAATGCCACTGGTTTGACCTGATTTTGATTCTTCAAGACATAGTTATGCCTAATTTCCCACGATGACCTAATTATGGACTAGTTCAGTAGAGTGAAATTGTACGGCCTGCCACGTGTCACTACTTCCTCCTTCGGCTCTAAAATTGATACAAAGGAAACTAATATCTATTTTATTTCAACCACCTTTTACATAATTCCAATCTGATGCTCAGAGATAGAGCTATGACAATTCTCCCAAGGTCACTTCTTTTAGATGAAATTCAGGAGCTTGCAAAAATCCTAACTTCCATAGATCATATCGCCGAAAATATTGCGAACCAAGATCTAAATTTTTTACATGAAATTCCTCAGGATTTCTTTGCAAATGGGTTTTTTTTTTAGCATTTAAACCTTTGTATAAAAAACGTTATAGCGAAATTTCTACGATGACATGTTTGAAGCAACGAAACCCTAGAATCGAAAGCTTTGATACCAAATGTTATGAAACCAACTCCAAAAATAGAAGAAAAGAGAGATCAACGCCTTAGAAATCAGCCACTTCAAGGGGGAAACCTCCTTTACATTACATAAATGAGAAATTATTGGATAATACAAATGACAAAACCTCCTTTCTATATATAGGAGTCCATGGGGTCACAATATAATCCTAGCTGACCTAACAATAATAATGTAAGGGAAAAAAAATAACAACAGTGGGCTATTTATGGGGAACAATAATAAAAATATGGGAACTACATGGGTACAACAATAACAATACACTAACAAAAATAAGGGACTACACTAGTAATATTGGGACCTAACACTATTTGACAAAATGAGAGTTGACTTTCAGTTCCACCATGTGGAATTCATCTAAGGATGACAACAAATAATCATCAAAAATAGTAGAAGATTCACAAGTTGAAGATAAATTATAAATCGATGGTTGTCAAGAAGTTCTTGGTTATCATAAACATTGGATTTAACTACTATTTTTCTCATCTAAATAATTAATATAAATATGTATTAGCACATGTTGGTTATGTCCATAAGGCATCTACTATTATGTCTATAAATAAATTACAATAAGTATATTTCAAGATATTTTAACCTAAATCATGGCTAGATACTCTTTTTGACAGCTCTGAAAAGGCACTATTTCAGATAATAGAGCTTGTGCAATGACCATGGATGACCAAAGGTGGGTAATACGATTTTAAGAAATGTGAAGTGTAATATATCAAGGGGGTGCACTAGGAATATATAGGCTATGTCTATGAAGTGATGGAAGTAAACATATACCCAAATTTTATAAATCTATGTACTCTAAAAAAACTATAAGAAATTGAGGAATTTGCACACTCTTATAAATTATTATAATGTATCGCAATAGTTGTTGAAAAATAATCAATATCATTTGAAGAACCCTTTGACTGCACTGGCCTTCACCACTTAGCATTTGTAAATTTGTATTGTGGTAGAATTTGTGAAGACGATCAATCATTTACCTTATAAATTATCAGTGGTTGCTTTGGGGTCTATTATAATTGAGGAAATCCTATATAGATGTGTAAATGAAAGGATAACACTGTTACCGATGAAATAGGTAACCTCACCTCAAAACGGGAACTCTAGCCCAAAATGTCTCAAAAAACACACCACTTTTTTTTAATTAAGTGCTAGAAATTATATAGAAACGATATGAATATTTTTGTAATGGAATTAAAAAAGAGTGGTATCATGGTATCGTGGTTTGGAAAATGGTTACGTTGGGGACGGTATCGGTGCTCTCATTCACATTAGTTGGTCATTGTATTTCAATAATATGTCACATTAATCGTTCATTGTATTTCAATACACTATTCTTTAACTTGACTAGGACAATGTGAGCACTTTGGCTAGAGAGGTGAAGGATCCACAACAAAAAATTTCCCCAAGCATTGTTTGTTGTTGGGGCGTTGTTCTTTGTTCTCTGGAAAAACACATGGTTATCAATGTTCACAATCCTGAATGTCAATGACTGACTGAAAGGCATTCTTGAGTGCATAAGTAGTTATGTGGAGGAAGCGTGTGTAGAGTAAGTTGTGCAAAGAGATTACACTATGAAGAAAGATTTTTGCAGGGAGAATAAATTAATTAGCAGTAGAGACGGGGACTATGTTGCATCTTTTGGATTAAGTTTTATTCTTTTATAATATTTTTATGATGAAGGGCTATAATATTTTACTTATTTTAGTTTTCTTTATATTTTATAGGAATTATATGTCTATTCCTTCCTTTATTTTAGTTATAAAAGATTATATAAATAATTATTTATTAATAAGAGTTAATAATATCTGCCAACAGGGGTTTGGTTCGACAGCAAAGAGTGTGTTATTAAGACACTTGTGATGAAAAGGTCACCGGTTCCGATCCCCCAGAAGGAAAAAAATATCCAGCCATGACAAGGTTTGGTGTGGTCGAGGCCGAGTGCAATCCCCGGGTGATTTTTACGGCCTAGATGCCCCTCAGTCATGGTTTTTCAAACCAAAGGTTTGGCATGATGTCATGTTAGGACCCACATAACCAAGAAAAAAAAAACAGTTAATAATATCTAATTATTATTTGACCCTTATTAATAATATTTAATTATTATTTTACCTTTATTTAATTTTTTATTATATTAATTTTTCCCTCTTTTAAATAATATTTTATTTATATTTATTAATGGCCTTTTATTTACTTACACAAATTTTATTTACCTTTTACAATAATACATGCCTATAATGCTTCCACGAGGTCTTGGATAGCTAGTGATCAGGTCTTATGTTAAGGCACTCCTTGATGTGAATTCATCGGTTCAATTCCCTACCCCGATCAGGGTGATATATTGGACATGCTGAAGATGTAGTCCTACCCAGCTTACAATATGTGTGTGTGTGTGTGTGTGTGTGTGTGTGTGTGTGTGTGTGTGTGTGTGTGTGTGTGTGTGCCTATTATGTTATATTTTTATTTTTAGTATTATATAATTAGTCTTGGTCAGGTTTCACTAGCACAATAGAGTAAGCATGAGCCTCGTTAGCAAGGCGACTCCAGATCAAACCTCATGGGGGGTGGTTGTGCCATGTGCTATGAGGAGGATATATGCTAAAAAATCTAGTCAACTTAGGGTTGGTGTGTCCTAGCCAGATGTGATCCCCGAGTGACTTTGACAGATTCGATGCCCCTGGGTCATGAATTCTCGAGCCACAATTAAAGACTAGAGGATCACAGACAACTTGACAAAAAAACGAAAAATAGATGACAACTTGACAAACAAACAAAAAATAGATAATTAATCCTTATTTTTTTTACCATTTATTTTCTTAGATTTCATTTATATTTATTTTATTGTTTTTTAAATATGATATATTTTTCCTAATTCTTTTTTACCCTTGTTTAGTTTACTTTTTATATATTTTTATATTTAGTGCTATATAAATAATTATATAAATACATAAATATGTATATATTTATAATATATTTTTTTGTCAAGTTGTTTGTGATCCTCCAAGCTTGACTTGTGGCTTCAGAAGTCGCAACCCAGGGGCATCTAAGTCGTTAAAGTCACCTGGGGAATGCACTAGGCCTGGGCCACACCAGCCCTAAGCTGACTAGATTTTTTTTTAGCATGTCTCCTCCCCCTAACACAAGGCACAACCAACCCCCGTGAGGATTGATCCTAGGTCGCCTTGCTGAAAAGGCCCATCCTCAACCAGTTGTGCTAGGGGACTTGACATATATTTATAATATTTATTATTATTTAACTTCCTGTATTATTATTTCACTCTTATTTCTTGAATTATAATTTATTATATAATTTTCTATTTACTATTTATATAAATATTTATTTTTATATTTTTATAATTTTATTTTATTTTTATTTTTGGACTCTTATTTCTTGTATTTATTTTTATTTTTTTATAACCGCTAATTTCTTTGACTTTTAACCTATTATACTCTTTTTTCCCTTTTTATACCCCTACTGGATTAGACTTTGTTCATCTTTTTGTCCCAATTATGAACCACAATGGTTGGTTTGAAACACGTCGACAACCAATACTTTTATGTGATATATCTGGAAGACAGATTTCTAAACAATTTTACTCACAAAAGCCTCCATTCAGATAATTCTAAATGTGATTTTTAACTAAAAGATTTTCAAAATACAAAATAGGATCACAAAAGCCTAAATTCATAAATTAAACAATTGGAGAAGGTGCAGAGTCGCAATGTCAGTGAACTTTGGCACATAAGACTTGGCCATTTGCATCATGGCGCCTTGAAGATTATGTAGTAAATAACCACAAGCCTCCCCAAAGGAGCACTTGAGCAATAGAATGTATGTAAAGGATGTGCCTTGGAGAAGTACACAAAATCCACTTTCCATGATCGAGATAACAAAGCATATGCAATCCTTGAAAGGATACACTATAATGTTTGTGGATCTTTCTCAACATCCTCCACTTCCATACACAAATATTTTTTCATTTGTATTGATGACATCTCACAGAACTATTGGACATTCTTCATGTAGAAGAAATATGAGACATTCTCCAAGTTCATATAATTCAAGGAACTAGTTGAGAAATAAACTGACAAAAAGGTGAAGGCTCTCAGGAGAAATAATGGAGGTGAGTACGTGTCGAATGAATTTAAAAATTTATGTGCAAAATAAGACATTCGACAGGAATTGACAACACCCCTATTGCACTAAAAATTGTCACCTTGACATTCTGCTGACTGTATGAGCTCATTGTCACTCATACTTACCTCCTCTGCAAGTATTACAACCTCTACTCCTCATGTCAAGCCCTAAAAAGAGGAGAAAAACCCTAAAAACCTCCAAAACCCTGGGTACGCAGGTAATGTGAAGCTTACCTGCGTTCCTAGCTAGGGTACGTAGGTAATGTGAAGCTTACTTGCGTTCCAGAATGCAATTTCTCTTTGTAATGCCTGTGTACCCCTGTCAAATTCAAAAGGGCGAGAAAGTAAAGTGAAAAAGCTAATTTTTGGTCAATTCTAGAAGCTTCTGGATGAGATTTTTTGGGGGTGAGTACGCTCTTGTAAGGTTCATGCAACCCACACCTTAAGGAGCTAACCCCTTGATGTGAGGAGCCTATCCCTTTGAAGGAGGATTCTATCCCTTCATAGGTGGAACCCTAACCTCCTCATCTGCACTATAAAAAGAGGCATTGGGTAGCCTCAAAGGGAGTTCAAGATTTATTGTGTGATTGAGGTGAAGTGTTGTTGGGATTCAGACTCATTTAACTAAGATTTTGTGAGGAAAGATCACATACCTCTATCTGTCTCAGTTGGAAGAGTGCAAGGCTTGTCAGAGTAGAGGAGATTCCTGTTTCGGACCCCAGGAAGGCCTGTTCAATGTCAAGGCTAAGGTTGTAAGGTTTTCTTTTATTCAAAGTTAATACAAATGAATTCGTTTTTCTCAATAAGCTGTTAATTAACTGTATATTTCATGGATTCCTTGATCACCATGATAAGCATGATTTATAATATTTACTATACAAGTGTTATTTAATGTTCGCTTGTTTATGACTGCAGGTCTATAAAGATAACTCCTTCAAGCCACCGAAGGACAACTACTTCAAACAAGCATTGGATCTATGGTAAGACCTTAAACATCTTTATAGTATTCTTTTGTAAATCGCATATGTCTAGAGAAAGATAGGTTTATTTGGTTGTTTGTTGCTAGATTACCTTTTGGTACTAGGGAGATCGATCTCGTCCGCAAGATCGATTTATCCGGCCAACAACCCCACAACCCATAACAAAATGGGGTGGTTGAGAGAAATAACCGTAGCATTGTGGTAGAAGCGAGGGCGATGTTGCATGGCCAAGGCCTACCTATGCATTTGTGGGTTGAGGCATGCAACACAGCAGTCTATTTGCATAACTGGTGCCCTCATCAATTTTGGGCATGATTACACCGGAGGAGGCTTTCTCACAAAGGAAGTCAAATGTGTCAAACTTCAATATTTTTAGAGCCTCTGTTTACTGCTATGTCTCTAAAGAATCAAGGAAGAAGATAGATCTGATATCAAAATTAGGGGTATTTGTGGGTTACACAGAAATTCCCCACAAATACGGTGTGTACTTTCCATCCCCCATAATGATAGTTGTGTGAAGGGATGTAAAGTTTGATGAGGAGAAAGTGATGTGGTGCTCTCTTGAGAGGGAGCTTTAGATCCCACCAGAGGAGGAGCTTTTAGCTCCAAATGAGGAACTTGTAGAAATTTGCTGGATAATGATATTTTATCCATCGATATTATCCTGATCACATATCAATTCGAATTCATATGCAACACATAATATCTTCCACTCAGATCATCACACATGCGGAAATAAAACAAGCGATAACACATCAATTCATCATACACATTAACACAGTATGTATGGGGAAAGCCTATAGCTGAAAACCCCACAGCTATTGTGTATATTACAATGGAGAAATCATGTAACAAACTCAGTACAATACTCCTCACAAGTACTCAGTACTTTCTCATGAAGTTACACACAAACTAGCTCAGTTTTGAACAGGTTACTGGTTCAAAACTCACCGCCAATTGCCTTTCCTCTATTGCGCAATCCAGGCCTGTCTATATAGAGATCCAAGGTTTGAATCTCCTTGGCTTTAATGCACAATTGTCATGGACAAATCCTCGAAGTGTGGTGCAAATCTCATGCACAACCGATGTCGCCACTGATAGCTAACTCCACCCTTTCATCTACCTATTTCACTGGTCTCCACTGAACTGATCATGCACTGTAGTGAACTGATGTGTTCTTGAGTTGAATAATGAGTTACTAATTAATGAATTAAATAATATTTAATTCACTCCACTCATAACTAGTTGATTAGCTAGTTAAACTAATCTCAACCAGTTCAACTAAATTAAACCGAACACAACTCCACTAGCCGTCTCATTAACTCCACCAAACTTCTGCCATTGAAGTCCTAACTGAAGTCAACCATGCATGTGCTCACCAAACCCTTGGGAATAGCGTAATTCCTCTGTCAGATGCATGAGCCACTTCCAAGGCTCGAACTGAAGTGCTCCAAGAGAGTAAACCGAAGTTTATAGTCCAAATATTATTAAGGGTAAATAATATTTGACTTCCCTATTTTTAGGAGAAGCCTAAAAACAGATTTTGCGCCGTAATTTGCCTCGCGGGCCCACTTAGTGAAGGCGACTTCATTTCACTAAGCTCCATCATCTTGCTGCATTTTCAACACTCCCTCTCAGCAAGATATGGATTATCTGCAACCCCTATCCTGCCTCTGTGGAATTCGAACTTGCTCCTGGTGAGCGCCTTCGTCAGGATGTCGGCATCCTAATCCTCCGTGGGAGCATATGAAAGCATCATGATTCTCCGCTGAACACAATCTCTGATATGATGATACCAATCCATGAATCCATGCCGCCTCAACTGATCCTCCTGTCTGTACCATGAACCATATCCCGATGTGCCTCTAATATAGCGCAATACATGCTTGTCTGCCTTCCAAAAGAGCTTGGTAGGCTTAACCATAGCTTGTGAAAGCTGGTTAACTGCATAGCATATATCGGGTCGTGTATTGACCAGATACATAAGCGACCCCACCAATTGTCGATAGACAGTGGCATCCACTACCTCCGCTGAAGTAGCATCCTCCTTCCTCCAACCACCAGGAAGAGGAGTGTCAACAGGCTTGCAGCCTTGCATGTTGAACCTCTCCAGACTCTCCCGGGCATACTTGCCCTGAGAAACAAACAGTCCTCCACTGCGCTGCCAAATCTCCAATCCCAGGAAATAATGAAGGATGCCCAGGTCCTTCATCTCAAACTCTCGTGCAAGATCCTCCTTGCATGAAAGCATCAACTGCTCATCGCCAGTCAAAATCAGATCATCTACATACAGTACGATGATCAACAGCTTCCCCTCCACCACAATCTGGTACAGGTTAGGATCCGCCTCACTCTTGGAGAATCCAAGCCCAGTGAAGTAGCTGTCTATGCAAGTGTACCAAGCACGAGGTGCTTGCTTCAGCCCGTACAGTGCTCTCTTGAGTCGGCACACATGCGACTCACTGCTGAAGATCTCAAAACCTTCAGGCTGCTCTATGTACACCTCCTCCTCAATAACTCCATTGAGGAACGCAGTCTTCACATCCATCTCATGAATGTGCCACCCCATCTGCGCTGAGAGAGCAAGGATCGTCCGTATGGAAGAGTACCTTGCGACAGGTGCAAAGGTCTCCTCATAGTCAATCCCCTCGATCTGTGAAAAGCCACGGGCGACAAATCTCGCCTTGTACTTCTCCACACTCCCGTTAGCCGCCTGCTTCACCTTGTAGATCCATCGCGAACCCACCACTGATTTCCCCACCGGTCTTGGGACAATCTCCCATGCACTGTTCCTGACGATCGAATCATATTCTTCGATCATGGCATCAACTCATGCGGGTTCCTCCACAGCTTCCTCAAAAGAGGATGGCTCCGTCACAACACATTGACTCACAAGAGCCATGTATCCAGTGTACCGATCCGGTGACTGCCTCTGTCTGCGCTGTGCTGTAGGTGGTCCTACAACCTTCTCTCCATCCCGAGCCAGTCGCTCAGCTTCTGTAGTGCGCATGCGCCCTCTGATGGTTGGCGCTGCCTGGGTGGTTTCTTCCACCTCCTGAACCTCCTCTTGTGGCTGATCCACATCCGGAAGCTCCTCCTTAGGAACTAACAGCTCCTCATCTGCATGCAAGTGTAGCTCCCCCTCAAGCGAACACTGCATGGCTTTCTCCTCCTGAAATTTTATATCCCGTCGCACAACAGTCTTGCGACTGTCTGGCACATACACCCGATAGTTGTGAGGTGTATCAGTGTACCCTACAAATATTCCAACTTCAGCAGTTGGATCCAGCTTCCTTCTCGCATCCTTCGTCACATGCATGTAGACAGGAGAACCAAAAATCCGCAAATGGGAAATATCAAGCCTCTTGCCAGAATAAGCCTCCTTTGGTGTACTCATGCCAAGAACCTTGTGAGGACAACGGTTCTGTACATACACTGCTGTATTGCATGCCTCAACCCACAAGTGAAGGGGTAGGCCCCGATCATGCAACATCGCCCGTGCAGCACCCACGATCGTTCTGTTCTTCCGCACAGCCACCCCGTTCTGCTGTGGGTTATGGGGTGCGATGAGCTCTCTCCGAATCCCTTCTGCACTGCAGAACTCCTTGAATTCAGCCGAGATGAATTCACCACCATTGTCACTCCTTAGAGCAATCACCTTCTTCCCCGACTCCTTCTCGACCAGTGCTTTAAACTCACAGAACTTCGCGAATGTATCGCTCTTCTTCTGCATGAAGAAGATCCAGCACTTTCGAGAGAAATCATCAACAAAGATCACACAATACTTGTGCTTTGCTGTCGAAGCAACTGAGAAAGGACCACACACGTCTGTGTGAACTCTCTCAAGGATCGTCGTGGCGCGACTATCCTTCTCGTGAAAGGTGGCTTTCACATACTTCCCTAAAGTACACCCCTTGCACTGATCTGACTGTGCAAGGGTGCCCTTAGGAAGTCCAGTAGAAATCTGCTGCAGAATCTTCAAAGCTCCATGGTGAAGATGGCCCAATCTCCTGTGCCATAGTCCGCCCTCATCATCCCGGCTCACCACATCTCCAGCCTTGCATGCCATAGCTGCGCAGTCATCTACCTGCAACTGATAAAGGTTCTGAGTTCGAACCCCTATCTTCCGGGTCTCTCCAGTAGTCTTACTGCGCAGGAAGGCTTTTCCTTCGCTGAAGACCACATCATACCCCTTATCCTCCAACATCGCCACAGAAATCAGGTTCTTCTTCAATCCAGGTACATGCATGACATCCTTCAGTACAAAGGGTTTACTAGACTCCCTCTGAAAGGATATGGTACCAATACCAGTCGCACTGTATCTACCATCATCGCCCATCTCGATGTGCACACCCAAATCTTTGTCCTCCAGATCTGAGAACAAATCCCGATCTCCCGTCATATGAAATGATGCACCGCTGTCCAAGAACCACACCGATCCCATCACACTTGAAACCAAGCATGCGATCAGTGAAAATTCAAGCTCCAACTGCGAAGCCAAAGCTTCTCCATCTGCAGATCTTCCCGCTTGCTTGTTTTTCTTCTTCTTTGGATAATTTGTAGCATAATTTCCATGATCATGGCAGTGAAAACACTTCACTTTCGCCATATCCTTCTTCTTTCCCTTTGCACCGGAATGAGAAGGTTTCTTACCCTTCCCCTTCTTTGCTTTGGAAACCAAAGCACAATTTTCTTCATCAGCTCCCTTTGATGAAGATCCATCTCGAGTAGTCCTCCTTATCTCGTCCTGCATGAGATCTGTCCAAAGGTGCTCCCATCCCGGCAGCTTCTCCCAACCATTGACACTATCTTGATATGAGTTCCAAGCCTTTGGAAGACCAAGGAGAGCCAGGTCGACCATGTCCTCGTCTTCGACAGTCACCCCCACACTTCCCAGCTCATCTCTGCATTGAGTGAACTTCGTGAGGTATTTGGCGATATTGTCGCCTTTCTCCATCATTATCACTCGGTAGAAGCTTATCTTTGAGCGCCAAACTCCTTTTTTGGTCACTTGCATTCGGGAATAGATCCGTCAAAGCTTTCCACATTAAAAATGGAGAAGCCTTTCCCTGCAGGCTGGATACAATATGATCCTTGACGCCCTCCAACAGGATCCTTCGACATTTCCCCATCTTCTTTTGCCATACTTCGACTTCAGCAGGATCAGTGGGCTTTTGGACATCCGTATCTACAAACTCCTTCAGACCATTATCTTCTAATTTTGCTTCCATGCGATCCTTCCATGCAACATAATTCGAACTGCCTTCAAGAGCATATTCGAGTTGCAAACCGTTGAAAGACATTTTCAACACCGGCACCAAGAAAACAAAACTGCTGCAAAATTCGAATTCCACCTCAAAGCTCAACCGCTCTAGATCTGTGAGAACAAATTATTTCTAGCACAGAGATTGACTGCAAGGGGAATTTACTGGATAGATCACCTTTCAAAGGAAAGGATGGATCCAGAGGCTACCTGGCCCGCATGCAGACTTTGTCTACCGAAATAAGTTTGTAATCACTGTGATGATCAATCTCTGCTCCGATAATTAATCTAGCTCCGATACCATGTATAAATTTGCTGAATAATGATATTTATCCACCGAGATTATCCTGATCACATATCAATTCAAATTCATATGCAACACATAATCTCTTCCACTCAGATCATCACACATGCGGAAAATAAAACAAGCGATAACACATCAAATCATCATACACATATACGTGATGTAAAAGAAAGCCTATAGCTGAAAACCCCGCAGTTATTGTGTATATTATAATGGAGAAATCAAGTAACCAAACAAGTACAATACTCCTCACAAGTACTCAGTACTCTCTCATGAAGTTACTCACAATCTGACTCAGTTTTGAACAAGTCTGAGGTTCAAAACTCCCCGCCAATTGCCTTGCCTCTATTGCGCAATCATGGCTTGTATATGAAGAGGTTCAAGGTTCGAATCCCCTTCCCTTGATTGCGTAATTGTCATGGACAATTCCTCCAAGTGTAATGCAAAACTCATGCAAAACAAATCTACCAACTGATAGCTTTACTCACCCTTTCATCTACCTCTTCTACTGGTCTCCACTGAACCGACTGGCAATCGCAGTGAACTCGATGTACTTTGTGCTGAATAATGAGTTACTAATTAATGAATTAAATAATATTTAATTCACTCCACTCATAACTAGTTGATTATCTAGTTAAACTAATCTCAACCAGTTCAACTAAATTAAACCGAACACAACTCCACTAGCTGTCTCATTAACTCCACCAAACTTCTTCCACTGAAGTCCTAACTAAAGTCAACCATGCATGAGCTCACCAAACCCTTAGGAATAGTGTAATTCCTCTGTCAGATGCATGATCCACTTCCAAGGCTCGAACTGAACTGCTCCAAGAGAGTAAACTGAAGTTTATAGTCCAAATATTATTAAGGGTAAATAATATTTGACTTCCCTATTTTAAGGAGAGGCAATCTAAAAATAGATTTTGCACCAGAATTTGCCTGCAAGCCCACTTAGTGAAGGCGACTTCATTTCACTAAGCTCCATCATCTTGCTGCATTTTCAACAGAACCTTCATAAGTTTTGGAGTAGCCACAAATTGACAAGTAAAGAGTGGAGATAGCCACTCAAGCAAAACCATCCAGAGAAGGCAGAAAAAGAACTAGGGAATTTGAAAGACTTGTGCAGGATGTGAAGGAGAATGTGGTTTCTCATTCAAATCAGCGCAGGCAGAGAAGGTCAATGGATTGGTACATTGGCTACATGGATCTAATGATATAAATTGTAGAGATTGAGTCATCCTCTTTCGAGGAAGCAGTAGAGAAACATGTATGGGTTGATGCAATGGTGGAGGAATAAAAATCCGTTGTAAAGAATAGTGTTTGGGAAGTGGTCCCAAGACCAAAAAATATATTAGTTGTTGGTTTGAGATAGGTCTTCAAGGTGAAGTAGGTAGCATACAGAAGTATAAGGCTAGATTTGTGGCCAAAGGGTACTCTCAATTTAAAGGGATTGACTATGAGGAGACCTTTTCTCCTATAGCAAGGTACTCATCCATTAGATCAATTCTTCCTCTAGTTACGTAGATGGGGTGGAAGATCCACTAGATGGATGTAAAAACAATATTCCTCAATGGAGTTATTAAGGAGGAGGTGTACATCGAGTAACTAGAAGGTTTTGAGACATTTTATCGAGAGTCTCATGTGTGTAGACTCAAGCGAACATTGTACAATATCAAACAAGCACCCCGTGCTTGGTACACCATGATCGATAACTATCCCACCTGTTTGGGCTTCACAAAAAGTGAAGTAGATGTAAACCTATATAATATCTTGGTAGAAGGTATATTGTTGATTATTGTCTTATATATTGATGATTTGATTTTAACTGGTGATGAACAATTGATTAGATCTCGTAAGGAGGACCTTGCAAGGGAATTTGAAATGAAGGACATGGGTCTCATGCACTACTTCCTTGGGTTGGATGTATTTCAAGGCGATGGAGAACTGTTTGTCTATCAAGGCATGTATGTAAATGACACACTACAGAGATTCCACATGGAGTGCAAATCCATGGAGAAACATTTAGCGACGAACTGGATGAAGGGGGATGCCACTTCAGGTGAAGAGGTGGATGCTACCATTTATCAGTAGCTTGTAGGTTCATTAATGTATCTTATGAACACATGGCCAAATATGTGATATGCAGTCAAATAGCTAAGCCAAGCTATGGTTAGGCCAACCAAACTATTTTGGAAGGAAACTAAGCATTTTCTACGGTACCTTAGAGGCACTACCCAGTTTATACTATGGTACAAATTGATAGAGGGAGTGAAGTAGTGTGGCTTCACAGATGCAGATTGGGAGGGGAGTCCATGAGGCAAAAAGAGTGCATCAGGTGTAATTTTCAATGTTGAATCCACAACGGTTTCCTGGTACAACATGAAGGAAATATTTGCATCACTCAGCTTGGCAGGAGCATAATACATGGCTGCAATTCAAGTATCATGTGAGGCGATCTCGATGAGAAAGATACTTGTTGGACTGTTTCGTCAGATGATGGATCCAACTATGATCTACCGTGATAATCATAGTTGCATCAAGCTCTCTGAGAATTTTATATTTCATGATAAACCCAAGCATATAGATATTTGGTATCACGATTTACAGGACTGTGTGCAAAGGCGGATAATGTTGCTTTAGTACATCTGTAATATCCCAAAATTGGGAGAGTGGCAATATAGCACATAAAAATGTAAAGTGGTAGTAAATAACAATACATCAAGCATGAGCCAAATATAGATCCCTGGTATTAAGTATAACAGAAAAAAATAAGTACAATATCTTGGGGATCAAGTCCCTCAAGCTAGGCAAGAGAAGCCTCTAATGCCTAAAAGCACCAAAACATGTGATACAACTGCTACACAAAACACTGAAGCCCGTACAACATAGTTTTAGTGACTAATACTACAGCTGAAAAAGATATATAAATGGATCTGATAATCCAATGCTCAAAGAAGGTTGAAAATGGAGATCTATGCTTCCAAACACTTTTCGTAGATAACCCAAAAAGGGTTTCCGGAAATACACCAAAATACAAATGGTGATCTAAAGCCCTAGGGCTCAAGAATCACTGCAACTGAAGCACATAGAAGGAGGTGGATGAAGCTGATGTAAAACTGAATGGAACTCCTCCAATAGACTCTCTTAATGAAAGGATGATCCCTTCACTGAAAAGCAAACACCCAAAATGAGGCACAGAAATCTCCCCTGCAACTCCTCAATAAAATAACGAGTCTAAGACTGAAACTGCGTTGTAGGGGTTGATGGTGACTTGGCCTGATGCCAAAAAATGATATGAAACCCAGGGACCTTCTTTACTGATCTCTCAATGGAAAGAAAGCTTCCCCCACTGAAGACAAGCTTAGAAATGGCCCAATGAAACCCTCCACTATTGCACCACGCAACACAACACAACTCTAAACAGAAACTGCGCTGTATAAGAAAGATGTAGCTTGGATAGATGCCGGAATGTGAAAATGTAGCCCAACAAATTCTCCTAAGTGGGCACTTGAATTCCCCCGAGGATGAAGGTGGGATTCCCACTCGGGAACACCCTTGTGCTAATCATCACGACAGTCTCCGCTAAACAGCTGAAGAGAGCAACAAGTCATAACAGAACATAATCAAAATAATACTCAGACATGATTTCTATGGCTTCCATCACCTTCCTTATATGCTTGGTGATCTTCTTCACCTTAGGCCCCCACTCATTAAAGCCACTAATTCCATGCAATGTATCTCCCTCCAAAACTGTGTTGTCTCTCATTGAATGTCCACTCCCTCCATGCCAGCATTGTTGATTTGGTCAAAGTTGACCCATTCCACGTGCTTCCTCCCCTATTCACACATAAAGGTGCTTTATCCAGCTATTTTGATGACCCCCATTCACATTAGGAGTGATTTTATTCCTACTAAGGAGATTTATGGGTCTCCCTATCCTATTATTCTCCTATCTAATAAGAAAAACAAAAATTAATATTCCAATTAGTTGCATGCTAGTTTTGGAATATTACAGTCCTCCCCTCCCAAATGTTGCTTTTCCTCAAGCAACTGCAAGGATAGAACTGAATAGCCTCCTCTCCTCCTCATGTAGCATCCTCATATGATAAGCTCCTCCAATGAGCAATATGCTCTCTCATCAATATGTCCCCAGGTTGCTCCTCCCAAGTGTACAAGTTAGCCTTTGGTGACAAACCCAAATGGTTCTCATCATAAAGTAGTGGGATATTTATGGAGGCAACCATATACTGTCTAGAGGCCTTCTTGAGGCTTGGAAACTGAAAAATATTGGGAACCTTTATTCCCATGTGAAGCTCCCACCCACAAGCTATCATCCATATAAAATGAGTCACCCTCCAAAGTGGTAACTCATGGAAAAAAATCTCCCAAATTATCATGAGATGCATCTCCCAAATGCTCAAGTCACCCAAATGGCTCATCCCATAAGGAAATAAGAGTTCTAATGTAGCAATCATTTGTTGCCCAATGTTCTCCTTGAAGCATGAAGCATAAGAAATGTGGGGAGTCTCATTCCCAATGGGCACATCCAATCTATGTGTCATCCCTCCAATCATGACCACAATGATGATAAGAACATCATCAACATATGGGATCACAATCAAAGTCATACTAGCTTCCATATGTAATATCGGAGAAATACAATGTTCCCTCGAGTGCAACCAACACAATTTTACTCCTAACTTCCTGAGAATATGATATGATGAGTGGTTTCCCAACCACTTGCTTGCTGCCCCAATCTTCTCACATGCTTGGAGAAGGTGTATGATGTGCGGTGAAAATTGAGCACACCCTGAATAAGATATCATCTCCCCAACATCTCCTAGGGAGTGGCCATGCTCATCACTACTTATGGCCCCAAGTAGACCATGAAGTCTAGAAGAAAGAGTGCCCCCTCTTGGAGAAATGACCTGTACATGGATGATAAGGAAATACAAATACATAATAAGTGAATCATGATGCACATAAACACAACCCTTACCATGTACCTTGAACAAGCCGGTGGAGTGGCTCATAGATGGGCCTCCTCTCATTCTTAATGAGAAAGGAAGTGGTTGTGATAACTCTATCAAAGAGTCATGTCTCTCCTCAACCTACAAAAAATCCATGCATCTCCTCATATGATGGTGCATCTCCTCTTTGAGGCCTTCCCAAATGAATTCCTCCCTGATAGTACAGTATGCTCCTATGAAATTAGTGTGGTTGGAGATAAAACCCTCATATGCTGCATGTAGTAGATTCTCCTTGAGCTTAGAGGCTGTAGTTAAGAAGATCCTACTCTAAAAATAGATGACCCCATCTCTCACTGCATATCTCCCATATGATAATTGGCCATCAAGAGCTCTGCATGAAAATAGATGCTTGGAGTATTCCACCAACAACTGGGATCTCCAATAAGGATCTATACTCCATAATGAAAATGTTGTTGATCTACCATGTAAAGCACCTGTCATGTTGTTGACCTTTCCTTTGACATCTCCCATGTCAAAGTCATACACTGGGATGATGCTATCCTGCCTCTGCTACTCCTCCTGCAGTTTCTCATGCTCTAGTGAAGGCTGAAGTTTTTGGAGGCTAGCCTTCCATGGGAAGATATCACCCATCCAAAAATTTCTGAGTTTGACCAATGTATGCATGAGTGTCCAGCAACCTCTACCATGTGTGGAATATCCATCCCTATGTGGAAGTACCTTCTGATTCTCCAAAGCCATGGAGTGGTCTCCTTCCACCATGATGGTGCCATCATCCATCCCTGAAACAATGGTTCTCTCGCAAGATGTTTGGTAATAGTGGGTAGGATCAAGGCATTGGGAGAGTGTCTCCCTCCTCCCCGAGCCTACCCAAGACTCTTCAGATCAGACTAAGTCCCTCCCAAGGTTCTCCCCTCTTGGACCCATGAGTGGTGCAACCTCGTTAAGTCCCTATATTAATATTGTAGTCCCTTATTATATTATTGTGGCCCCCCTTATTGTTATTGTTGTACCATTGTAACCCCCATATTTTTATTGTTGTGCCCTTACATTATTATTGTTAGGTCGGCCAGGATTACATTGTGGCCCCATGGACTCCTATATATAGAAAGGAGGTTTTGTCATTTGAATCATCCAAGAGTTGTTCATTCATGTAATGTATTGGAGGTTTCCCCCTCAAAGTGGCTTATTTCTAAGGTGTTGATATCTCTTTTCTTCTATTTTTGGAGCTAGTTTCACAACATTTGGTATCAGAGCTTTGGATTCTAGGGTTTCGCTGCTCCAAATAGGTCATCGTGGAATTTTTTCTATAACTTTCTTTCTACAAAGGTTCAGAAGCTAAAATTTTTAGAGTACAAATAAAAATCTGGAGGAACATCGTCGTAAAATTTCAGAGCTTTGTTCGCAATATTTTCAGAGATATGATCTGTGGAAGTTAGGTCTTTTTGCAGGCTCCTCAATTTAACCTAAACAGGTCATCGCGGAATTTTTGCTATAAATGTTTTTCTACGAAGGCTCAGAATCTAAAATTTTTAGAGGTAGTTTAAAAACTGAGGAACATCATCACAAAAATTTCAGATCTTGTTCGTAATATTTTTGGAGATAAAGATTCATAGTGTTAGGTCTTTTTCTTGTGCTCCCCTAATTTCATCTCAAAGAGGTGATCATGGGAAAATCTTCATAACTCTCTCCGAGCATCGATTGGAATTCTCAGAAAAGTGGACTGAAGTACACATGTACTTTAGCTTCCTGTCTATAAATTTCGAGAGCAGAAAGAGGAAACAATGACACGTGGCATGTCATACAAGCTCTCTCTACTGAACTAGTCCATAATTAGGTGATTATGAGAGATTGGACATAAATTTGCCTTGAAGAATCCAAATTGGGTGAGACCTGTGGCATTGGAAAGAAGATTCAGAGAGATACTATAGGACTGATTTTTAGATATTGAAGATTTGAAATCACATAGATAATTAAGTTTCAATATCAAGCTCCTCAAAAGCAAGAAAAGGGTGTGTATTTGTTTTCAAATTGCACAAGTCTTGTATGAAAAAGCAATTTGAAGTGATTCCAAGGGCATATTGAAGCATTTTTATCAATATTGGGTTCTATAATGGCTCCCAAAAATAATTCCATATTCATTAAGCCCTTAGAAAGCTATACTATGATGCATGAAGAGGAAGAATTGCAGTATGAGATATCAAAATTACGGTACCAAGTGCGACAAATTTCAATCTTACGAAAAGCAACCGAAGATGACATAGATGGTTTAAAATCAGAAATGGAGGCTAAGTTGGATGGTTTGAAGGATCAAAAAATAGCTAATATGGATGAGAAATTAGTGGAAGATCACATCGAGCATCAACGACAAGTTCTCCAACTCTCAAAGGATAGCCTAACTTTGGTGCAGAATCTAATGAAACAATACGAAGATCAACATCACATCAAAAGAGTTCTGAAGTAGTCACGGAAACAAGAACTTGACAAGTACGATCAATTTCATAGTATCTCAGCAAGTGGATGAACTTTCCTGGAGAAGATTCCACAGGGGAGGATGAAAATTTTATACAGAAGCATCAAGAAATAATCAAGTCGCTGAGGACAACACTTTGTTTAGCTAGATAATATGTTAAGTCCCTATATTAATAGTGTAGTCCCTTATTATGTTAGTGTAGCCCCCCTTTTTGTTATTGTTGTACCCCTGTAAACCCCATATTGTTATTATTGTGCCCTTACATTATTATTGTTAGGTCGGCTAGGATTACATTGTGGCCCCATGGACTCCTATATATAGAAAGGAGCTTTTATCATTTGTATCATCCAAGAATTTTTTATTCATGTAATGTATTGGAGGTTTCCCCCTCGAAGTGGCTTATTTCTAAGGTGTTGATATCTCTTTTATTCTATTTTTGGAGTTGGCTTCACAACACAAGATGTTGTGAGACATCTCTCATCAACTCCTGATCTAGTGGCCTCCGTGGTGGAATGCCTCCATGTAATGAGACATCAATGTCTAGAGTAAACTGTACATGTGAGTGGACTAATTTGTCCCTACTGTAACTGTGCAAATCATCCTCCTTCTTTTGTACATAAGCCTCCTGAGATGGATAGGGGTGTGTGCTTCCAATCACTTGATGTTGGCCATCATTCCCCTCTTTTCTCTTCATCTGCAAGATCTCACAATCTAAGGTGTTCTTCTCCAATGTCATCAACCCATGCACATGGCAATGCCATGTTGGTGTCAAGAGTCTTAATCAAAAAGAAGTGATCTATCATAGGGTATGTCCTCAAAACTGTGGTCAATGTTGGAACATACTTCCTCCATTGTTTAGTCTCACTGCCCATCAATACAGACACATGCTTCTCTTGATCTTCATATGTGAGATCCTTGGGAACTTCTTGCAAAGATACAAGAGCTCCTCTAGTTGGAGCAACTGCTACATCTCCGTCTCCAAATGGTGCTGGATCTCCTCCTGCTTTTACAACGCTGATATCTCCCTCCAAATCTTCCTTTTGAGAAGAGAGATCTTCTTGAAGTGGGGATCTTGCCTTTGGCAAGGTATTCTACAAGTTTCTAACCCCCTCAATAGCACTCTGGAATGGAGTTGGGTTTATGGATCCCTCCAACTCATGAAAAGGTTTTGACTGTTTGGGCTTGGCTAGCTCAACCAAGGATATTTCATAATGTTTTAGATCAAACCAAGTCTGGGTAAAATCTTCTTAGTGAGAAAAGAGATATTATTCACTTGTAGGGTGTGCTCAGTTGAGCAAAGAAATAGTAATACATATTTATTCAGCAGATTAATGCAAGAAGGCTTTGGGGTTTTTAGCATATTATTTTCCCTAGGAAAATTACTATTTGCATATGTGTGATTTCTTATTGCATGTCTAAAATTTTTGTTCTAGATTGTGAATTACTTTCCCCTGAGCAATAGAATAGGTTTGTGTCTTGTGATTTGATTAAAACTTCACGAGCAGTTGAAAATATACACCATAATTTCTACAAATATGTGCTGAGAAAAGGAATTGAAATAGTAGAAAAAATGAAGCATGATCGATCCATAGATAAAACTCATTCTAAAAACACTAACAAGTTCATCATTCAGGTATGTGAGAAGGTGCATTCTCAACTTGCTTTTCTTGCTTGCAGGGATGGGATGTGACATAATGAGAAGAACCATGAGAGGAGTCTGATTTCGTGACTTGAGATTTTTTCTTTTCATGCTTAGTAGTAGGTCGACGAGGGCTAATGGCATGCTTAGAAGGATGAGAAGCAGATTTTGGAGGTTGGCTAGTAGGCCTAGAAGATTGGGTTATTGGTTGTGGAGTGGGGACAACACGAGAGGTATTTGATTTTAACTTATGTGATACATGAGGTTCAAGAGGGGAGGAGGGGGAGGAAATAATGTCGCTGGCCATCCCTAAACCGAACATAATCGTTGAGGTTAAATGATGTTTTTAAATCCATCATTGGCAGAGACTGCAAGTATCAATTAAATAAGAGGTGGCATTGGGATACCAATACTAGGCTTGCTATGGATGGAAGGCTACAGAGTCTGAGAAAGAGGTTGGCTAGTTAAATTTATAATTTTAGTTTGGAGCAGTTACCTCAATTATTTTGATTCCCATCAAAATGTACAAAAATTCTAGGCCTTCTATCCCTTATTATCCCCAACCCTCTGTCTTTATTATTTCTTCTCTTTCCTTTATTTCTATTACAAAAACTCATTTTGTAAAGGAAACATCAAGTTACCTGGAAATCGTGATAAGACAAAAATATTCCAACATCAAATAATCTAATATTACATGAGTTTCTAAATAACACACATTTGGAAAAAAATTGTAAGGGGGGGAGAAAAACTTCTTAGTATAGAACCAGAATCAAATTGTAATCAGTGAGGAATTTGCAAGATATCATAAAAGGAGAAATGGAGTGATGATATCTAAAACGATGGTAAGCACACTTTCAAATTTTACGAAGGCTTGGGAGGTTTTAATAATAAATTAGTATTATAATACATGGTAGTCTTAACAAATAGAGGCCTATTTCTTTACTCAAAGCCATATGACCTAGGCAATGTATATAATTTAAAAGCATATATAATTATATAGACATGAAGTAATGAAAAATTTTAATGTCAATATAATCATACTCACAAGGGTTATAAACCTTGAAATGTATATACATTGAGAAAACATTTTAATCAAATTGTTGGGCTTGACCAACCATTGAACATGCATGAATGTTGGGTGAATAAAGCCACAAACAATGATCAAGGTTTTTTACCTTTAGTAAAAAAGGGGCATATCATACAAAGACACGATGTCAAAACCCATTTTGATTGGCATACTGATGGTGAGGTGGTTTTGTGCTCAAAACCCTAAAGTCTTAAGGGCTCCCACATAAAATCATATATTTCAATTATATTATGGAAAAACTTCTTTAATCATGCGCTAGAGAAATACACCATAAGTATTTGATAGGATGGGAACTGAATCGTATAGAGCAAAGGAATAACACACCCAAAAGTAATGTTAGAAATAATTACTCGAAGATAAAATAAAACATGATTATAATGAATATATCAATAAATTTAATTATAATCCCATGTAATGGCTTTGGTGTACAGAGGGATCAAGGTTTGATTGTTACAATAGTAATGATGCATGTCTAGCATAACAACCATTTTCAGAATAGTTTTAGCAAGAAGATATAAGAATGTGTGTACCAGGAGAAAGTGATAGGTCCAAATTCTCCTTTTTAAAAAAATATCATCAGTAATGAACTTGACAAAGCTAGATACAATGATAGAGAACATGAATACAACCCTGATAAGACCCATCAATCCCTTTTGGTGTAGGGTTCGACAATACATTAGAGAAATTTTGAGGTTTAAAATGGGCCTTCTACAAAATATTATAAAATAATAGTTGAAATAATAAAACAAAATTATGTTACCACATCAATTTTTGGAGGGAAAAAGAAAAAACTACTTTTTCAACTCGCATTTTCAACTTATCTCCTTATGATTTTACTCAAATTTAGAGGGGATCACTCATTGGATGCATAATTTAATTTTTCATCTAAGGAGTACCCATGTTGCGTATTTCGGATGGACCCTACTACAAAAAAAATGTGAAATAGATGAAAAGCGTGATTACAATCACGTTTTTCATGTATTTCACATTTTCGTATAGTAAGGTCCATCCAAAGTATGCAACATGGGTACTCCTTGGATTCAAAATTAAATTTTGCATCCAACTAGTGCTCCTACTAAAAATTTGAGTAAAATTGTAGGGAGATAAGTTTAAAATACGAGTTGAAATTTATTTTTTCTTTTTTCTTTTTTTTAATATTTTTACTCCAAAAATGGTGAATCATCCCCCATGGTTGACATCGTCATATTGAATCTTATTGGTTCTTATAAAGTTGATTTTTGTTGTATGTTTTTGTTTCGAGGCCCATTTTTTACTTCAAAAATTCTCTAATGGATAAAATGAGACTTACCTAAAATATAGATGCAAACTCAATGGCTTTTAGGATGTTGACATGCTTTTGTGCCAAAAATCTAGGTCTCGAAGGCTCATATGACAAAATGCATAATATAGTCACAAAGAATTTAACAAAACTTGTTATACAATCAAGGTTGCAAACAACCTTTGTATACTATAGGAGGTATTTGAAGTAAAATATGAAGGATGATGTTGGTTTTGAGTTTTGTGAGGTTGTTAAAACAAAAAAATAAGTTCTCGACTAGTATGGTGCGTCTGAATGGACAAAATATCAAAAAATTGAGTCTGTAAAAGGATTTGAGGAACTTTTGAGACTACATAAGCAATGAATAAACAAAATTTGAGGGAGGAAAATGGGATAGGGACCATAAAACTCAATGTAACTTCAATTAATTAGAGCTAAAACAAATTATCTATCATTACGCATACCTGGTATTTTCGCACCAAAAACACGATAGTTTGGTGCCCTAAAAATTCCTTACTCCCTAGGCTTCCAACAACAGTTAGGGGTAGTTTGAATGGAAAACAGTTGAAACTAGAGGAGATCAAACATGTTCAATACCCCTAAAAGTTCGCAGGAATAGTTAAAAATAGTGTGTTATGATCGAAGCTCAAGGAGGAGTGGTGAGTAAATTTCAAAGTTAACAAAAGATGCAAGGATCGCCATTATGGGTGGTGAGGCCACAAAGCATGGATTCCAACTTGAACTAATAGCGCCATCAACCAATGATATTTTTGAGGGGAATCATATTACGTGGACATGGTTTCCATATTTTATAAATGCAGGATAAGAAAAAAGGTAACAACTGTTACTTTGTGTCGGCATGGATAGCTGGGCAAGACATAATATTAATGGTCAATCTTAGGTAGGGATCATGGAAATGAATTGCAATTAAAACCTCATTTACAAAAAAACTCGAGTTCCATCCAAACCAAGATACATGGAATGGCACATTAGTCTTAATTTGTCTATTTTGAACACAACCATCCCTATTTAGGTCTTTGGATTGCATTACCAAGGCCATGCCATGTAGAAGCCCAACAAAAATATGATGTGAAACCTTGGCCTTTTCATTGAAATTTGACATGTATTGACCAAAGTGAAGAACTATATTATGCGACTTATAAACATGCCTCCAATATTTCATTTCTTAAACATGTCCTCCACTTCCATCTTGAGCCATACATTATAACATGCATCACGTACAATGTAAAATTTATACAATAATTCAATAGTATAAACAATAACTCTGACCTTATAACATGAGTATCATATAAAATGTTTCCATTGTTTTTTATACATGGGAAACATAAGATTGTGATCACCAAAATATATAAAGTACTTTGCAACAATTCAAATCCATCAATGTTAAAACAAATTATGTTTTGACCATATAATATGCATGCAATAACTTTTGTTGGAAGGACTTATGGATATGGCATAAGAATTTAGATCTTCGACATTAGAGGTCGTACATTTTAGATTATAGTAATGAAATTAAAATCGTTACTCTTTAATATGATTTGAGGTACTATATAAATATGTGTTCAGGCTTTACTTTTATTTTTCATATTCACAGCAAAAAACTTTGCCTTCATTTCAAACATAGTCAAAACCTAAATGTGAAACAAAATATGATGTATATCTGCTCTCATATCATTGCACATGGAAAAAAAAATTATGTGATTGTCTTAAGGTAGGATCCCACTGCTAGTTTTATTTTTTATTTTTTTTGTGCTTGGTTCTTAATTTTTTTGTTAGGAAGAAGGAAAATAATCGCAATGATTTGTGAAATTTTCATTATTGACGTGTTTCAACATTGGCAAATCCACATGGTGGTTTGCATGGTGTAAACCAAAACTCAGAAATATTTGGTAATAGAGATAATAGCTTAGACTGTGAATGAGTAGGAAGTGATTTTCCATTGGGGGAAATGAAGTAAGGGATGTGAGAGGTGGAATGAATAAGGTAGTACCTAGGGTATCTTGTCACAGGTAATAATAAGGTTAGATATAGCTTATTCACAATCCATCTCTTGAACAAAAGGGAAGGTTCCTTGTCCCTATATTAGATATTTTGTTGCTAACAGGTTAAAGATATCAACGCATAAATAGTTTCAAAGAAATAAAGCTTAAAAAAAATTGTATCAGAGAGAATGTTGTTGTCTTGTTAAAAATAATTTCCAACTGTACTCAAAATATAATATATATCAACCTTACCAAAACTAAAGGGACCGAGAGAATGAAAACTATGAAATTAATAAAACATTTAAACAAAACAACTGAAAAAAGAAGTTAATTTATCAAGAAACTATATAATCAAAAGTAAGCAAGATAGGCTTCAACGTGCAGAAAGTGAAACAAGGGAAAATATGGAAGAAAATATTTACAAGCAAAAAAAAATGATTTTGATGATTTAACCTTGTGTTAATTCTACGTATGGATTGAGATGAGAGCAATTCGAAGTGTAGGGCATGATAAGATAATTTTCATATTTTAAAATATAATAATTAGGCCTAAAAATTGCAACAATTTTAAAAGGGCCAATCCATAATTTTTGGAACTTATGATGTTTTCCCTTTTCTGTATGTGCAAAGTCCCATAACAACACCTTTTGATCAACAGTAAAATTAACAGATTTAGATTTCTTGTCAAAATATTTCTTTACTGTTTGCATCCTACATTTAATATTGTCAATAGAATGATTATGTTTCTCTTATAATGTTGACATAGCTAAGATTGTTTGGAGAATATTGGGTGAGCTAAGCTCTTCAACTTGCATGGAAAGGCGTAAAGAAATCAACTTGAGTTCAACAAGAATAACTGCTTCTTTCCCATACACAAGATGAAAAGGAGAAGCGTTTGTACCAGATTTCACAAATTTGCAATCATCCCACGAGGCATATTTTAACAAATTATGCTAATTGCAAGGTTTGTCATTTATGATTTTCTTAAGATTCATATTATATTTTAATTTGTTAACTTAGTGTTCCCATTACCTTAAGTGTAATAGGTGGAAGAGGCAGAATTTCTAATCCTGTATTTGTCGCAAAATTCATTAAACTGCGAAAAAACAAATGTTGGACCATTATCAGTGATTATATCAAGAGGGATACCAAAATGTGACAGAATATTATTTTCAAGAAATTCGATAACTTTCTCATCTCTAACATTCTTTAATGAGATAGCCTCTTCCCACTTCGTGAAGTAGTCAGTTGCATTGAGGATAAATATGTGCCTTGCAGACGAGGGTGTATATGATGCTGAGTGTTGTCCTTGATGGCAACCCACTTGATGAAGATGATGGCAACCTACTTGATGAAGTTTTCCTTGATGGAATATGTCTTGATGAACTTGTTAAATGATGTAAATATGATGTATCTACAATCAGTACAGAAGGTAGTGATGAAAGGAATTTCAGTATGTGCTAGAACAATGATGAAAAGAGTATGTCTCAAGGAATATGCAGATTTGTCTAGACTAAGTAGCGTATGCATGCGGGTAATAACGTGCCAAGTCGTGTATGGTCAAAAGCGCTCTAAAAATGTAAAACCAAGGGTAACCACCATGGTATTGACCCATTGTATTGAGTAATGATTCGTCTATGTGACCCTGTCTAGGAATACCATTGGAAGTAATGTGGTTTTGGCCCATGGTATTGATAAAGGGTAAACCTATATAAGAAGAAGAAATTCATTGTGCAAAAGTGTGCAAGATGTCTGAGTTTGAATGAATACTTCTCTCTGAAGTATATCTGTATGGAAAGGGTAACAGTTGAATGATAGATCTGAATCTGTAATGCACCCATGAAGAAAATAATGAAGAAGGGAATCTAGATCTGAAATGTATTTGTATCTTCTAGATCTATTTATGGAATGATTTGATCTGAGATGAGGCGAACATCTGTCTGAAGTAAAGGGTAAATCTGAGTGATGTATCTGTTCTGAAGAATTGCAATGACCTAAATATCTGAAGATCTATACGCTAGTTCGTCGCAGAGGAAGCGCGTATATACGCGGGTTTAATAAAGAGAAAGCGCGTATGGTTGGTGAAATTAGCTCCGTAATATGTACAGAAGTATACGCGGGTTTGTATGGACGAAGGCGCGTATATACACATGATCAGTGAAAGGAAAGCGCGTATGAAGATTAGGGTTTGCTGAAGTATGTGGTATGAAAATTTCTGATATGTTCTGCTATGTTACTGCTATCTGTTGATGATGTATGCTGAGCTTAAATGTGTGGAGTGGGTCCAGTCTGAAAATATGATGAAACGTGGCCTGCAAGTTGTGCACTATTGAAGTTGTTGGATCCAGTGTGAAAATTGATGAAACGTGGTCCATAGAGGTGCTGAGGGTTGTAGTCTTCAGTCAGGGGGTTGTAACTCCCTTCCAGGTGAGTCTGGTAAACAAGAGCAGGGGGTTGTAGCTCCCTTCCAGGTGAGGCTGGTAAACGAGAGCAAGGGGTCGTAGCTCCCTTCCAGGAGAGGCTGGTAAATGAGTCAGAGGGTTGTAGCTCCCTTCCAGGAGAGGCTGGTAAACGAGCACCAGCACATAAGTTGTAAGATGTTTTCTCTATAACAAAATATTGAAGGCTGAGACAATGGCAGCGGTGGTTTTCTCTCGACTTGGGTTTCCACCTAAAATCCTGGTGTTCATGTGTGTTGCTTATGTGTGATGATTTATTCTGTTCTTACTACACATGTTTACTATTTACTGAACATCTAATGAATGAATGATGGAATGATATAAGTGAAGAATTAATGACATAATAAGATCTTTGTGTATATGCGAGTTTTATGAAGGATATCCGCGTGTATACGGTAGTTGGCTTCAGGAAAGTAGCGTATGGGTTTTAGTGAATGGAAAAGTAAAAAGTTTTGAGTTTGCCCAAAATACTGATTCACCCCCCCCTCTCAGTATTTTTCCCAACACATATGAGGACATATTTATGTTGATTTCATCTAGTGTGACTTATGCCTTCCTACATCCTTTCAAAGGAGGAGATACTTTTCCTATGATCATGCTTCTCAAGGTATAAGTAGTGATCCATGTTACCTGCAACCATATGAAATTCCACTATAGTATTAAATACAAGAATACACAACTCATTTACCTTTAGTTCATCTAGGCTTATTTTAGCAACTTCCTTGATTGAAAAATATCTTCAACCCTTTGATCTGCTTCATCTCTTATGTCATCATACCATCATCCTATGAACTTCACAAGTTGGAGTTCCTGATGAAACACTTGCTTCCTCTCTAGATCGGTGAACCCTTCGATGAGGATTCCATCAGAGAATATTAAGGTTCATGCATATCCCTATCTGGAAAATGTTTCCTTTTTGAATTGATATATGATGATCCTACTCTTGAATGACTTCTTTATTCCAATGAGGTTCCCAGGAGCTATATCCTTCATATTTTATTGCCATATATTTTGTTATGTCTGTCTTTCATGTTTCCCTATGGTGATGTCACAAGCTCTTATTTCTAATGCTTCCATGATGCTACAATGCATATTATTATAGGCATATCCTATAAAAATATTTAGGTGCTATGACAAGACCTTTTGTGAGGGAGACTATCTTAATCATAGTAAAGATATCTTACTTCCTCTTTCCTTGGACTTTTTTTTTCTTAAACTTCCTCCATATTTCTGGTGATATGAGCTTCCTTAATGTAATGTCAATAAATTTTCCATAGCATTGAATCTTAGCTAGGCTCTTATTTATTTTTTTGAGGACCAAATTTTCTAAACTTCCCTTTCCTTCCTGCAAATGTTTGAGTACTTTAACCTTTAATACTTTTTCCCATAACTTGTCTTCTTATATCTAGCATAGAAACCATAAGTTATTGAATGAGGTAACTTTCTTATCCCATGGACATTTTTTACCTTTTTATTTAGAACAATGATGATTATCTCATCCCATATCTTGCAATTTAGATCTTATGAAGATATCCCTTCAATCTTCGATACCTTCAATTTTTGTGTAGATCAGGTCTAAGTGATATGGCATGCTTTATCTTCAGATAATAGCCTTACGATCTTATCACTTACATCCCTTTGATATCTCAAATATTGATAGGATCTTTCATAAGAGTCCCTTTCCTTATATTCAGAGGAGACCTTTTCATTGATGTGTTCAATGACTTCACTTTGTTCGAGGATCAAGTCAATCATCATTTTTCCATGCAAGGAATTTTAATGACCCAACCAACTTATATATCTCCTTGCAAAACATAGCCTTTTTACCAAATTTGATTATAGAATGAAAGATACTTACTTGACAAGTGAAGATGAAATCTTCACCTTGATCACTTTGATGGTGGTCGAAGAAGATGTATTGATGCTTCCTCAGATGATCTTCTTCAAGTATAACAATGAGATCCTTGTTGAAATCATAGGGAGATTTCCTTGTAGCTTTTGAATATGATAATGCCTTCTCGCCTTCAAGATACTTCGAATTCTTTGGTAATGAATGAATGCAGATCATATATTCTTCTAGGATCTCCAAGATGATATGATCTTGCTTATCTATACTTTGGGTTGCCTTGCCTTGTAAATCTCTTGATCTTGATGAGGGTATTTTTATTCTTTTTATATGATCCAATACTCTTGCTGGTGTAGCATTTTAGATGCCTTGATTATTTGATGATCCCAAGACTTATTTTGAAGTAGAATTCCTCCTTTAATCTAGGGTTTGATTCTTCAATGTAGATCCTTCACTTTGCTTTGATGCCTTCCATGAAACTTGATCCTTGAAGGTCTCTTTGATTTGATGCCCTTTCTTTGAATTTAGCACCATAGATTTGATACCATATTGAGAAATATAGGGAATTACTATTAGGTGATTTCTCTTCATTAGTGATTTTTTGTGAATTCTTTTTACTTCTTTAGATTGGGATCTTCTTTTGTTATATTATTAGTGTTATTATTCATCAAACAGTAACAAATGAATGATCATAAATGAACAAGAGACACGGCATGTAGGCTATGAGCCCGAGCCAAAAAATCTCACTCTTTGAGAGGAAAACCCACACAAATTCTTCTTATAGAGATTTCAATTGACGAATACCAAGACCATGACCCTTGACCTAGCAACCACTCCAAGACCAAGGCACTAGTTCTCTTGATTTATCCTTTCTTCTTCTTAGCTCCGCTTTTTCTTTGACCTTATGGCAATGAGACATCATCATGAATTTCTGATACTGCGATAGTGTTTGTACAAAATCATGATGTGACATTGTAATTCATCAATGAAGAAGTCGATAATATGAGACCATTTCTTTGATGACCGAAGTTAGTTCACTGTGATATTTCTGAGGTGTATAGTGTTGAATCCATAGAACTAGAATCTTTGATATTAGGCTGAAATTATGTCCTTAATTATACTACCAAAACTTGATCTTGTAGACACCCAAACCTGAGATGTGATTTGAAGATTTTAGAGGGATCTGATCTTACTTGTTGATTGTAATATCACTGTTGGAATTCACCCAAAACAAATATTTGAACTGCTAGGTGATCGAAATCATCACTTCTTCTCTTCATTTGAACATATCTGAACTTTTGACTGTAGTTTCTCACCAAAAATTTAGAGGAATCTGAGCTTCTATGTCTGCATAATGCGGAGACCCTACCCACTTATTATAGTGGTTTTTCCCATATATTAAGCTGTCATGACATCTTGAATAGATGTGTCTCCATATATGTTGAGCCGACATGAGTTTCATATGAATCTTGAGGCTGACATCGAGAGGATAATTAGTGCTTGTCGTTGGAGGGATTTCTAGACATTTTATAGACTCATATACATTGTTATATCCCCAAGAAGGGTTCTTCATACATGAAATTGACTCTTTGACTTAAATGGAAAATCCTAATGTTCTAAAATCACTTTCTCATGAAACCCATGAAGCAAGGCTTAAAAAAATAATTTCATTACATCATTTATACAAGTCACAATTACATGTCATTATGAAGACTGAACCTAGTTACACCATTCAACAGAAACTACCCCAGTGAGTGGTGAAAGTAGTTTTTTATTTCTCCACTTTCTTCACGTGAATATGGTTATAACCAGAAAAGATATCTAAAAGGGACATCATTCGAGATCCTTCCACTTGCGTAAATATGATCCATGTTAGGAAAATGGAAATTATATTTTACACTTGCGTTATTTAATTAGAAGTAATCTACACACAAGAATATGCCACCATTCTTCTTCCTAACAAGCACTAGGTTGGCCACCCTCTCTGAATATTTAACTGGAAAAATGATTTGAGATTGTAGTAATTCATCTAGTTCTTTCCTAATAGTGGATTTGAGAGCAAGGTTGATCGGTCTTTGTCTCTACTTAACTATTTTGGTGTCTTTTTTAATGGGAATGGTGTGTTGGATGATGTTAGGATCAAAACCATGAAGTTATTTGTAATACCAGGAAAAGACATCAAAAAAATATTTAAATAAACTAATTAGCTTCTCTTTCTCTTCTTTGGTGCATTAGGCCCCAACTTGTAATTGTTAATTTATGCAAATAGGGTCAAATTCCACTTTGGACAGCTCATATGGTCGAGATTATAATGGAATTATATTCCTCTTTTCGATAGGACCAAAATTGACCCCAATCGGTTAAACGAAAGTTAAATTTTGAATTATTTATTTATTAAAGTGTAATGGAATGGATCAGCCTAAGCACATGTGGAATTATTCAAGTTGGCCTGAACCCCTAGTGGAACCACATGAAAACTATAAATAGAAGCAAACTCAAGCTCATTCTCACACACTTTCTCAAGTGATCTTCTATTTGCATTCTTTGTCTTGGTTCATCTTTTTTTTTTTGGCTCGCATAGGTTTGATGGAAGGATTTTGTGCAGTGTCTGGAATAATAAGAAAGACGCTCGCTCTGATCTAGGGCTTATGGGTCATAGTCGTAGGCTTGACACTGGTATATTTTTTGGGCTATAGCCATGACTGCAGTGTGTTATGTCTGCGGCCATGGTTTCGTATCCACAGGAACAAAGTGGCAAGGTAGCGGTTAGGGCTTTAGGGCCTAATCGGGCTAATCTGGGCCATAGCCGTAGGCATAGAGTGTCCTACCTATGGCCAATGAGCTATAGAGGCTAGAATAGAGTCTCAAGGGTGCGTCTAAGATATTTTTGAGAAAATATGGGCTATATCAATCCCAATTGATCGTGCAGTGTTTCATCCGCACAATCACAAATGCTCGCAGTCAGTTTTTTATAGCGTCCTGGATTTAGATCTAGGATTTGACAGTTTATTTCAGTTGGATTTAATGATCTATTGGATTCTTGTTTCTTACTATTGTAGATTTGCATATCTGTAGATATGTTCTCTATATTTTTGCTGCATATGTACTGGGAACATTGTACTCTTTCTTGAAAACCTTTTATGATGATATATTGAAGAAGAAGATTTGAAAGGGTTCCCCCTTGTGGGGTTTTTCCCTGGTGTTGGACCAATTTTTTGTCTCTCATGGTTGTTTTATTGTCTTCTTTATCACTGCATATATTGTTCTATATTTAGTTACAGTTTATGATTGATTACACTGCTAATAATTGGATGCATTGTTTATGAAGAAATAATTTTGGCTAAAGTAATTGATACAACATAGAATAATCTAAAAATTTAACATGGAATTAGAGCTGAGGTGAAGGACAAGCCCAAAATAAGATAAGAATTGAAGCCCTCATTATGAGAAAGCATATCGACAAGCCAAGGTCAAGATGTCTTCCTCTTCCTTCAAGGAGCATGAAAATCTAGGTGATGCATCAAACTTTGTTGCATGGAAAGTCAGATTGGAGATCATAGCTGACAACAATGATGTGATGGAATACTTTCAAGGAAGGAAGGATGCTCGAGCCTCCAGAAAATTCTTCCACTTCTCTCAAGAACAGGTACAAGAAAGGTGAGTCCAAAGCAAATCAAATTATAGCTGATGGTTTACAAGATCATTTACTTGCATATGTTGGGAAATTAAGAAAGTCTAAAGACATATACAACAAGATAACCAGCATGTATGAAATCAAAAATATGAATGAGATCATCACCTTGAAATATCAACTCAAGGAAATGAATATGAGAAAAGGATAAGTTGTTCAATCATACAATATGAGGATCTCTCGTCTCATAGCTCAACTGCAGAGGGTTGGAGAAAATGTTCCTGATAGAAAAATAGTAGTCGTAAATCTTAGCGGTATCCCTCTTGTTTGGGAAACCTTCATTATGACAATGGGAAACAACAATTTCCTCCCATCATTTGATGAAATTGTTGGGAAGATTACTCAAAAAGAATAAAGAATGATAGCAAGAGGTAGAATTCAAAAGCATGAAGAGGGAGAGCCTATTGCATACATCGCTCATGACGAAAGGAAAAGGGAAAAAGGAGGTCCTTCAAGGAAGCCTCCTTCTCAAAATAAAAAAGGAAGGAATGACATATCGTTATTCCATATTGAATGCTATAATTTCCATAATAAATGTCATTATGCACGTGATTGTCCTGAGAAGAGAAAAAGGCCACGATACGACACCAAAAGCAACAACAATAATAAAATAAGAAAATACAATCAAAGGAACAACTGCGATAGAATATATGAAAGGAAAAGAAGAGATTATTCAAGTGACCGTGAAGAAGAAAATCCTCCTCAAAAGAAGTCAAGGACTCCCAGGTATGAAAGTAATGTTGTGAATAAATCTGAATATGTTCTCATTTCTGCACTTACTAGTTCTTCTCCATCGGATTCATGGGATAGTTGGTTGGTTGATAGTGGAGCTACTCATCACTTCTCTTGATACAAGGAATTCCTCCCTAATATGGTAGAGAGGGAGACTAAGCTGAAAATCGTTCTTGGAGATAATTCCACTCATCATGTAAAAGGTTTTGGATCTGTTAAATTTGAGTTGAATTTTGGGGAATTAGTATTGTTGCATAATGTTATGTATGTGCCAAGCTTAATGAAGAATTTGATTTATATATCCACATTTTAAGATAAAGGGATCAGAGTTGCCTTCATAAATGGAATTTTTTTGAATTGTTCTGTTGATTCATCTATGAAAGATGCATTCACATTAGGTATGAGATCTGAAGGACTCTATAAATTCACCAGAAGGTCACTTCTAGCATTGGTTCATAACACCAATCATCCGAGTGAATTGTGGCACCGCAGACTAGCTCATTTACACTATGATACACTTCCAAAATTTAAGAAACTAGTCTCAGGTATTCTCCATGTTCAAGCTCGTCATTAGGGAGTTTGTCCAGCTTGTGCGAGTGGAAAGAAAACAAGGGAACCATTCCCCTCTAGTAAGAACCAGAAAACTGACATCCTTCATCTCATTCATTCAGATATATGTGGTCTAGGGCCTGTGCATTCTATTGGTGGTCATCTCTACTACATCACCTTCATTGACGCTTCTCAAGAAATACATGGATATATTGCCTTAAGAACGGGCATGAAGCCTTTGAAAAATTCTAGGAATTCAAAACCTTGATCCAAAATAAATAAGGGAAAAGAATCAAAGTATTCAGGTCCGAAAATGGAGGGGAATGCATGTCAAAATAATTCATAGCATTATACAATAAAGAATGGATCTAGAAGGAAATTATTGTGCCATATACACCTGAACAAAGTGGATTAGCTGAAAGGAAGAACCAGTCTATATTAGAAGTTTCCCGTGCCATGCTCCACGATTAAAAGGTACCAAAGTTTTTATGGGTTGAAGCCACACATGTTGTTGTATATGTTCACAATAAGGTGCCTCATCAAGCATTAGAAAACAAGACCCCCGAAGAAATATTCACAGGTGTCAAGCATGATATTATCCATCTTCGTATATTTGGATGCCTCGTATACTTTCATGTCCTGAAGGACAAAAGAAACAAGATGGAAGCTACAGGAAGAAGAGGTACATTTGTGGGTTATTGTTAAAACTCTAAGGCATATAGAATATATATTCTTAGTCAAAGGAATGTTGAAATTAGAAGAGACATAAATTTCAATGAAAATGTAGCTCTTGGTAAAGCAAGATACCTTCCTCCGCCTCCTCCTCCCAGGGAAGAAAATGATGACTGGGATATTCTAGATAGTCTTTCTATGCCCAAATCTGATGATATTGATGTTCCCATGGAGCCTATGGATCACTTAGATCCACCTCCCTGTGATCCTCCTACCAGGAAGAGACCACTTTGGCTTTGCGACACTCTATGAGATAATGAAAGAAATGTTCCCATTCGCAGATCATTCAGAAAAAGGAATCAACAATGCAGGTATCAGGGATATGTAGCTGCCATGAGCACTATGATTTAAGCTGAACCATCTTATTTCAAAGAAGCAGTCAAAGAACAAGTTTGGAAGGATTCTATGGCCGAAGAATATGAATCTATTGTGAAAAATGATGTATGGGATGTTGTGTCGAGACCGTATGGGAAGTCTATTGTGACTTCAAAGTGGCTATTCAAGATCAAACATGGAATAACTGAAAACATTTATAAATACAAAGAAATGTTTTTAGCTTGAGGCTTCTCTCAGAAAGAAGGATAAGATTATGATGACATGTTTTCACTTATGGCTCGATACACAACCATTCATTCAATAGTTTCCCTTGCTGCTAGTCAAGGATGGACCCTTCATTAGATGGACATAAGGACTGCTTTGCTTCATGGCATGTTATAGGAAGAAGTATATGTTGAACAACCGCATGGATTTGAAGTGGAAGATTTCAAAATGCATGTTTCTAGGTTGAAGAAGGCATTGTATGGTTTGAAACAAGCTCCTCGAGCTTGGTATGCACACATTGATAGTTATTTAACGAATTTGGGCTTCACAAAAATCAATGTTGATCCCAACCTCTATTTTAAGGTTGTCTAAGGAATGCCATTGATTTTGGTTATATAGGTAAACGATCTATTCTTTACATGACTTGAACCTTTGATGATTGTATGTAAGAGGGATCTAGCCTCTGAATTCGTGACCCACATGAAAACTATAAATAGAAGTGACCTCTCATCATTCTCACACACTTGCTCAAGCGATCTTCTATTTGCATTATTTTTCTTGCTTTTTCTATTTTTTTTGGCTCACACAGGTTCGATGGAAGGAGTTCATGTAGGGTTCGGAATCACAGGCGACAAACTCGCACTGATCTATGTATTATGGGTTATTATGAAAACTCTAAGGCATACAAAATATATATTCCTAGTCAAAGGAACGCCGAAATTAGAAGAGACGTAACTTTCGATGAAAATGCAACTCTTGGTAAAGAAAGATACCTTCCTTCGCCTCCTCCTCCTAAGGAAGAAAATGATGATTGGGATATTCTAGATGGTCTTTCTATGCCCAAGCCTGATGATATTGATGTTGCCATCGAGCCTATGGATCACTTAGATCCACCTCCCTGTGATCCTCCTACCAGGAAGAGACCACTTTGGCTTTGTGACACACTATGAGATAATGAAAGAAATGTTCCCATTCGTAGATCATTCAGAAAAAGGAATCAACCATGCAGGTATCAGGGATATGCAGCTACCATGAGAACTATGATTCAAGCTAAACCATCTTATTTCGAATAAGCAATCAAAGAAAAAATTTGGAAGGATTCTATGGCCGAAGAATATGAATCTATTGTGAAAAACGATGTATGGGATGTTGTCTCCAGACCATATGGGAAGTCTATTGTGACTTCAAAGTGGCTATTCAAGATCAAACATGGAATAGATGGCAACATTTATAAATATAAAGAAATTTTTTTAGCTCAAGGCTTCTCTCAGAAAGAAGGAGAAGATTACGATGACATATTTTCACTTATGGCTCGATACACAACCATTCGTTGAATAGTTTCCCTTGTTGCTAGTCAAGGATGGACCCTTCATCAGATGGACGTAAAGTCCACTTTCCTTCATGTCATGTTATAGGAAGAATTATATGTTGAACAACGACATGGATTTGAAGTGGAAGATTGCAAAATGCATGTTTATAGGTTGAAGAAGGCATTGTATGGTTTGAAGCACGCTGCTTGAGCTTGGTATGCACGCATTGATAATTATCTAATGAATTTGGGCTTCACAAAAATCAATGTTGATCCCAACCTCTATTTTAAGTTTGTCCAAGGAATGCCATTGGTTTTGGTTCTATATGTAAACGATTTATTCTTTACATGAAGTGAACCTTTGATGATTGAGTGTAAGAGGGAGCTAGCCTTTGAATTCGAGATGAAATACCTTGGACTCATGCACTACTTCTTAGGCCTCAAGGTGTGGCAAAGGCCTGGTGAGATCTTTTTTTCATGGGAAAGTATGTTGTGAAACTGCTGGAAAGGTTTGGTATGACTGAGTGCAAATCCGTTGCTACTCTGATGGAGATGATGTTAAGTCCCTATATTAATAGTGTAGTCCCTTATTATGTTATTGTAGCCCCCATTATTGTTATTGTTGTACCCCTGTAACCCCCATATTGTTATTATTGTGCCCTTACATTATTATTGTTAGGTCGGCTAGGATTACATTGTGGCCCCATGGACTCCTATATATAGAAAGGAGGTTTTGTAATTTGTATCATCCAAGAATTTTTCATTCATGTAATGTATTGGAGGTTGCCCCCTCAAAGTGGCTTATTTCTAAGGCACTGATATCTCTTGTCTTCTATTTTTGGAGTTGGTTTCACAACAGATGAACTTCAAGAAGTTGTGTGGAAAATCAGTTGGACCTGATCTAGAAAATCCATCTGAGTACAAAAAACTAATTGGGGCTCTGATGTTCCTTGTGAACACTCGTCCAGATATATGCTTTCCAGTAAACACATTGATTTAATTCATGACTGAGCCCCTCCATGCACATTGGATCGCTACCAAACATGTATTGATATATTTACATGGGTCAATCACACTTAGTCTAAGGTATTTTGTCGGAGATGTTCAACTTCATGGATACACTGATGCTATCTAGGCAGGAAATGTTACTGACAGAAAGAGCACTTATGGATGATGCTTTAGTCTTCGATCTACCATGATATCCTAAATGAGTAGGAATTTTTTTTTTGTAGCATTAAGCATCGTTGAAGCAGAATACATTGCTGCTAGCATGGTTAGTTGTGAAGCAGTTTGGTTAAGAATCTCTTTGGATAGCTATTTGAACATGTCTTACACACTACAATGATATACTATGACAAAAAGAGTGAGATCCGTTTGGAAAATAATCTCATGTTTCAAGACAATTCCAAGCACATCAAGATTCGATATCATTTTATTTGAGACAAGTTGTAGATAGGAGTTGTTAGACTCCACCACATTTCAACTAACGAGTAGATAGCAGATATTATCACAAAGGAATTACCAAAAGGAAATTTTTTGGTCTTCAAATAGCATCTTGGACTGATGGATGTAGCCCCTCCAGATAAGGGGCAGCACTGATCGAGGACATTGATAAAAATATTCCTACCCTGCTTGAGCTCTCAAGGTGAGAAATTGAGATAAAGGGCTCCTAAGGTTGAGGGATCTCTGGAAAATAGGGTACTCCCCTATCTGTTACCCATAGGGTTGAAGATGTTTCTCCCCTATATTCATAGGGTCATATAATGTTGCTCTCCTTGTTGGTCTTTGCAGAGTATACCCTAGTTGGCATCATACCCTCAAGCAAGGCTTGTTGGGAATATCACTCCTCGTTTGGCCAACGCATTGAGAGTGTACTTGGGGTGTACAACCCAAGTCAATTATGATCCAAGTGTTCTACCACATGATTATTGAGGGTCATTGATGGGAATATCAGTAGGAAATAGGATTGGGTTGACATTTTCTCCCCTCTTGAGATTATAGGGTCGAATATGTGCTCCCCTGTATGATGTGTTATCCTATTGCTTGGTATGGGTGGAAGTTATTGCTCCCCAATTCTTCTTCTTCTAGATTAAAGAAAGTTTCAGTAGATGGAGTTGAGCAATGACAGTCTTAGCATGACGAAACCATGATGTGAAGATCTACACAGAGAGGCTAACAAGTGGAATTCTTCCTAGTTGAGAGTGAGTGTTAATTTTTGCAACTAGGGTCAAATTCCACTTTGGACAGCTTAGATGTTTGAGATTATAATTGCATTAGATTCCTCTTTTCGAGAGGACCAAAATTGACCTATAGATCACCCTAATTGGTTCTGAACAATTTAAATTTTGTATTATTTTATTTATTAAAGTATAATGGAATGGGTCAGCCTAAGCACATGTGTAATAAGTCAAGTGGGCCTCAAACCCTAATGGACCTACATGAAAACTATAAATATAAGCGACCTCAGGCTCATTCTCACACACTTTCTCAAGCAATCTTCTATTTGCATTCTTTTTCTTGCTTTGTCTATTTTGTTTTGGCTCACACAGGTTCGATGGAAGGAGTTCGCACAGGGTCCAGAATCATAGGTGATAGGCTCGCAATGATCTAGGGATTCTGGGTCATAGCCACAGGCTTGACACTGAGATTTCTAGGCTATAGCTATGGGAACAGTTTGTTATTCGTATGGCCAGGGTGTCATAGCTGCAAGCACAGTATGGCAAGGTAGCGACTAGGGGTTTATGGCCTGATCACGTTGATCTGGGCCATCGTCGCAGGCACAGAGTGCCCTGCATGTAGTTGGAGAGCTATAGCCGCTAGCACAGAGTCTCAAGGGTGTGTATAAGTGTTTTTTGAGCAGATATGGGCTAGATAAATGCCAGTTTCTCGTGTTGCGTTTCATCTGCACAGTCACAGATGCTCGCTGTCAGTTTTTGATAGCTTCCTAGATTCATATATAGGATTTGATAGTTGATTTCAGTTGGCTTCAGTGATCTATTGGATTTTTGTTTCTTACTTTTGTATATCTGCATATTTGTAGATTTTTTCTGTATATTTCCACTGCATATGTATTGGCCTCATTGTACTCTCTGTTGAAAACCTTTTATGATGATCTATTGAAGAAGAAGATTTGAAAGGGTTTCCCCCTCATGGGGTTTTTCTGTTGCCTTGGACCAATTTTTTGTCTCTTATGGTTGTGTCGTTGTCTTCTTTATCACTGCATATATTTTTCTATCTTCGGTTACATTTTATGATAGATTACACTGCTAATAATTGGATACATTGTTTATGAAGAAATAATTTGGGCTAAAGTAATTGATAAATCATAGAACAATCTGAAAATTTAACAGTAATATCTTAGGATCATTAGGGGTTCCAATATTTATTAAAATTGTTTCTCTAATTTTACGTTTAGTTCCTTCTCCATGTTTTTCTTTTTAGTTAAGAACATAACTTGGTGAGAAAGAACTTTCTATGGGGGAGAATCTCACTAATAATATAGTTATTAACATTTTATTGTGTCAGAGTTTTGACATATTTTGAAATTCCTTTACAACTACTTGACATATGGTGAAAATAAATGTAATTAGGAATTCATTTACAACTTCTCAACATCGATGGTGAGAATAAATACAATTATTATAATATGTTATAAGAAGAACATGAACCATTGCAATTATTATAATATGGCATAGGAAAAACATGAAGAGCTTGCATAAAACATTTAAGTAAATAAGTAATGTGGCAATCATTTCTATTCAAAAAATTTGAATGGGTGAAAGAGTCAAGATTGTTAGGTTAATAGTGGTTGTTTGGAGTATCTACTATTGATAGTCCATGGTATTAGATAATAAATATATTTTTAACTTGTGATTGTGCATTGTGTGCTATGAGAAATAAGGTTTGTTGTGATGAAGCAGTGTGATGAGAGCAAATAATGTGAGTAGATGTGAGGAAGGATGGGACAAAGTACATGTAAATGGGAATTCATGTCAAAAGTGGTTAGTATCCATAAAATATTAACATAGACCTAGGTGATAGGGAGTGAAGCATGTGTGTTTTCAATAATCAAGTTTAAAGGAAAGATTGTTAAATAAATTTGACTTTATAAAAGAATCAATGTTGTTAGCCCGTAAGGAAGGTTTCAATCAATATTAATGACCTATAATTTTACCTTGATATTAAATAATTAAATAATTTTAAAAATATTTAACATTATCTATTATAATATGTTAAAGGTGAGTGGAAGATTAATTTCACTAAAACAAAAATATGGACCATAAATAAAATAATAATAATAATTGTATTATTAATTAATTTCTCTTTTATTAACATGGTTAAAGTATATCAAATATATTGTTACATTTAATGGGAAAATTAAAGATATAATGTTCCCATGAAAGTGGAAATAAATTTATGGTTTTGAGACCTTTACAAGTTCCATCCACAAATAAATTTATGGTGTTTAGATATTTACACGTTCCATCCACAAATAATTACGTCGATAGGCATTTTATTTGTTAGCTTGGGGTGAGCAAACATTGTTCAACCCAGCTATTGGCGAGGAAGAAGGTATCTTGGGCAAGACCCAGGTTCAGGATAGAGGCAAACAAGGTTTCCGCAGTAGTCTAGCACAACGTTGACATTTTCACTCTACTCCGAAGAGTAGAGAATCTCACCCGAGGCGTGCCGCGACCTTAGTAAGATTAGGATCAGATCAAGTATCGATCAAGCATAACTTATAGAATAAATCAGACCGAACAGAGTGCTCCAAACAGGTGTAAATGTTATGCAAACTGTAATACTCATGAACATATTCAGGATGAGAAACAAAATTTAAAATGACCAGCACATACGACTTAACTAGAAACACATTGCAGAACTCAGGACATCAAACCCAGATCATAGTATATTTCATTAACAATGAGAGATAGTTACATTGCTCCTCTGAGCGATCCTAGCAAGATTGATTACAATATTATCACATAGAACATAACAGAATGAATAGAGAGAGAACAGAATGAACAGAGCGAACATAGCTCTCCTACGGCTCTCCTCCTCCAATCCTTACTGTGCCAACCCCTCCTTCCTCTGCTGGTTGGTTGCCTATTTGCTCCTTTTCCAGCGCGACTGTCAATTCTCCCTTCTCTTTCGCTCTACTGTTTTCCGCATCTCCCTGATCACTGGGAGTTTTGCTGCTTGTTCCTGTCGCTCCTTTCTGCCATCTGTGCTAGTTTCCGCGACTGCCGTGCCACCTACTCTCTAGCTCTCTGCAACTGTGACAACTCCCTTCCTACCGTGGTTGTGCTTCGCCAACTGTTATCTGCAACTCAAAACCGTTTCATTTCAAAACAAGGGCCCCAACAGGCCCCGACCACATGATATTGACTCGTCCTGAGTCAATCCTTTTCTGCTGCCTCGGTCTCCATCAGTCTACTTGCCTCTATGGCTGGCCCTACCTTCTCCTTTCCCTCTCCTTGTCAAAAAAAGGGCCCCAAAGTAGGGGTTGACGGGGGCAGCTCCGGAGTTACCTGGGGTTCCATCACTGGCTCCTCCTGAATTGGGGCTCCCATGTGCAAGGGTTGCGGTTGATCCTCCCCAGTGAGATCAACGACCTGGCTAGAAACTGCAACTTTTTCCTTTTTGGCCTTTGGAGTAGCTACTAGTGGCTTAGGTGCTTTGTTCTTTTTGGTTGGAACTACGATGGTCGCCAATGGTGAGTTAAACAAGTTGAGTGGTAAGGTCGTGACTATGGTGGCCATTATGGAAGAAGAGGCAGAATTGCAGGCCGGAAACTCTGCAAAAGTAGGAAACAACTGAGAATCACTAGTTAGAGTTTGCATTACTCGATTAAAGCCTTGTACCTTCGTGTTCAGCTCCTCGATGATGGGTGTCAGCTGCAGTCACAACACTCTGGCCAATGTTTCATCTAGCGTTTCCCCTGGCAGTGCATTCGGCAACATGCTATCAAATGAATAGTGATAGACCCTGCTTCTTACTTCCATTCCTACCCCTGGCCAGGAACATACTTCGGTGTGGAAAGCTTTCTCATCAATTTTAAACTTCAATGGTTTCATTTTGAAGGTCATTTCTGCACACACGTAGGTCTGATGTAGGTCTGCCTATGGTTGACTCCAAACCATATCTGCGCAAAGTAATTATCCAACAAAATATTTGGAATTATTTGTTGTATCGCCACTACATCAACCATCTAGCTGTACCAAAACTTGAATGCCTCTTCGTTCACCTCTTTGGTGCTGGGGTCCCCTGATGCCTTCCGGGGTGTGAATTTCATTGCCAACAGATGACCTGTTGTGAGTTCCACGGGTTGTCTGATTCCTGGGAAAGTCCATTTCCACATCGCAAATGCCATGATAAGGTAACCATAGATGAACCCAGTGGCTCTCTTATAGTTATCCTCACAAGCTTCAAATAACTCATTCAGAAGATACCGACACCAATTTAATTATGCCCCCTGGATACAGTGCTCCACAACTGAGATGGTATCGAGTGTACACTCACCCTTTGTATAATGCCTCATGGTTTTACTCACAATTAGATAACATGCGAATTTGACTGTTGGCTTGTTTATAAGGTATATTTTTTCCCCTTTTCCTCCCCTCTTAGTGTCATATTTCTTGTAGTAGTCACCATCTCCTGCCTTCTTCCCATCTTTGAGACATTTTGGAACATTGTGGAGACGTCTCTACCTTCTTGTGATAGCCCTGTCAACCTGTGAATATCTTCCGCGTGGATTGGTATTTCTTTTCCTAGCCACAATGACCCATTCTGGATCCTGCTCATGAGGAATTTTGTACACTGCATTGCAACTCCTGTGGTTCCAAACACTGGAAGATTTTTGAGGTTCAGTATGGTTGATTGTTGGATACCTCTCAAGTCTGGGAGTACTTTTGTCACTTCTTGTCCTGCTTCAATGGCATAGCTTTCCATATAGACCTGTCTCTTCATTGCTAGGAATTGGAAGGAATCCGTCAAGTCTTTGTCGATCAACGATGCGCTATCATATTTCCCCACCAACGACTCCAGCTTCTAGATTCTCTCGTCGAGCTCTTGCTCAATGACTGCTATTGTTACCTTGGTCATCTTTTCTCTTCTCTGGTATACTCGCAAAACTACTCATGCTCTTTCTTTGTAGATTCTTGCTTCCTGATACTCCCTCTGGACTTATTTTGACGAAGTTGCTCTTGTTGTTGTTGCTGTTTCTGGTTCTAACTCGGACTTCTTCGGTATTCTTGCACTTTCTTTCATGCAAATTATGTAAGTAACCGGCACGCATGAGGTTGATAAGACCCCATAACTAATTAATTTTTCCTTCTTCTCCCGTGGCTATAATCGTGTGATTAGTTACCGCGATGAGGTGGGTTCTAACAAGGCTAACTATGACTTCGGGAATTGGGAAAATGTGATGGGTAATGATTATGGCCTAATATGGAAAATTTATTGCAGTATGGATGATACTAATTATGGAAATTACTTCAGAAATCTCAGTAATCCTACGAACTATCATGGAAATAATGAGTCATGATTATGGAATGATATTCGACACGTTTTTCTTTGACCTGGATGACACGCTGGACACTACCCTCCCCCTGACCACAATTGGTTGCGTTGCGGTCTCCGCATCGCAACTATGAGTTATTTCTGATTTTGGAGTTTTCTTTATTGGGATTTCTATCTAGTCTCTTCTCGGGTGCGAGAGAGTTATTGGTTCTATCTATGCTAATCTACCTTACTGACTCCTCTCGATAGCGAGAGTTATTGAAAATTGAAATTTAGAAGTTACTCATGATAGGGCTTCAGGCATTACTTCTAGAACTTATTGTCGTACAGTAAAAATTTTCCTCCAACCGTAAACGTTTTGCGCTTGATATGGCAGTCGTGCCAAGCTTTTTATCTGTCTTTCTGGACAGTTTGGTGGAACTCTGCTAGGAACCTGTCCTCTTCCTTAAATCTGGCTCTCAACGCTGCTGCAATCTCGTCCCATCGCAATAGAGAGTTGCGGTGGTTTCTCCACCACCTTGCTGACATGGATTGTAAAGCCAAATCCATGAGTGGGACCCTATGCTCTACGGGTAATTTATCTTATATTTTGGCTTTAAAGGTATTTACAACATTCATGTTTGATAGAGTTGGATAGTCTCTTACCTCAGTGCCGACCCAATTGATTTTTCGGATGTTGGCGCATCTTCTTGTATTGGTCTCATATCCCCCCTGCTGCCAATCATCCTAGGCTATTTCTGAGTCTAAGTCTAAGCTTTGAACACTTCTCCAGCTCACATTCCCCCCCCCCCCCCCCCGCTGTTGGGTTGATATAGTCGTCTCTTTTTCCTGCTGTCATTTGATAAAGGTGATCCAGAAGCTAAGCATATTCTCTGTTGTCGACAAGCTCTATGTATCGGGGACCCTGATATGGGTCAAGTGGCTAGGTGACCTTGACTTCCCCGTCTTCAAAAATCATTAGTTCATTCTTCAAATATATTACTGCATAATTCTCGAACGCCCAGTAAATCCCCAATAATGCTAGATAGGGATCCTTATCCCCCATAATGTCTATCACCTCGAAGTTTGTGTATGTCTTAACCCCTGCAACATCGATTTCGACCTCCTCCAGCCTGCCTATGGGCACAATGCAGTACTGGTTATCCATGCGGAGTTGAATTGGTGAATATGTCAGCTTTGGTCTTCCCAAAGCTTCCCATGTCTTCCTTGGCAAAATGTTGACATCTGACCCTAGGTCAAGCATTGTGTCCTTAATTTGAAATCTCGTGACTTGGGTGTTTACATGGAACTCCTTCCCTGTTCTTCTCTTATTCCTTTTAACTCTTCGTATGTATTTATGTGTCGTGCTAGCTGATTCTCTTGGTTCTGTGGCTTCTTGCACCACCATCTCCAGATTCTGCTTCAATTGTTCCAGCTTTGGTGCATTGGTGACAATTTTTAGAAATAACTGGAACCATTCTTTAATCATAGTGCTTGTGCTAGCTTGGTTCTCATTATCTACCTGGGGCTGTGGTAATTCGATTCCTTTGCTTCCCCCAAGTTGGGCAAATGTTTCCACCGCTTCTTTAAAATATTGCTTCTGTTGTTCTGGCCTGAACACTGGCTTTGGAGATGTTGGCCTTATCAGCTTTATTGGGTTCTCAGTATGTGCATCTTCCCCAGTTCTCTTTCCTCCCCAGGTCACTATGGCTACGTTCTGCATAGCCTGAGCCTCTACTACTCTTGGCTCTACATTTACAAGATTTTCTCCTCTTGGTCTGGCTCTTTCTTCCCATCTTTTAATCAGTTCTGGGCAGTCTTCTGTTGCGTGCGTATTAACCCGACACTGGGAGCACCATGGTCTTCTAGGAAGTGGGCATTCCCTGGCTACTGGGCCCTCTTGGTCGCAGTTGTAACATCGTACAATTCCTCTTCCTCTAGCTCGGCCTCCTCTCATGCCTCCCCCTCATCCCCTGGGAGCCCCATTCACTCTATATGAAGGCTTTTCCAATCATTCCACCAATGCATCCAGAGCCCTACACTGTTATGTGCGGCATGTTGTGGAAGCACATAACTCATAGTATATGTTGTTCGGAACATTGGAGTATTTTTGCAATATCGGACATAGGCAGGGCGAATGACCCATGCTTTTGCAAATCTCATAATATTTAGTTGCGGCTTGATTCTATTGCGCAAGGAACCCTGGGTACTGGTGTTGCGACATGTATAACCCTTGAGTGTTTATCTGTGAAACCCCTCCTACTAGCGTAGCTCCCAGCACCCCTGCTGCCAATGTCCCCACATTCTGACCCCACAACCTTGGACACTCAGTTACCACATTTCCTTCCATTAGATAGTGTGTACACCATACATTTGGTCTTGGCAGCCGCATTGGCTGAATATTTTTCAACTTTTCTGTTAGGCTAGCTATCTGATGTTGTAACTCCAATATGGAAGGGTCTTGAGCTGCAGCCCCTCCTTTGAACTCCTGCGGATATCTTGCCATGGCCTCTATCTTCATGTCTTGCTCCAATGCATCTTGTAATGTGTCGATATTCTATTGTGTCAACAGAGTTCTTATTAATGGAAGAAGGGCCTTGATGAACCAAACTCTCTGATGATTCGGATCGATTGGGTAACTCAGTTTTCCAATCACATCCTTGAATCTTCTCATTATATCCCATGCAGTTTCACCTTCTCGTTTTTTAATATCCCACATCTCTAACAACCCTTGTTGGTATGTCTGAGGTAACTTGAATTCTTTAACAAATCCCTTCTTTACATCATCTATCGCTGGATTTGAATGAGCCTTGGACCACTTAATAAACCAGCGTAGAGCTCTCTCCCTGAGAGTAGTTTGAAACTCGATCAACTTGCCTGCCTCTGGTGTCTGCCGAGCCCTCCATATGGCCTTGCAAAGATACCAATGTTGTTCCACATCATCATTACCCCTCCCAGAGAACTTTGGGTATCGGGTAAATGATCCTGCCATGCTTCTTGGTGTGGGTGATACTAGAATAAAACCTCTATCTCCCGGCTGTGAAATGGTTTTACTAGCATTACTGCTAGTGTGTATTACTGTTGTGGATTGAACACTATTCAACTTACTCAATTCTCGTAACTTAACAAAAATTTCACCTAGTGGCTAATAGAGTACTAGGGGAAGGTAGGGACTAGAGCTACTTGAACTTTGGGGAATAAAGTTACCTTGAGTTATGGGTGCCAGGCCCTCTTGGACTAGTTGCTCCATCGTAGCATGCAACTCCACGTCGGACATCTCCTCGGGGTGTGCATCCTCTCCATCAGACTTCTTTCCCTTGTCTGCTTGGGCTAGGCTCCTATACACCTGCCGAACTTCCTTGATGGTCCCTCCTATTTCTTGGGAACCCATCTGACCTTCCATCTCCTTTTTCATCTGAGGCACCTTCTCCTTGTCCTTTGGGTTACTTTCCTTCTTTTCCAACTCCTTCATCACCCTTTCTCGCCACTTCTTAGCAATTTTCACCCTCCGATGTGCTCATTGCTCTCTCAACCTACTTGAGGTCTCGACATCCATATCCCTATTCCCCCTTCCAACGTACTTGTAGCATATCTCCCTCATATTATTCCCCCAGTACTGGAGGTTTAAGTCTCCATCTCAGATTTTTGAAACTCCATCAATCCTTCATCTACCATTAAGGCCTTGATCCAGAGAGGGATCTCCTTCAATAGCTCTCCTCACAATCCTGATTTGAATGTTTCCTTCGCTTTTGAGAAAGACTAGTAACACTTAGCCGTGAACTCCACTATGTATCCTTCCAAGGTAGATTGCACCCAGAAATTTACAGCTCGGGTCAAATCGATATCCCACTAATGGAGCGCTACCAGATCTACGTGTAACCACTTGTGACAAATCTTCTGCGAGCTTTCTTAGACTGTCTTGACTTGTAGCCTTCATAACCAATTGTAGAGTTCCTCTGGAAAATTTCCCCAGAAAATTTCGTAAATGTCACTCGTAGATTCAGAGAACAGAACCTTATTCTTAACAGTTTTCTCCCTCTGCTATCTCAACTCATCTTGTTGCACTATGAACTAATCTAAGTGGTTATCCCACCAGTTTCGTATTTCCCTTTCAAAGATCCGTGATACCATGATCTAGCTCCTAAATGAAATTTGGAGGTCCTGACAACGGAACCATTTGTTGGCGAGGAAGAAGGGGTCTTGGGCAAGACCCAGGTTCAGGATAGAGGCCAACAAGGTTTCTGTAGTAGTCTAGCAAAACACCGAAAATTTCACTCTACTCCGAAGAGAAAAGAGTCTCACCCGAGGCGTGCCATGACCTTAGTAAGATTAGGATCAGATTAGGTATCGATCAAGCATAACTTATAGAATAAATCAGACCGAACAGAGTGCTCTGAACAGGTGTAAATGCTATGCAAACTGTAATACTCATGAACATATTTAAGATGAGAAACAAAATTTAAAATGACCAACACATACGACTTAACCAAAAACACATTGCATAACTTAGGACATTAAACCCAGATCATATTATATTTCATTAACAATGAGAGACAGTTACATTACTCTTCCGAGTGTTGTGAAACCTGCTCCAAAAATAGAAGAATAGAGATATCAATGCCTTAGAAATAAGCCACTTCGAGGGGGAAACCTCCAATACATTACACGAATGAACAAGAATTGGATGATACAAATTACAAAACCTCCTTTCTATATATAGGAGTCCATGGGGCCACAATGTAATCCTAGCCGACCTAACAATAATAATTTAAGGGCACAATAATAACAATATGGGGGTTGCAGGGGTACAATAATAACAATAAGGGGGTTACACTAACAACAATAAGGGACTATACTAGTAATATAGGGACCTAACATGCCCCTCTCCTTCAAAAAAGTGTTGTCCTCAACGCTTGAGTAGCTCTGGGTGCTTCTGTATAAAATTCTCATCCTCCCATGTAGAATCTTAAGTGGGTAAGTTCTTCCACTTGATGAGATACTCTGAAATTGATCGATTCCGTAGCTGTCGAGTTCTTGTTTCCATGACCGCTTCAGGTTCCAATATGATTTTTCCTTCCTCATCAAGTTCGGGCAATATTGTTTGAACTGGAAGATTTTCACCTATAACCTTCTTTAAGCATGAAACATGGAAAATTGGATGCACTCGTGAAGAAGCAGGAAGCTCCAATTTGTATGCCATAGTAACAATATTTTGCAACACCTTGTAAGGACCATAGTACTTTGGCGATAATTTATTATCCTTCTTAGCTTGCTTGAGGGACATTTGTTTGTATGGTTGTAGCCGTAAAAATACTCAGTCTCCTACATCAAAACTTCTCTCGCTGCGATGTTGATCTGCCTGTTGTTTCATTCGATTTTGTGCCAAATTCAGGTTATCCTTTAAGAGTTGGAGAACTTCTTGTCGATGCTCGATGTGATCTTCCACTACTTGAACCTTAGAATTTTCTCTTAAAGATGATGTGATGGATGGTGGATGATATCCATAAAGTGCCATAAATGGGGTCATTTTTGCTGCAGTATGGAAGGAAGTGTTAGACCACCATTCAGCAAGAGGTAACCACTTGACCCATTGTGTTTGTTTATCAGATACAAAAAAACGAAGATATCCTTCCAAACATTTATTTACTATCTCATTTTGACCATCGGATTGAGGATGATAAGATGAGCTATGAGCTAATTGAGTACCCAAACAAGAAAATAACTCCGTCCAAAAATTTCCAGTAAAAATGGGATCTCTGTCGCTCACAATAACCTTTGGGTTTCCATGTAGCTTTTGAATTGTTTCCATAAATGTAGTAGCAAATGTACTAGCTTTAAATGGATGAGATAATGCACAAAAGTGTGCATACTTGGTAAGTCTATCAACTACCACCATGATGACACTCTTTCCTTCGGACTTAGGTAAACCCGTGATAAAATCCATTGAAATCTCCTCCCAACGTTGACTTGGAATGGATAAAGGTTGTAGAAGTCCCGGGGTCTTAATTGTCTCAACTTTATTCTGCTGGCAAACCAAACATTCCGCCACAAACTTTTGAATATCAGATTTAAGGCCATCCCAAAAAAATTCTTTCTTCACCCCGTGGTAAGTTTTTAAAAATCCTGAGTGTCCTCCTAAAGGAGAAGTGTGCAATTCCAGAAGAATCTTTTGTTTTAGTTGGGAATTCTTACAAAGATATAAGCGATCTTTGCACCATAAGGAATCATTTTTCCAACTAAATGTATCAGATGTACTAGGATCTTGCTGCAACTTTTGAATGAGTATCCATACATCTTTGTCCTTCTTCCATTCATCTCTTGCTTCAGTTATCCAATCTGGTGGGATAATAGAAATGGCACAAAGCAATGCTTCCACCTCTTCATTCTTTCTTGAGAGTGCATCTGCAACAACATTAAGCTTTCCTTTTTTGTAGATTATTTAAAATTCATAACCCAACATCTTTGTGACCCATTTTTGCTGCTCTTCTGAAGATAGTCTTTGTTCCAAAAAGTGTTTAAGACTATCATGATCAGTTTTTACCTTGGAGTGTCTTCCCATTAGGTAAGTTCGCCATTTCTTTAGTGCATGCAGTATTGCTAACATTTCCTTCTCATAAATAGGTTTCTGTAAATACTTTCCTTTGATTGGACGACTTTCAAAAGCAATGGGTCTTCCTTCCTGCATTAAAACTGCACCAATTCCATTTCCTGAGGCATCACATTCCACAATAAATATTTTTGTGAAGTCTGGTGTAGCTAAGACTGGTGCTAGGAAAATTGCCTCTTTAAGACGTTCAAAAGCCTTAGTTGCTTCAGGAGTCCATGAAAATGCATCTTTCTTCAATAATGTTGTTAGAGGTGCTGCTATTCTCCCATAATTCTTAACAAACTTGCGATAATACCCTGTTAACTCGAGAAATCCTCGCAACTTCTTTATGGTTGTGGGGACTTTCCATTCCTTGATGGCTTTAATTTTGTTAGGGTCTACCTTAACACCCTTGTGAGATACAATATGACCCAGATATTCCACCTCTTGTACTCCAAAGAAACATTTGGATGTTTTTGCATATAATTGTTTCTCCTCCAATAGTTTGAGCACCGTGTCAACATGTTGAACATGATCCTCCCAAGACCTGCTGTAGATTAGTATATCATCAAAAAATACTAGCACAAATTTTCTAAGGAAGGGTTTGAAAATGGAATTCATCAACCCTTGAAATGTAGAAGGTGCATTGGTAAGGCCAAAAGGCATGACCAAAAATTCAAAATGACCCTCATGAGTTCGAAATGCTGTTTTTGGAATATCTTCAGTCTTCATTCTAATTTGATGATATCCTGAACGAAGATCCAACTTGGTAAAATAAATTGCTCCATGTAATTCATCCAATAATTCATCAATCACAGAATGGGAAATTTATCTTTAATGGTGAGCTTATTGAGCTCCCTATAATCCGGACACATGCGCCATGATCCATCCTTCTTGTGTACCAATACTACAGGAGCAGAGAAAGAACTTTGACTAGGTTGAATTATACCCGCCTCTAACATTTCTGCAATCATACGTTCAATTTCACTCTTTTGGACGTAAGGATATCTATAAGGCCTGATGTTTGAAGGAACACTTCCTGGAATCAAATGAATAGCATGATCATGATCACGAATAGGTGGGAGTCCTTTGGGAGTTTCAAACACCTTGGAATGATTGTCCAAGACTTGTTGGAGATCTGCAGAAATAGATGATTTTGATGTTGGAACTACTAGTGAGCATAATTGTGCAATTACGCCTCGCTGTTCTTTCTTTAGAAGCTTTGTCATGACATTAGAGCTTATTATCCTTCCTGGCTTCCCCACAATACCCCGTAATTCAACTTCCTTTCCTTCTGAAAAAAATTTCAAGAAAAGTTCTTGAAAATTAAAAGCTACCGTCCCCAAAGATTGTAACCATTGTACTCCTAGTACCACATCAACACCTCCCATAGGAATCGAAAGCATTGGACTATTCAATACATATTCCCCCATGGTTAGCTTGATATTATGGCATTTTCCAGAGCAATTTATAGTTCCTCCATTTGCAACCATCACTTGACATTCTCGTGCTGGGTATAGGAAACAATTCAATTCCTTGGCTACCTTACAATGAATAAAATTATGGGTGCTACCTGAATCAATCAACACTATTACCTTTTTATTCTTGATATGTCCTTCTATCTTGAGAGTTTGAGGAGTGGTAATTCCCGCCAATGCATTACACGATATGGTCGGACTCATTTCTTCCTCTTCTAGGGCTGGTTCCTGGTGTATATCCTCTTCTTGTTCATTTTCTTCTTCCTCTTCACATTCTATGTAAAATAATTTCTTCTCAGCACACTTATGACCTTTAGTGTATTTGCTATCACAACTGTAGCAAAGCCCTTTTGCTCTTTTTTCTTCCATTTTTTGTGGTGTCAACCTTGTAGGTTGTGGAAATCTAGGCGTAGCAACACTTCCTTCTTTATAGAATTGAGTGGTAGGCTTCCTTGTCGCCATTATTTTACATTCAACTTTTCTTGCCAACCCGAATGCCTTCTCCAATGAATCCGGTTCCAAAATGCGAACTTCATGTTGGATGTTATCCTTTAAAGTGCCTATGAAGAGATCGATCCTGTGTTCCTCCGGAATATCAGTTACCCTTATATTCAATTTTTGGAAGTCCTCAATGTGCTGCCCCACTAAACCCTTTTGTTTGAGATTTATCAATTGGCTAAAGAAGGTGTTGCTCTTTGTATCCTCATAATGTGCTATTATTTCCTCCGTAAAAATTGACCAAGTGACAATTTTTTTACGGGAGCAAAGCCATCGATACCATACAAATGTATTTTGTTCTAAATGTAAAGTTGCGATGCGTACCTTTTGTGTGTTTTGCACATTATTGAGATCAAAATATTGCTCCATCTGTAGTATCCATGTTACAGGATCCTTTCCATCAAATTTCCTCATATCCATTTTTGGAATATGGTGGTTCTTCCCGCCAACATTAGATTTTATGAAATCACGATTAACATTTATTTTGTTCTCATCATGAGTTTCCTCTACTATATTTTAACCATTAGGAAACATTTCTTGTATCAACTTTGTCAAACCTTCCATGTCTGCTTTTAGATCATTCTTCATGTTTTCCATTTTTTCATCAATCTTAGCTTCCATGTCATCCATCTTAGATTCCATGCCAGCTTCCATGCCATCCATGCCATTATTCGAACCATCCATCTTAGATTCCATGCCTTTCTTCAAACCATCCATCTTAGCTTCCACGCCTTCCTTCAAAACTTCCATGTCATTTTTTGTTGCTCTTTGCAAGAGCGAAATTTGTTGCACTTGTTCTTGTAATTTCGATATGTCATGTTGCCATTCTTCATCTTCATGAGTCATAGTAGAGCCTTCTAAAGGCTTAATGGGTGTTGAATTCTTTTTAGGGGCTATTTTAGAATCCAATACTGATATCTATTCTACAATAAGCCCTTGGAATCAATTCAACTTGATTCTTAAAACAAGAATTATGCAATTCGAAAAAGAAAAAGAAAAAACACCTTTTACTTGCTTTGGAAGAGCTTGATATTGAAATTGAATTATCTCTTTAATTGTGGATCCTCAATATCTGAAATTTAGCCCTGTAGTAGCCCTTTGAAGCTTCTTTCCAATGCCACAGGTTTGATCTGATTTGGATTCTTCAAGACAAATTTATGTCCAATCTCCCACAATGACCCAATTATGGACTAGTTCAGTAGAGAAAACTTTTACAACTTTCCACGTGTCACTGTTTCCTCCTTTGGCTCTGAAATTGATAGACAGAAAATTACATTCCATGTACTTGTGGTCACTTTTTACAGCATTCCAATCTGATGCTCAGAGAGAGAGAGTTATGAATATTTTCCCATGATAACCTCTTTGAGATGAAATTCATAAGCATGAAAAAGCCCTAACTTCCATAGATCATATCTCCGCCAATATTGCAAACCAATATCTGAAATTTTGCAACGATGTTCCTCAGGATTTAGGATTTGCACCCTAAACATTGCAGCTTCTGAACCTTCGTAGAACCAAAGTTATAGTGAACATGCCACGATGACCTGTTTAGGTTAAATTCAGGAGCCTGCAAAATGACCTACCTTCCACAGATCATATCTCCAAAAATATTGAGAACCAATATCTGAAATTTTGCGACGATGTTCCTCACGATTTCAACTTGCACTCTAAAAATTTCAGCTTCTGAACCTTTGTAGAAAAAAATTTATTACGAAAATACCGCGATGACCTGTTTAGGTTAAATTCAAGAGCCCGCAAAATGACCTAACTTGCACAGATCATATCGCCGCAAATATTGCGAACTAAGGTCTGAAATTTTTGACGATGTTCCTTAGGATTTTGGCTTTGCACTCTAAAAATTTCAGATTCTGAACCTTCGTAGAAAAAAAGTTATAGCGAAAATTCCACGCTAACCTGTTTGGAGCAGCGAGCCTAGAATCTCAAAGCTCTGATACCAAATGTTGTGAAACCAACTCCAAAAATAGAAGAATAGAGATATCAATGCCTTAGAAATAAGCCACTTTGAGGGGACAACCTCCAATGCATTACATGAATGAACAAGAATTGGATGATACAAATTACAAAACCTCCTTTCTATATATAGGAGTCCATGGGGCCACAATGTAATCCTAGTCGACCTAACAATAATAATTTAAGGGCACAATAATAACAATATGGGGGTTACAAGGGTAAAATAATAACAATAAGGGGGTTACACTAACAAAAATAAGGGACTATACTAGTAATATAGGGACCTAACACCGAGTGATACTGGCAGGACTGATTACAATATTATCACATAGAACATAATAGAATGAAAAGAGAGAGAACAAAACAAACAGAGGGAACAGAGCTCTCCTACGGCTCTCCTCCTCCAATCCATACTATGCCAAACCCTCCTTCCTCTGCTAGTTAGTTGCCTATTTGTTCCTTCGCCAGCGCAACTGTCAGTTCTCCCTTCTCTTTCACTCAGCTATTTGCTGCATCTCCCTGATCACTGGGAGTTCCACTGCTTGTTCCTGTCACTCCTTTCTGCCATCTGTGCTAGTTTCCGCGACTGCTGTGCCACCTGCTCTCCAGCTCTCCGCAACCGTGACAACTCCCTGCCTACTGTGGTTGCGCTCCAACACCTGTTATCTACAGCTCAAAATTGTTTCATTTCAAAACAAGGGCCCCAACACCAACCAATAGGAGAGCTTACATTTCGTCTCTCCAACTAATTAGAATTTTCCATTTGGACTATTGTCATCTTGACTGGACTGGATTATCGTGCCATCCTGAACTGGACTGGATTATCACGCCATCTTGAACTGGACTATCATGCGATACTCCACCTCCACACCATACTCCGCCCACATGGACTAGACTACCCTGCCATACTCTGCCCACATTGGCACGAAAACAACACGTCGGGCCACATTCTCATGCCATCCTATTTGTATTAAAGTGAGTCAGCCCACATTTTCATGCCATCCCCTTCGTATTCACCATGTCTCTATCTCGCCCATTCCTTGTCTTTTTCTGAACACAAAATGGTCTTTGTCTGAACATTCGAGCTTTCAATATCACGCAAAAACCCTATATCTGAACTGATCCTTCACAATATTCACCTCCACCCTACCTGTTTCTACATTGAATTGTTCTGCATTCAATTGCATTGAATAGGCATGGACGATGTCTCATGCTTTTCCTGTTGTGTTTGGTGTGTTGGATGGAATATTAGCCACCAATATATACTTTGTGGTGCTTTCTTACCTCTTTTTGTTTCAAGAGGTAAATTTGACAACATCGAACTTCAAATTTGGAAACGTCAGACCTGAGGGATATCGAGCTGAAGGATTTCAACAGATTCTTTTCCAGATAAGCCAGATAATTTGTCTATGCTAAATCTTGATGCAATTATATTTTTCCATGCTTGTGTTTGCCTGTTTCTTTAGACCGTTGTCTGTATTGTTAACTCTCCCTATTGGAATGAGAATGTTGTTTCTGGTAAGGATCCCTACCAAAAATAAACCGATTGTAGTAAGACTTGTGGAGGGTGGAGTCTCATATCCAATTTCTAGTCTACTTGTAAAGCCTCTGCCTGAGTGAATGCTACAAAGCAAAAGGAATAGTCGATAGATATATATATATATACCTGGAAAGGCCACAAATTCCACCTTGTAAACCAGCAACTGTTCATTCCCAAGGCTGCAACATCCAAGTAGTTGAACAAGATTGCGATGATAGACGAGGTTCACTTCTATCAGGAACTCCTCCGTGCGTTGAATAGCCTCATGCCTTCCACTCATTTTCTGGAAGTTTATACTGCTCACCAAACTCATTGTAATCGGTGTGCAAACAAAGATATATTTTGACAAACCCATCAAATTTAGGTTCAAAATTATACCTTATAAAATTTTTCAAATCCTCCTTTGTCGAGCATATTATATTTTGTCAAAGTTTCCAATGGAGTCTCTCAGAACATTCTCAAAATTTTCCCTGACTGGTACATTTTCATCTACACAGACCATGAAAGAAATTTTCTCATAACATTAAAAGAACTCACCAACCTACAACAAGGAAAATATAGTCACCTATTTGAGCATATCTCTTACGATCTCTGATACATCGACAGGTTCCCTGAGAAAATTTGATTAAGTGACCCATGAGTCTAACAAATATAATGGCCACTTAGAATGTAGTTGTAATGGTCACTTGGAATACATCGACACCTAGGGAAGGGGAGTTTTCACATGTCCTTTGTGCCTTGCGTGTGTAACACATTTGGTCTATTAAATAAAATAACAAATGAACATGTCACTTTTCATTGTGGTTATTTTCCTCCATAGGGGTTTGTTGCATTATGAGCATGACTATAATCCTTGAACAAATAATTAATACAAATCGATCCTTCACTTATCTACATTGAACCAGATTTTGATATAGGTGATCCATTTCCATTTCACTATGGACACTATTAGATAAATCCTTCCCATAGGTTTGTTCCAAGGACCATGCACCAAGTTAGGAACAAGGATCATTGAGCCTAAAAATTCCTCTGCAAAAACTTTATTTAAGTTTCAGATACATATCTTAAAAATTCCACTCATAAGACATTAACAGGTCCCGCTAGTCAGCTGTTGTTGATTGATGTCTCTTTGTTTATTTTCTAATACATAGACCTAAATGATACATTTGTAATATAATGCATATTTTGAGAATAACTTGAATTGTACATTTTCAAACATATTCATTGTTATTTTGTTACCCATTTTAGATTTTTTTTGCAGTGAAAACCAAAATTCCTCTTTTCCTTCGTATTATTTTACTTCAAGCTTCATAGGAGATTCACTTGAGACACTCCATCAGATGGCAAGATATCTGAATCGACAATCATGGTGACAAATTTTAGTGTAACAAGGGGGAGAGAAAGGGAGGTAAGAAGAAAGACATAGAGAGAGAAAGGTGGAGAGAGAGAGAGAGGGAGTGATAAGGAAGATAGAGAGAGAGGGAGAGAGGACATAAGGAGGAAAGAGAGATAAAAGTTGGGGAGAGGGAGAGAAGGAGAATATAGAGATATATATGGAAGGTGAAGCGATGGAAGAAGAGAGAGATAGAGAGAGGGAGGGAGTGACAAATATAATGATAAATATGGAGTGCGAAAGCGTGTGTGTTTAGGGGGTTGAGATAGAGAGAAAAAGGAGATATGGAGGGAGATATAGATATAGATGGAGGGGGGAGAGAGGGAATACTATTTCTTGCACTAGATGCACTGATTTAATTGTAGATGGTGATTTCTAATCCTATTTGATTATTTGCACTAGATGCATTGATTTTAGTGTAGATATCGATTTCTAATGATATTCGATTGCTTGCACTAGATGTATTGATTTCAATGTAGATGTTTTCTAATCCTATTTGATTGCTTGCACTAAATGAATTTATTTCAGTATACATTGATATTATTTTAGGTGTCGATTTCTAATTATATTTGATTGTTTGCACTAGATGCATTGATTTCTAATCCTATTTGATTGTTTGCACTAAATGCATTGATTTCAATGTAGTTGACGAATTCTAATCCTATTTGATTGCTTTCACGAAATGCATTGATTTCAGTGTAGATGGAGATTTCTAATCCTATTTGATTGCTTGCACTAAATACATTGACTTCACTGTAGATGTTGGTTTCTAATCTTATTTAATTTCTTGCACTAGATGCATTGATTTTAGTGTAGAAGTTGTTTTCTAATATTATTTGATTGCTTGCATTAGATGCATTGATTTCAGTGTAGATTTTGATTTCTGATTTGATGTAATTGGATGAATGATGATACATTAATATTAAAGTGATTGGATTAACAATATGCATTGATTTCAGTGTAAGCACAAAAAGTTATTGACAATGTACATTAATTTTTGTGTTACATTAATTTTGCCTATTAATATTGGAGAGCAAGAGAGACAAGGTATCATGTTTACTACAACAACCCGAGCTAAAGATTTATTTTTTTTACGATTTCAATTGTCCTTTTCATATAATCGATATGAAAAGATGACACAACTAACAAGGGTGACAATAGGAATAGTAGAAGAAAATAGTTTGAGATTGATCACAATGAAGGCTCTTTGTAACTGACTACATTCTTATTACTCACGTTTTATATCATTCAACACTATTATTGTCACCTTGCATTCAAAAAATGGATTACATCAGTTTTCATCATTAAAGTTATTAACAATATTTATCATCTCAACAAAGTGAGGTAACTACGAAAATTTAAAATTAAAATGACGAGGTTAATCTTAGACATATTTAGCATATTTAAAATGATTGTATTAATATTTTATATATTTACATATTTTTGAAAAAATTAATCATATATTCCATATATTTTCCTTGGCCACACACGACTCATCCATCTTAACTCTGGATCTATCAAGCACCAAGAGGGGTCAAATCTCTTGAGGTGCAAACCTTTTCTCAATTTTTGCACTCAAAAAAGAGTTTTGCACCTCAAGAGATTTGATCCCTTTCGACGCTTGATAGATCCAAAGTGAAGATGGATCAAGCTACTCTTTAGTATATTCAAATGTATTCGTGGAAATGCAATATTGTGTAAAAATAGAATTTGATGAGAGAATGTGTGTGTGTGTGTGTGTGTGTGTTTGCAGTTATAGCTGGTCATATTTCGAATGCAGTATAACAATATTTTTACGCCGAAGGCATTTTATTTGCGGGCATGGGGTGAGCAGACACTGTTCACCCCAGCCAATCTCTGCATTCTATTTTTGTCATTCTAGCCTGTGAAAATATAACATGTGGATAACTCCCAAGAATTCAAACAGTCCTCGCTCTACTGGAAATGCTTATGTTCTCCGTTTTCATTCTACCGACTTCATTAATGCACACCACCCTCCACTCCAACTTCACTCTTCATTAATGCACACCACCTGTCACTCCAACTGCACTCAAACATCCCACCGCCCATAGATTCACACTACACAGTCTAATGCTTGCACTTTACTGTTTAATTTTCAGCGCTACAGACCATAAATCTTCACACCATGTTCAAGCATTTTGATCCTTTTCATTTTATAACTACTTCTTAGAATTATTGTCTGAGTTTAAAATTTGAAGCTATGAATTGGAGAGTGGAGGAAACAATCCACTCTTGGATGACCCAAAACAGGGAAGAAGTAGAGAATATTGACCTACAATTTGTTGACATCAGGAAAGAATTTGCCACACTCAATATCGGAGGTTACTTCATCCAGGTGATTATACCCTCTGCCTTCCATGACCCTTGCCCAACCAATTTGAATTTTGATTATGCTTTTATGGCCATAACTTTAGAAGAACTAGAGGATGAGGTCTTAAAGATAGTTCGTATTGTTCTCAATGAGTAGTTTGAAAGAGTAAGAAGTGGGCCTGATTGGTTTACCAGACTGCTTGACAACATACTACAGGTTTTTGGGCAGTAAAGATGTTGGAAGAGTGCAATGTACAAGTTAGCCCAAGGTGCCAGAGTGCAATATGAAGAAGCATTGTGGAAATTAGATGAGCATTCAAGTCTGGAATATATATTACCATGGTTTTTTGTTTTGGTTGACCCAAGTTCAGAAACTGTTGTAATGGAAATTGAAACAGAGGGAATAATGGGTTATAATAATGTTTCCAGAGCCCTAGTATTATGTCTTGATAGTCCTCTCGTAATATTGCTGAGATTCAACCATCAATCAGAAAAAAATGTTTTATGTAGAATCCTTTGCATATGTCGAAGTTTCAGTGAAAACCTTGCATTAGGTTCCCTAGAGTGAAGCTTCAATGCAAACTTGATGGGTCAACTAGATGATGAAGGATTGAGGAATGTTGTTAGCAAAGTTGCTGAACTATAATTTCTCAATATGGGCCTCAGACTTTCATGCCAAAATTAGTGAAGGATTTTTTCAATAATTGTTCTAAGAGAGAAAATAGGGTTGGTTGCAAAGTTTGATAACATTTCGATCCGCCTTCTAATTTACCCAGGATATCATTTGAAGAATATGAGCAATTTTTGTGTCTTTTGTAGTAGGAGGCTTCCTTCAAATTCTCAGTGGTGGTGCTGCGATGCAGAGTTATGGTATTCCTCTTTTAATCCCTTATTTCCTTTGGATGTTTCCATGTTTTCTTGTTTGTTTGTAGAATGTGGTAATATGGTGTTCAATAGATTGACCCAGTAGATATATTTGAATATCTCATTGATAGTGAAAGCTTGAGAATGCCTTTTATGATGGCTATGAAAGGTACCCTCTAGCGAGAGTGAACCGGTTGTCCACAGCTAACTGATAGTGACTGAAAATAAGCAGGGGAACAACTCTAGGGTGAACTCTATTGGAACTCTGATTCGGGATAATTACTTTTTGCCTCAGCAGCAGGATATTATCAATTGTTTGATATTGGAAGCATTTATTTCAAGCGAGAACAATTAAGACACACAAACGTATAGATACCCCTGAGCCTTTTAGTATCCTAATGTATCATGGTGATTACTAAAATCAAAAGTGTTATTTTACATCACTCTAGCTTGTAACGAATCAGCATAGTACTTATTTTCTTGATATCTAAAGCGCATGAATAACTTGCACTGGAATTTCTTTGGTTATTAGCTTGCATAAGTTTGAAGAGACAGATATTAGAGCATCAATACTACAAAAACCACTGAATTCAGAGGGGACTGAAGTGGAGCTTTCCCTTGCTTTGGATTCTTTAGTGATTATCCACCTGGCAAAAGCTTAGAATTTCGAATGGAAATTATGTCGATGGAACCTGAAAACTCAAGGGGATTTGGCATTAAAAATTATTTGGATAATAAAAAATTGGACCTCTTGCCCTTGATAATAGATTCATTTCCTCCAGTTGCAGAGATACCTCTGACCTTGTATTAATGCAGAAGCTGGGTGCTGCATGGCTTAGGAAACAATGTTATTCTGATAATTTCGAAGTAGATAAGTTCTCTGAAGAAGATTATGTTGAAAATGTAAGTGTTCCATACAATGTCCTCAGATATGTTCTATTTACAAATACGTTGTCAATGAATCTCGTTCAACAAGATCTCATGTTCGATGTGCCAATTTCCCTCAACCAATTTGCAGTGTTTTATGATTCTGAGAGGGAACAGTCCTCCGAATGTCGGAGGAAAACATAAGGATCGATCGTTGCATTCCATGGAAGTGCATCATGTAACTGAAAACTCTATCATAAGGTAATTTATTCTTGGTACTACTTTCTGAGTTTCTGCACATAGTATATGAAAGCTTGTTTCACATATTAATAATATTACAAAGGAAACTTTACTGTTTTCTTGATTATGATTTTTATGGATTTTAAGCAAAATGGATGATCAACAATCCTTCAAAATGAAGACACTTTCCTCATCTCTTTTTTGGGGTACTGGCGTACATAGCACATGTTTAGCGTTTTTGGCTTCTTTAGGATAGGAATATGGTTACCTAATAAGTATGGAGTAGCTTTGCATATTAAAATGAGAAAACACATATTGTTTACTTATTATACTTCAAACGCAAGAGTCCCAAAATTTTTTTTTCAATTAGTAAAATATAAGAAGTAACAAATTAAACCACGTAAAATTTGAATCATGTACGCTTCACTTTACAGGACAATTTGAAGGCCTTAACCTATGAATGTCGTGCTGCTTATGGTTTGCTTAAAAGGACTGAAAACCAAATACAATCTCCATCATGTTCCAGCTTCGTGGCTATCTCAAAATAATTTTCAAACATAAAATTACAACATACTTTCACAAGGAGATTACTCATGGTTAACATATCAGACTTGACATCTTACATTAACAATTTCCTTTTACATGATTCCAGTCTTCTGCCCAAGCCTTGGAACCATGGCTAAAGGGGTGTACTACATGACCGGGGGTTTGCACTACCAGTCAACATAATTATAACTAATTATGAGTACAACATAGCATTGTTTATATACCAGATTTATTAAATTAAAGATTAGCTTCCCGTATGAATTACATTGCACTGATAGAAATAGAGATGGTTTCCAACAAAAATCACCCCAAAAGGCAACAAAATTCAAAGGAGACGATTATTTCACTTTTTCGGTGCTTGTATTTGAAGACCACCGTCATCATCACTTCCACATTCATCTTCCTGCACGTCAAGAGCTGCACGTACGACTATGCCCCTGTTTCTTAAAATATTTCTGGGAGGAGTCTCTGTATCCTTCTCAGAACAAGGAATCATAAGTGGACTGGTTTTGTGAGGCATAAACTCTTCACCACTTTCAACAGTTTCCATCATCAATTGTAACCAAAATACCCAAAACAATTGCTAAGAATGTTTCTCGGGAAGAAGCATAGAACAAACATGTGAGAAGAAAATGTGGCCCTAGCCTACCTTCCAGTCTTTAAAATTGAATCAAAAAACAAATTGACTGTAAGAAGCTTCTCCAAATGCCATTTCTGTAGCTATGGGAGCATTTTTTGGGACTAACGACAAGAGGAGAAATTTATCAGTCAAACTTTATATAATATATATCCTACATTTTTGGGGACTGATGACAAGAGGAGAAATCTATTAGCCAACCTATATATAATATATACAAGAATTACATAATGATTATGGAAAAGAAATTCATTAAGGTAGTAGGTTGGAAAAATCACCAACAAAATGTTTTCAATGTGTTGGAAAAATCATCAACAAAACGTTTTCAATGTTTTTGACTGAACGATTATGCAAATATGTTTTCAACATTTATTTCAACTCTACCATCTTTTACTAGGAATGATCATTTTCATCGACATTTATTTCAAGTCTACCATATTTTACTAGGAATGATCATTTTCATTTGAATGATTACGCAAAGATGTTTTTGACATTTATTTCAACTCTACCATCTTTTACTAGGAATGATCATTTTCATTGACATTTATTTCAAGTCTATCATATTTTACTAGGAATGCTAATTTTCATCAACATTTATTTCAAGTCTACCATCCTTTACTAGGAATTATTACGCAAAGATGTTTTCAACATTTATTTCAACTCTACCATCTTTTATTAGGAATGATAACACAAAGATGTTTTCCACTGTCTACGAAAATGATATTCTATTTAGAACCAAATTCTTTAATAGGCCTTGCTACATCTGTCTTCATATCCATATGCTACTGGAGATTGATGGAGAGTGGTGATCTCTTGTTGTTCTCATCAAATCTGTCACTGGGGTTTCGATTTAGCTTTAGAGCATCATCGAGTTGAGAATTTACATTGTTGGTTTATTGTTCTTCTTTTTGGGTGCCTTTCATTTAATCTCTGCTCTGTTGGGGCATTTTCTTTGAGATTTCAAGATTTATTCTTAACAATTAGTGCCCATCCTTTACCAACAAATTGTGAACATTGTATGTTTTCTTTATCCCAAAGCCAAGCATCTATCTGGGGTCCAGTACCACTGCAACTTCACATCTTGGAAATTGTAAGATTTTTTTGACAAATCCACTACCACTACAATATCACATCTAGCCAGTTGTAAGATAAATCTTCGAAAAAATAAGACTAGAAATGAGATAAATTCATGTCACAAGTATTAGGGGATAGAACACATCAAAGTGTATTCAGAATCAACTTGGAAGCAGAAAGCCCTCTTGTAGAGTGGTGGCTTTGTTAACCAATGAATATGCATCTTTGTTTAATTCAGATAACACATGCCAAAATTCACAAGAAAAATTGGCTTAAGATTTGGTTTGCACCTGGTGATAGTTTTTGGGATGGGGTGACAAGAGGACTGAGCCAAATCTTAAATCAGAGAGATAATGAGGCGAGAGTCTCCAATGCAAACCATTTTTCCTGAAGTGATCTAAATCTTTTAATATAACCACTGACTTTGTAATGTTATTTAAATTAATCCTTGTATTCTAGGAACAATTGAGGCTTACCATTCCTCCAAGATGGAATAGTCCCCTTAACCAAATGAGACTAGCATTCCCCTTTGCTACTCCTTAAAAAGAGTGTGATTTTATGAGAATATCCATCTTTAGATGCCAGTGTTAGCAAGATGCAGGATGGGATGTATGTGGGGCGAGAAGATGTATGGAAGTGCCTCACGGAGGCCATACTTGCCTCTGGAATGAGGATTTTTAGAATCTCATGAATTCTACAATAGGGTATTGTGTTACAGAATGTGACTTTACTCTTTCCTGAACTTATTTGAGTTTTTTTTTTTAATTTTTAATTATTATTGAATAGATTTTATTTCAATTTATGCACGTAATTTATTTTCAAATATTTTTTGTTTTTTCAAGTTAAATTGTTTTTGGTTATTTTAATTTTGTTTTCATTTTAATTCCACCCTCATCTAAATATAACAATGTCCACATGGTTGTTCATATATTGTCCCGTTGGAAATTCCATGGAAGATTGTGGGAGGCATAGTTCTCGGGGTATCTCATATGCTATCGAGATGACAATTTATCAACACACAAATATGAATGTTGGCATTATAACCAGAACTATAAGATAATTGTACACATATTTCATGGAAAATTTAGAAATAACAAGGGAATCAATTGTTCGCCCCGAGTAAAATGACTAGTGGATGACATATTGGCATCGACATCTATTCATTTCCTTTCTTTCAATCTCTTTTTCATTTTCGACAGAATCGCTTCTTAATGAATTCATTATTGAAAACGATAGAAGAATATTTTGAATTCCTAAAGAAGGGGGGAAAGACATACATGATCCAACACAACATTTTTGCATGTCCAATCTATCACCAATTTAGACTCATCCATGACCTCTAATCTGGATACTCCCTACTTGCTTGCAAAATGAAGAAAGGTCTAGAAAGCTACAAACTCAGCCTTTTTGTTTGAGCCTTTGCATGAACAAGATTGAATATGATCCATAAATTGGTGTAGATATTCCATTGGAATTGTTTGTCAAATCTGAAAAAAACACTGAATTATTTATTGTGATTTTTTCCTATTCCAGATTCTTTAGTTAGTTGATTTTCTACTTAATTAATTGAGAAAAATAGAAAATAGAAAAAAATACACACACCATCCATAATAGACACAAACATTTCTCAAGAAACCTTTAGGAGGGAATACCTAGCTAGAAGGTGCCACTGTTGTGCTATGTGTTTTTTTCCCAAAATTTATTTCATGCCATTATTTTAAAAACCCAAATAAATAAAACTCCTCTGGCATGTACCTTGTGGCTTCAAATATTTCCGTTGTTCTGGGACATTTATGTTAGTCTAACTTTCTTCTTAAATTTAACCTCTTGCTACTTTCTTTAGCAAATATAGAAACTCAAATATTGATTGTACTTCATTGTCAATATATTTCACCTTTATTGCCTTCCAGATTCTGTGACTCCTCCTTTCGGCGTTCCATTGCACCTCTCGGTGCAATTGCTAGTTTTACTATTTTTTCAATATTCTCTTCCTGTAATTGGGTAGAAACATTTTTTAGTTTGGAAGTATAGTTTTAGGATTTTGATTCCAACTTCCACATACTATAAGTTACATGCCATTAACACTATTGTATGGCTACTAAAAAATCTTTTTATATCTTGAGTGAGCCTAATGGTTAAAAACATATTTCCTTCAAGAAATCACCAGTTCAAAACCAAATAAAAGTAGAATATATAAATTGTTGAGTAATAATAATTATTTTTTAATCTTGTTCAAATGTGATAATTAGTTTATTCAATAATTAAACTAAAAAGCTAGCTATATGCCCTTGTTTATAAATATTTTCAAATAATGATTTAGAATTATAAATTTAATTTAATCTTCAAACTTTGGTGAAACCGTCGGTGCTAAAAACTTGAAAAAGCTAGGAAAAATACTTCATATAAATTTTATTATAAATTTGATCTCATTGGCGATTGACGAGCTCACTTTTTCGAGAGATCTTTCCAGAAGGCGGGGCCCTTGTCCATGCGAGTAATTTGAGTCATTTTTTTTATCGATCTTTCTAGAATCCTTTGGTCTCAATAAATAACTCTGAATTTATAATAGTTGCATGTGCGGAGCGGAGGAGAGATTGTTGCGACAGGTCCTGGGTTCAATTCTGTTGAGTTTCCTTGTAGTGTTGAAATTTCTTTTCAGTCATTTTTCCGAAAACACAATAATCCTCTGTGATTTATCAAGAAAGGGAAAAATAAGGGCAATCGAAGACGCTGCCACGGCGGGACGGGTGCGGATGACCGCAAAAAATGGAAAGCCTTATTTCCACTGCTATAGGCCCATTAATGCTCTCGACATACCAATGCCATGCCCCATGGTCATGCGAGCCATCTGAGAGAAGCAATAGTAAAATAATATGCTGTAAATGATACCCCTCTAGAGTCTGTACTCCCTTTCTCAAATGAGGTGGTTAGTTCATTAACGCGCCGAACTCGAAATTTAAGTCATTCCACGTAAAGTTGTTGTACAAATTGTTCCTTAGCACGCCAAACCTGTAGATGTACCCTTTTTATTTATTTATTTTAATCAAGCATGTCTGGAGCATTCATATTCATATATTTTTTATAAGTAGTTTTTTTTTTTTTTTTTTTAAATCTGTTTAAGCATTTCTAGATAGAATAGAATTGAATAGAATAGATTTTTTTTTTTCAAAATTTAATGATATTATTTTCGTTTAAATTATGATTTTAGTTATTTAAAATAGCTTTAAAAAACAGTAGTGGCGTATTAATTGTGCTTGAAGTATTAAATGAAGTTTTAACATTGTGTTTTCATTGATCCAATCCTAAGATATTACTTTGTTGATTCTAGATAAAGTGATAGAGGATAACTTTATTTAAGACTTTCATTTTTATCTGAATTTTTATTCAAAGTTTGAATTTTATTTTTTATTATGCATTTAAATCTTATGAAGAGAGGTTGAAAATACAATATTTAAGATTTTCATTTTTATCTGAATTTTTATTCAAAGTTGAATTTTATTTTTTATTATGTATTTAAATGTTATGAAGAGAGGTTGAAAATACAAAATATTTGGGGGAAATAAATTATTCAAAAATGTCTTCATTCAATTGAATAAAATATTTTAATTTTAATTTTACATTCAATTTTTATGAAAAAAAAAAGTTATAGTTGAAAATACAAATTATTTGTGGGGAAATAAATTAGTCAAAAAATGTCAGAAGCTTAATTGAATCAAACATCTATAAAGCACAGAGAGCTTTGAAAATATTTTTGGCTGCTAGTGTTTTTCCCTAGTCTATGCCTTAATGTGTGAATATTTTGCAGATATCTTTTGTAGTTCGTTCAATGGTGAATCTCAATGATCCGACGAAAAAGATAGTTTCTCTTGCAGGCATGGTTGTCAATAAAGCAAGAACTTCTTCGATTTTGTACAGTTCCATGTTGAAATATGGTTCTGGTCTTCTGGTGGTTTTAGAGGTTCCTTCCCTCAATGTCGCTTTGGATGAGGAAGCTTTCAATTGTGAAAAATATTTTGTGGAGGAAGGTTTGATATTCAAGTTTAACAGGTTTGGCTGTGGCTGACAGATCTGTACAAATGGATCTCTGAAACTTGGAAACCTCTTTTGAAAGATGAACTAAACACTTCCTATATGGCACGAGGTTTTTTTGTTATGGTTTTTGACAATATCGAGGACAAGAAGGTCATTTGTGAAGATGGGTCGTGGTTTTGGGGTGGTATTGGTCTCTTCATGCAACCCTAGACTGCCACTTTTGATTCGATAACGGATTTAATATCCACAACTCTAGTTTGGGTAAGGCTTTTGAATCTTCCTCTACATCTTTTGAATTTTCATCACTATTCTTTATTAAGAATGCTTTAGGAAAGTTTTATTGTAGTAGCGTGAAATTGAATTTTTTTTAAGACTACTTATTCTAAAATATGTGTGGAGATGGAATTCAACAAGGCTCTTCCCACCAAAATTAATTTGACAATTCAAAATTATGTTTGAGTCCAAAAGCTCGACTATGAAAATGTTTCATTCCAGTGTAGAGCATGCTATGAAACATGGTATGTAATTAAAAACTGCCCAAAATGTTCACAGAACAACAAAGATTAGAAAAAAAATTGAAGGCCCAAATGGTGGAAAGGAGCTCAGGGTGTTATGTTAAGGCACTTCATGGTGTAAAAGTTACCTGTTCGAAAATACAAATTCAAAAAATATATTATTATGTTTGTCATATATTAATTTTTTTTATAATTAATAATGATAATAATAACTTTTTTTAAGTTATAATTTAGTTAACCTTTAGATTAGATGGTGATAGGGTGTTATTTTAAGGCACTTCTTGGTGTAAAAGTTACTTGTTTGAAAATATGTGGGAAAAAACCCATCCACACTAAGGTGAATCCACATCTCAAAAAAATCTTACACACTTCTTTGTATTCATACCACAAATATTTTTTGTGCCCTATTTATAGATAAATAAAGGAATTGTTAAAATATATATAAAACCAAAAAGAAAAAAAAACTTAAATAATACTACACCACTTATCAATAAGGTTTTCATCTTTAAATGTTAGTATTGAAGTGGTAAAGGCTCAAAACTTTATCAATTTTTGCAGATTTTATTATAAGGCATGTATGTTGTACTTTAAAACTTTAGTTTTCCTTTTCATAAATTCAAAATTAAAATAAATTTGAATCCATATATATGCTCTCTTCATGTACATGATACATCTATTATTACAACTAAGCAAAGTTTCATGGTATGATATGGTTTTACATGCATGCAACATTGAATAAGATATAAATTTAAGTAATTTAACTTGCAAACTTTATAATTTGTAAATGAAACAAAATAAATCCATTCTAACTACATTCATCAACAGTAATGTAACATTGATAGAATATAACATTAAATCCACATCATGAATTTAAAAGCCAATGAAGACATTGTCATATACACAAGTTCACATTCTTGTACTTGTATTCCAAATTGGTCTAGTTATACATTTTTCTCTTTTACAAAATGGGCCCATGGCCCATGGTATTCCCAACATAGATAATGGAAGGCCGCACCCATAAATGGAAAAATGGCATCATGACTGATTTATAAATTGGGTCTATACGTCACCCTTGCCACGCTTCGCACTCCCAAGTGCATTTCAAAATTGATATTGCTGCAAAAATTAAATAACCAATTAGTTGTAAAATCCAAAATGCATAGAATCAGTTGCTGTTAATTCATGATAAGATTTTGATCAACTACTCATTCTCACCATGAAGATCTAAGGCAATGGAAAAGATTGTCCTTCCTCGGCAGATGGTGGAGCTATTGTTGATGGATATAGGCATGGTTCATGGGTGATGGATAAAGGCATAGAGGAAGTGAAACCGGAAAAAGGTAGTGGGTGTGGGCATTGATACACCCCCACCGGTTGTACGATAGTGGGAATCACCCTAGGGCGAGGGATCACCCTAAGGGGGGGGAATTGGAATGTCAAGGGTGGATGATTGAAACAATGAGAAGGGTGGATGAATAAATGGTAGGGATGGAAATTGGGAAGAGTTTGGGGAGGTGGTAATAGGCATGGGAGAATTTATGATGGAGAAAGGTGGTCAGTGTGGGTGACAATAAATTCCCACTGGTTGTACAATAGGAGGAAGCAACCTCGGGGAGGAAATTGGGATGCTAATGACTGGAGCAGTACTGCTATAGTTTTTTTCACCAACATGCTCATCAAATAATTGAATTCAACAAGCTGGAACGTTGTGAGATGTGGGTCCCTCGACTGTAACAATAAAAAAATTCATATAGTTATGAAAATGCATCGAAAATGATAATATGTCGTATTTCACAAAAAACAATGCATGCCATCAAATTTCCATACCATTTTTCTGTATAATAGAATGTTGCAGTAACTCAGGTATGTGGCCCACACTTCTTTGGTGTTAAGAAAATAACTCCAGTTGCTCATCCATGTTTCTTTTTTTTGAACTAATTCGTCCAACCTTTTCAAAATGTGGTTTATCTTTCCCTGATTTTGACTTGAGCTCACATTGCCTTTTCTTTTTGACTGGGCTCAAGAAACTATGTTTTCTTTTAGTAGTGATCTTTGATGGAGTTATAGTATTGAAAAACATTCTATTGTATTCTTGACATGCTTTATCTACCAAACTGTTCAACGCATTTTCTTGCTCCAAATTTGTAGGTATTATGGATCTCAATTTCTCATGACTTGATGAGTTAACACGTTTCATCTCATCATCTTCAAATAATGCACTATCTGGTCGTACATTGGTTTATTGAACATTATAAATGCTTGTTTCATTATAATAATTTATATTTGGAGGAGAATCAAAGCATGGTGGAAGCTCCGTTTGGATTTCTAGGCCCAATATAGGTGTTTCATTCAAATCAAATAAAATTGTAGGCCTTTCTGTAGTAGGATTAGTGATATTAGGCAGTACATTTTCACCCAAAGTAATGTCACTCACCAACATCTCAACTTTCAGTAGAGAAAACACTCTTCGTGTCCATAGCCCCGCCCACCGCTTGTCCTGCACTCTGCACTGCTTTGAAGAGTCCACTGTATCTGCTCAGAATATGGGAGTCATCTGCCAAAGCTCCGATGATCCAATAACACACAGTCTGGAACATGGAGTCCAGTAATCCATAGCTGAAATAGAAAACAAATAGCCCTGCAAAAGCAACGCCAGAATCCACTAAATCGAGCTGCTGCTACTGCAAGATGGACTTATCTGAGAAGCGCCTGGTGAAAGAGGTTTCCCCTAGTGCTTCTCCCATCAAAACACATCCGCTGAAATCGGCATGTTGACTGAGCCATGACTCATCTCTCTCCTTGAGGGCAACTGAGCAGAGCCACAGAAGAGCTCTAAATGAATGGTCGCAGGTCGCGGGAAGGTGGTGCTCTGGTGTGAGTCTGTAATCCACCGATACACATATGACATTGGAGGGTAAATTTGAAATTCAAATGAGTGGCAAAAGCAACAAAATTGAAATTCGAAATTCAAATGTTCTTAGCTTGCATTAATGTTAACGTGTTGAATAGTTCATGTACAACAGGGAATATCTGGCATGTCAAATAGTCATATGTGATATGTCATGCAATGGCATGGAAAGCCCGTCTTGATGATCGATGCCATGGGCATGGACATGGCATGCTTAGTGGTACTGTTAACAGCATTAATGGGCGAATAGCATAGGAAATATTAGTTGCCACGGGTGAATGGCAACTACCGTACTGCCACCAACATCCCAATCTAACATGAGAAATGTGTTGTGTTAATTATACGGACACTCGACTCGCTATAATTAATTTATACATACAAAATGAGGGAAAGCCTTATTTACGGGGCTATTGGCCCATTAATGCTCTATGTGAGAAGCTTAAGTACTAATGCCATACCCCATGGCCATACGAGCCATGCCCTGCCAACCGTATATGGATGTCAATTTGCAATGATTGAGTTGTCGTTGTCGGAGTCATGCCGTGAACACAGCCGAAAATGCAATGGATGTTAATCGTGGCATAACATCCTATGGAGCAAGCGCATACTTCAATGTTTTAATAAAGTTTTATGCTAAGAGTTTGAGGGTACATATAATTTTTTTTAAGAGCCGATGATATGAATTTTGACGTTTTAATAAAGTTGTATGTTAAGAGTTTGAGGGTGTATATAATTTTTTTAAGAGCCATATAATGATTATATGAATTTTGAATTCTTTTCAAATTTTAGTAAAATTTATATTTAATTATTATTAAAAATAATAATTTTATTTTACTATTTAATTATTAATAAAAATAATAATTTTATTATAAAATAAAATGAAAAGATATAATTTTTCAATTAGCTTCTATATTTTAAGTGGAATGTTATTTAAAAAAAAACTTTTAAATAGATGCAAGCAAGTATAAGTAAAACGTACTTAAATTTTAGTTAAATTTATATTTAATTTTTCTTAAAAATAATAACTTTATTATAAAATAGAAGGTAGAGGTCAAGTTTTCCAATCAGTTTCTAGATTCTAAGTAGAATGTTATTACAAAATAATAAAGCATAGCTATATTTTATTTATAAAGCTTCAAAACATGTAAAATAAACAAATATCTGAAAATGAATGTTATTACAAAAGAACAAAACATAGTTATACTTCATTTATAGAACTTCAAAACATGTAAAATAAACAATCATCTAAAAACGAATGTTATTACAAAAGAACAAAGCATAACTATATCTCATTTATAGAACTTCAAAACAAGTAAAATAAACAATCATCTGAAAATAAAAATATTATTATAAGAATTTAAATTTTTAAATAAAATTATTATTATAGGAATTTGAATTTTTAATCTTTTGTAAATTTCTGCCAACTTCCTAGTCTTCAGTTATAATTTTTCATTTTATTTAAATAAAATTATTATTAGAGGAATTTTCTATGTTATTCGCCCATTAATGCTTGCTCCACATCAATTCCATGCTCCATGGTCATGCGCCATGCCATGCAAACCAAAGCTTCCAGCTGTTTAGTACGAATGACTCTCAAGTCTCGAGGCACTGACGTACAATCGGAAGGCGGAGATCCTTGGAGATCTATAGGCGGAGAGTAGGTTATATTATTTTTGTTTGGTAAAAAAAAAACCTTTATGACTTTCAAATAAGGTTTATTAAAATTTTGAAAAATATAAATATTAAATTAGATATTAAATTAAAATTTAAAATAATAATAATAATAATAATTTTTAAAAATGTAAGTCTTTTTTTTAATTTTATGGAGTTTTAAAATAACTTATCAAATATAAAATAAGTGTAATATGTAAAAATAAATTTATAGTAAAATAATTTCATAAAAATAATTATATAGTATAATATAAACTTATTATATTAAAAAAAATAGAATATTTAATTAATTAAAATGGTCATTTATATGTTCATGGATGTAGAATAGATAGTGCGAAGGTATCTAGTTAAGACACTCTATGGTGAAAAAGTTACTAGTTTGAACCCTATGGATAAAAATACAGTCATGTTAAGGGTTCATGTGGTTCAAGCCAATTATGATCTCAAGTGATTTTGAAGGCTTAAAATTTCCTTAATATTGGTTACTCAAGTAATAGGATAGGCTTACGAGTGCTCCTAAGACACACAATACCTAACAAAAAATTATAAAATATTAATATAAAAAATGTGATTAAATATTTTTGAACGGAAAATAAGCAATCATATATAGTAAGTAAATTAAATCACTTCTCATATGAAAGAATAGTAAATGCTAAACATAGCAGATTTTCACTTATGAAAGAGGTTTTATGAATTAATTGAGTATGAAGAAGGTTAGGTTGCATACTTTTGAAAAATTCTTCATAAGTTATCAATCAAGAATATAAATAATAAAATATCTAAATAGAGATACTAAAATATTCAAAGTTGCACACAATATGCACCTCACCCAACTAATACCACCATCTATGTTTAAACGTTTAGAAGTAATAATCAAATGTTTACATGAAAAACAATGTAATGGAAATAACTTTAAGGGTTCCACTAATGGTGGCATCTCTTGACTTATGCTCACTAGTTTGTGGACCATCTCATGTCTAGGGTTTTGAGTGTGGGTAGTAAGCAACAATGCTGCATATTACACTTGTTTTATAATTATTTTAGTTAGGGTTTGTATATAATACTGCAATGTGAAAAAATATATAGCAGATTTATAATATATGGTTATTACAATGTACAAATTTTATAATTTATATTTCTTTTTAGAATTAATTAACTTTTATTGTTTATATTTAATTTATATATCTCAAGGACATTATAATTTATCGATATTTTAATGCCAATGAAGGGTAAGATAATATGACACATGTAATAGCAAACAAAAATAAAAATATAATTCTTGAGATGTTATTTAGTAAATTTAGATCTATTTTCATTTTTAAGGGTTTTACAAAATTATATATACAATGCATGTTAAATTGTTCTTGGAACATTGATTTTGCAACATCTTTAACAATAACTACTATATATTCAAAGATTGGTACGAAGTGGAATAGATGACGAAGTTACAACATTTTTAGACACTGGTTATTAAAATTAAATAGAGTTTGACCAAATCACATGTCTTTATAGCATTGTACACTAAATTATCCATAAAGTATTCAATTTGTTGAGAATGCAACAAGATGATGAGCTTAGTGAAAAGAAGTCGCCTTCACTAAGTGGGCCCGCAGGCTATTTTTGGCGCAAAGTCTATTTTTAGACATATGGGTAATGTTCTATGAGTTGCAGGATGCTATTTATGGATGGTTGGTCAAGTCGGAAAAAATAGATGGACTTCTATTTTTAGACATACTGGGCAGAATCTATTTTTAGATTGCCAGTCTAAAAATAGATATGTCGAATATTATTAGCTCTTAATAATATTTGGACTCTAAACATTATCTTATTCTCTTGGAGCACTTCAGTTAAGTGAACAGATGTGGGACAGCAGATGACAGAAAGAATTACGCTATTCCCGAGGGTTTACTGGAGCTATTTCATGGAGGACTTCAGTTAGAACTCATGTGACAGAGTTTGGTGGAGTTGGAGAAGTAGTTGGTGGAGTTGTATTTAGTTTAACTCAGTTAGACTCAGTTGAGCTAGTTGTATCTAGTCCAACTGATTGATACACTAGTGAGAGTGGAGTGAATTAATTATTTAATTAATTCACAAATAATAACTCATTAATCAACTAAATAATACACGGGGCCAATTTCGCATGGACAAGCTTCAGGAGACCAAAGGAGAGGTAGGTGAAAGAGCAAGTGTGACGCTAAATTGTGACTACATCGGTGCATGAGTTTGCACCACACATTGATGGAGATGCCAATGAGGATTGCGCAGCAGACACTGTGGATCTTAACTCAATCGTGTCAATATTCATCTTGATCGCGTGTAGGTGCGTGCACTGTGGAGCACTGGAGCATGTTTTTTGGGCTAGATCCGAGCTTGTGTAGTGTGTAACAATTGGAGCTTGTACTGAGAGCTTGTGAGGAGTTTTGTACAATGATTGTTACATGATCTCTATTATATAATATACAGATAGTTGGGGGTTTTCAGCTTTAAGCTTTCCCATAAATACTGTGTTTATATGTGTGATTGTTTATGGTTTTAATGTGCGCATGCGATTGTTTATATTTCCACAATTAATGATCAATTTTAGAAGAGATTATGTATTATGCATGAAGCTCAAATAGTGTGTGATCAGGATAATCTCGGTGAATAATTTAACAATTATTCAAATTTCTACACAATTTGTTCTACAAATTGACAGAACGACGTGAGGGTTTCTCCCTCTCGGCCTCTAGAGGTAAACTCTAGTTACTCTTGTGGTTTTCTGTCACTTTGGATTGGTTCAACCTATCAAACACTAATTCTTGACTTGTGTTCTTTCTTGCAAGCTCAGCTAGGTATGAGTTCCACTTCTCAAAATGGTTTCTCTCATCCCAAGGTTTATGTTACATCACTTAGTAATTCTTTCTTTTCTCTGGCACAGGTACGGTGACCCTTTTGTCCAGACATGTCGTGGTCTTCTTTCTAGCTAAGGCCCTACTTTCGCACCGCTTGGGTCTTCTGTGTAAGGTTTAAGTTAGATTTGTTACATGGTGAAATACCGAGACTATGCTCGAGTCTGGAGTTCCAAATTTAATTATGGTCACCGATCGAACAATAAATGTAATTATACACTTATAATTTCTTGCACTTGTGGAGGAATGTTTTGGGTTTTGATTCGTGTTTGGACATTGTAAATCAGTTTATAAAAATTGTATATGAGTTCTTCATATATGTTTATTAGTTTTGATGGTTACAAGAAATTTGAGAGCTTAAGCTCGAACAAGATCTTTTCACGTTATATAAATATTGTTAAGCTTATATATTGTGCTTTAATTTTCTTATAGCCGCTCCATCACTCAGTTTGATGTAAGACTGTGAGTTATTGGGTTTAACTTATTTCTTGCTAGCCTTCCCATTTTATAATGTTTTCTATAATGCAGATATTCTGCCTATGCATCCTCTGGCTATGTAAAACCCTTTTATAGTTATGAAAATGCATCGAAAATAATAACTTATATATGAAATGGTCCTTTTTAGGGCGTGTTCTCTCATTAATTTTAACCAAAATATAGTAGATAAATTTAAAAATTTGAGTTTAAGTTGTTTAATCTATACAATTTAAGTGTCCCATGGTTTTCATGCCGTTGAATCCATTTATTCATTCAAAATGGTGTTTTAAACAATAGAAAATCATAAATGTTCTTGAAATTGTACCACCGGATTTTGATGAAAAAGAAAATTTCGTCTATAAGTTAGCTTATGCCATATAACTTGCATCTATAACCTATTAAACCATTCATTTTTAGCCATCGAATTTTATTATGTTAAATATATTTTCAGAAAAGTGTCCCCCATGAATGATTTTGTATTTTACATTTATTTAATCTGTTAGTTTTTTCCCATGATTTTTTACTTTAATTTTATCCAATTTAAGAAAAAAAATTGTTAATTTTTCTTTTATAAATTAAGATGAGCAAGATAGTTGATTGTCAGGTGAAATTATCTTGAGTGGGCCTATTGGTTAAGATCTTGTGTTTCCTCCTAAGAGGTCACGCGTTCAAAACCGGAGGGGGGTAGAGTATGTATGCCTTTGTAGAATTAGTAGTCAAATCGCTACGTGAAGGTGGGTCCCTTGTACCACAAACAAGGGGGTCTCATACACCTGTAGAGGTGGCTCCCTTGTCCCACAAACAGGGGGGTCTCATACACCTGCTTCGTCGTGACCTTAAAATTGGATAATAATAATAATAATAATAATAATTTATATATGTTTTAACTTGAATTAAACATATGAAGTCGAAAATTATTGAAGAAAAAATATAATTTTTATTATTTAAAAATTATATTATAATATGATATATTTTTTTATTGATAAGTTGTGCGAGTCCCGAGATGATTGCACATTTAATCTTTTCTTTTAGAAACTATGACCTAGGGGGTTTAAGTTGTAAAAAAAATATGACCCATGGGGGTCTAAGTTGTCAAAATCAACCCGAGATCACACTCATCCTAGACCACATCAACCCTTAACATGGCTGGGATTTTTGCCATGTATTTTCGAACCAATGGCCTTCGCATCATAGAGTTCCTTAACAGTACACCCCACCACAGTGTATTCGACACCTCGTGGGTCATAATGTGGTATATATATATATATATATATGTATATGTATATGTATATGTATATGTATATGTATATGTATATGTATATGTATACATACATAAATACATACATACATACATACATACATAGATATATATATATATATATATATATATATATTGAAATAAATATAATATTTTTTTTTGTAAGCTTGACAAGACATTTTCCATCCATTTCTTCAAAAAAGATAGGTTACAACCAGAATTGAAGTGGTTAGGTGGCCTTAACCTGCTCATAGGGAATATAGATCTGTTGGACACCTAACTACATTATAGGCTATCAAAAAACATAAGAGTTTAAGACTGTTTAGCAAATCTATATATGTATGAGTATCTTTAAACCTGGCCTTAACCTGCTGATAGGGAATATAGATCTGTTGGACACCTAACTACATTATAGGCTATCAAAAAACATAAGAGTTTAAGACTGTTTAGAAAATCTATATATGTATGAGTATCTTTAAACCTTCTATATTCTAAAGAACTAAAAATGGAAATCATAGTCTGCAAATACTTCATGTGACAAAATTAAAAATAAAAAATTAATCTAAACATGCTATTATTCATTTGAAAAATCCACTGGAGCTGGATCCTTCACGCTTGAACCGAGTAGTTATATTTGTGGAAGGCATGGAATATGTCTCTCAATGCGGCTAAGGCGGCCATTATGTTGCTGTAATTGGAACTGGAACTGAATAAATTGAAATTCCTTATGAATTTCTGAAAGTCCATGATCAGTCTTGGAAGAATCAACAAGAGGGTTAGCTAAGGCTTTGGTTACTATATTATTCATTAACCAATAAAGATAGACTATATGTTTATACTTGAAGACCTTCCTGTAGAATGACCTGGGTAGGGAACCAAATCATGCCAATCACCCAAATCAATATCTGTGTTTGCATCATGTTGGTTCAAATCTACGTCCCAACCCGAAATTAACTGGCGGTCCTGTGAAAAAGTACCAATTTGAAATGCTTGAGTTTCATCTCAGATGAGTGATGAGGTATTTTTGCAGCTTGTACTCCTTGCTCGGCGAGGTTGGGGTTGACTATCTTCGCGGCTCAGCCCTAACTTCGTACCATGTCCACGACCTCCACAAGCCGAAGAGCATTTGACAAGGGAGGAGCGAGCCATGTGCTTGTTCAAATTAATACCAGAAGGATGGCATACCTTGGGACAGGGTGTTATAGCCTTGGGCCCTATGTTGGAGGTGCAAATATTGCTAAGTTTCTATACAAATTTTATTGCTAATGGTAGTAAGATTATTAGTTTTTTTTTACTTTGGGAATTACATTGCTTTATTTATGTTATACTGTCTTAAAATTAATATTTTTGTTCTGTGCTTTGTTCTTCAGAATACTATTTTTATTATTTGGCAACAAAAGATATTAATTGTAGTAAATTCTTATATTATTGCAATTTTTTTAACACTTTTGGTTTCTATAATTTGGTATGAACACCCTTATCTTATTCCAGTAATAGCAAGCTTATGATTTGGTCCTTGTTAACCAATGCAGGTTGCAATGGAGGGGAGAGAAACAATATTTTGATATGCAAGCTCTAATACTATGTTAATTGGTTAATTTTTGTATATCTTTAACAGAGAATATGCGAGAATATGGAAACCCTAGAGATAGCTTTTAGTTCTAGTTCAAAAATTTGCATTAAGATTTCGTTGGCATGGACTTGCTAGCTTGCAACTTCCCTTATTTTCTTAGAGTTTTGAGTGGTGGATTGTATAGTGGTTTTTGAAAGCATGTTATGAATTCATGGTGATATGGATTCCATAACATTGACACGAGTGAGGATCAGTCATTGACTGATTTCTACGTAGACCTGTGTGAATCATGGACCTACCAAGATCAACGTAATATGAAAATTCATAATGGTGCAATTGAAGCTTTTTTAATTGTAAAAGGGGTAATGATAATTGCTAAAATAAAAATCACCCTAGTGTTTAAGTTTTAAAATGTATTTATGTTTGGTTTCGGTTTTTTTTTTTTTTTGTTAAATCATGGAGTTCACATCTTTAGAAACATTCAATGGCCTCAATTTCATACATGGAAATTAAAATCACAAATGCAATTGAAGAATAAGAATTTTATGAGTATAGTGAAAGGCATAGAAGCAACCCCTACTGATTCCACACAATTAATTGAATGGGAAAGTAAAGATGAAAAAGCTAAGTCCATTATCAAACTTTTTCTTTTAGATTCACAATTACATCATGTTGATCTCACAAAAACATCTAAAGAAATATGGGAACAATTGAATCAATTGTTTGGTACAAAAGTTGTAAATGTAAAATTGCTTTTAAATTAAAATTGTGTAAACTTAAAATGAATAATGAGAAATCTATGTCTAGTCATACAAATATTTTGAAGTCTCTTATAAGGTAATGAGTAGAAGTTGGTGCTAAGGTAGAAGATGAAGATGCAAAAGAAATTTTGTTAAATATTCTACCTTCAAGCTTTAACAACATTGCCTTTACTTTATGTCATATGTCATCACAAACAATGAATGAGATGATAGCAAAAATTTTGGTAGAGGAAAAGAGGATAAATGCAGGGGATATAGAAGGTGGTTCTCAAGCAAAAACTGTGTTATTTCCAAACAAAAGGATGAGAAAGAAAAAACAAATAAGGACCGTGAAGTTGAATGTTACTATTGCAAAAAAATTGGTCATATAATGTGGAATTGCAAAAAATATGGTAGTGATATTTTATAAGGGAAGCTAAAAGAATAAAAAAATATAGCAATCGATGAATATTGATTGGATTTTGACACTAATAACGAGTTTGATGAAGGAATGGAACTTGTCAAACTTTTTTAGTATATGAATAGTTCAATTAAAATCTCAATATGGATGGTTGTCTAGTTTGTTTAGAAGTTTTGGATCTAGGGAAGGATCCCTCATTAGCTATAAAGACTTGCATGTGGATTGGAGACAAATAGTGAGGTTCTGAAATAACGTGTGGATGTTATTCAGTAATTGAATTCGGGAGATCCATGATTCAAGAGTTCAGGAATGGAACTGAGGGATTCAAGTTGTGAACTACACCTTTATGATGATAATGAGACAACTTGATGGAGCTTAACCTGCACTAGGCACTGTAAACCTTTTAAAGAATTTTTTATTATGTTTTTTGTTGTGTATCTATGATTTGAACAAGCTTTTGTTTTTTTCATATTGTAAGCATTAAGAGGGGGCATTGGGATTAATATTTACATTAATATAATAAGTCACATTGTATAAATGAAAAACTAGTTTGTGAGTTGTTAAAGGTGGTTGAGATATTCTCTCAACCTCTTCTTCTAAATTAGTAAAAGGTTAGACATGGTAACAAACTAGAAACTCTATATAGTAAAGTTATAACACACTATAAGGTGGCACTGTGTGTATTGTAAAAGTTTGAAAGATTTATTAATATTAAGTGTGTTTCCTTATATTTTTCCATTTATTTTGTTCTTTAATATGTGTTTTTGAATGCATAAACATATTTAGTGCTCTGAGAAATCCATGAGGCACTAATATTGTGCAAAGTTCACAACTCAAACTTAGGATTCCTGCAAATTCTTTCCAGATATCAGAGAAAATTGACCATAAAATATGCTTGAAAATCCTCCAAATTGTAGAAAAAATAGGCTAGTGCTTTATTTTTTATTTGGGAAACATGATCACAAACATGTAAGTTTAGGAAACAAAATTATAGGCACATAAGTTCAAAGCTAGACCAACTATTTCAATAACACTCATACATATCTAATGATATTAATACTACAATTGCTTTAACTTCACTTACGGCAATTTTATATCTTTATACAATTCTTGAAAAGAAGGGATCAAATCATTTCATTCTAGTTGTTGGTTGAGGTTATTATCAGTTGGACTTATATTAGGTGGTTAGGAAAAATGGTTGTTATCTACACTAACGAGGTTATAAATATTGTTGCAATAACTTTACACCTATAAATATTGTTGTATAAGCTTTAAGTCTTGTGAACTCTTAAGTGAATATCCATATAAAATAGCTTTGTACTAGCAACCTTGCCCTAATCCTCACAGCTAGAAAAAATCCAAAAATAAAATAAAATAAATTATTTTATTTATATTATTAATTTTTACAATAACCCTCAAGCTAGAAAAAATCCAAAAATTAAATAAAATAAAATATTTTATTTATATTATTGATTTTTATATTTTTCATTTATTTACATTGCTAAATATAAAATTATATATTTAATTTAATTTAATTTTAACACTATAATATGTATTTTATATTACCTAGCATGTTTTTTCGTACACTCTAAAATCACTTTCCAACATAATTATACGCACATTTCGATGGGCTACACTAAAACCTAACAAAAATAATGTGAACAGAATCATTGGTCGATGTATTGAAGAGTTTACTCCATTTAAATGCAAAAACTGGACGTAACAAAAGTCCTAAGAAAAAGGAACATTGGACATTTCAAACCGTAACCGTTATCCAAGATTCTAGAAAGAGTGAGAATGTGAATATGGATATGTAATAAGTTTGTTTTAATGTGAATAAGGATATTTAAGAAGTTTGTTTTATAAAGGTATGATAAAGATATATAAGAAGTGAAAAAATCTATTTTATTTCGTTTATAAGATAGATAATGCTTGTAAGAAGTATGAACTTTCATTTATATTAAAATAAAATTTCTGTTGTTTATCAATCAATTATATAAATTAGAGATTTTGAGTTTTTATTAAGTCAAAGCTCAAAAAAATTTCTCCGAACTGGGAACGAGAGTTTGCCAGAAATGGGGCACAAGGAAGGGTAGGGTTCTAGAAGCCCACATGAATTTGTGAGAATAAAGGCCGCATACGGCAGGGTAGGGTTCATAACCATCAAATTCAAACGCGCGAAATTGTCACATACCAAATTTTAGTCGTTCAGTTCATACGGGCAGAATTTTCACAGATAATGATGGACACAGCCAAGACGACGCACCAAAAAGCTATTGCTGATTAACACCTCATCAATGACGTGCGCACACACAGATGTTTGTTGCTATAAATTCAGACCAAGATCAACCCATGTAACACTGCAACTGATTGAACACAAGAAGGAAGGCTGTTGGCTGGGAGTGAAGAGGCGTTTACGATTTTCAGAACCACATAATTCATTCAATTCCTTCACGAAGATAAACGGGAATGACAAAAGGGGAGGTGAAGTTGGAGTTGGAGAGTATGAGGGTAGCGACTTGCATAGTGGGGAGCGGACCAGCGGCGCACACGGCGGCCATATACACAGCACGGGCAGAGCTGAAGCCCATTCTCTTCGAAGGATGGGTGGCGATTCAATTCCGACACATTACGAATTGCTACAAATAACTGATGCTATCCAAGAGTGTCATTCTATTGCCGATCAGCACTCTGAACAATTTGTGCACCTGCGATGCCTGCCCCCATATCTGCGATGCATTTCTTCAACGACTCAACGGTTTGCTCTCCATCAAAAATGCCATTCAGTTGTGAAAATCTCCCCCAAAACATCACCGTTTCCATTTTCAAAGGAAAAATGTAAAACGAGCTATTTAAATACAGCAAAAACATACGAGAAAACATGCGTGATAATGAGAAAACCTGTGTTCAAACCTGTGATAATGACGACGAGCGAGAAAATCTGTGTTATGACCTGTGATAATGACCGCGAGGGTAATATTTTAGTTTCTATTTCTCTTGTTCGCATCGATACGCTGATTACACCATTTCTATTCCCTTCAAATAAAAATATTGGGCGGGACAAATTCAAAAGTTTCGAGCGGTTTTGAAATCCAAAAAATATTGGGCTCGAGGAGCCGGTTTGAAATCCAAAAATATTGGGCGGGACAAATTGAAAAATTTCGAGCAGGTTTGAAATCCAAGTTTGAAACGCTGTAGGCGTGAAATCGAAGTTGGAAGTTGGAAATGTTGTACGCCGAGGTGACAGGTGATATTGAATGAGTGTAAGTTACATTGAATGATGGAGTTGCCAGAGTGATCGATGCCATGAGCATGGACATGGCATGGTCAGTAGTACTCTTAACCGCATTAATGGGTGAATAGCAATTGAAATATTGGTTACCGATATCACGGTGCCATGTGCCATTTAATGCGGTGGCACCGAGAGCAATCAGGGGCTGTCAACATCGAATTTGCCTTAAAATTGTAACACCACTGAAAAGGAGAATCCGTTTGATTCAAGCCTATCCTTTACCACCCTGTACTACAAAAGTAAATTATTTTTCAATTTCACAGAAAGGCTCAGACACTATACTTTTTCTAGAAATATGCTAACTAATCATCCGAGGGTGAGTCATCCCTTTCCAGATTGTGGTGTGAGGGTCAGTCTCATCCATTTCCATCTATTTATATTCGAGCGGACGAGCTGTTATCCGGTCGTCACTCTGTTTCTCTCCAAGAGTAAATTATATACACCGTCTCTCTGTTTCTCTGGTTCTTTGAATCAAGTGGCAAGATTGGGCAAAATGGCAGGCAGCAGTAACAACAGGATCTTGATAATCGGAGCAACAGGCTACATTGGTCGTTATATCGCCAAAGCCAGCCTTGCTTTTGGCCATCCGACATTCCTTCTAGTGAGAGAGTCCACGGTTTCTTCTTCTGATTCTGAGAAAGCCCACTTCCTGGAATCCTTGAAGGCCTTAGGTGCTAATATTCTCCTTGTAAGTGCTACTGATCCTCACCCCTTCATTGAACAATATCTAGATAATCATTTTCTATTTAATTCTTTATTTGATCATATTTCATGTATGGTTACTTCATACTTCAATATTCATATGCAAAGGAAAGATTTTGTTGCAGCTTTCAGGTAAATGTCACCTGAAGTCGTCTCCAAGAGGCTTTGCCTGTGATGAAAGAGTACTGGCACCTGAAGTCATCTCCATGGCTTTGGCTTTGATGAAAGAACTGACAAAAGCTCAGTTATTCTCGGTAACTATATTGGAAATTGTTCGTCTGTGTTAGGGCGATAAATAATAAATCTGCAGGATAAATGTCATTTAAATCAAATCAAATGAAAACCAATCAGCATACTCATTGATTCTGATTTAGAGAATCAATGTCTAAATAAATGTCTTTTAAAATCTAACTCTAATAATGTGATTTAATCTAAAAAAATATATTCTCGTATCTATTAT